>OZ034971.1:55222362-55502362 GCA_964030785.1 Siderastrea siderea
TTTATATGCGTTGAGAAATGTTGAAGGTGCCTTATGTATGCACGTTGACTTCCCGGACGTTGCAGTCAGTTCCACATTTTCTCTGCTGCCACACTTCTACTCATCACTATGGACAGGAAAGCGCTTTCTTTTATGTCGTCAAAACGCGTTTAAAGAAACACAGGACTTCCCAGCCTGGTACTTCTCTCGCTCACTCGACTTGGCGCGAAATGTCATGACTTCACCGAATGAGGAGCCCAGAGAACGCGTTCTCGCGGTATGCCATTCGGTGATGCCACATTTCGTGCAAAGTCAAGTGAGCAGAAGGTAACACCTGGGTACTAGACAAAGGACCTCCTCTAGCCACCCATGAAGTCCCGGATGTCAATGAGCTTCTTTATCTTCAACTTATGGCGTTACCTGGTAAATGTTGTGTACATATTACATGTCCATTACAAAACATTCACTTTAATTAGGCACCTAGTTTTTCAAATAGATAAAATTATCACACGACAACTACTTCACTGCCCTGTCTTTCCTAAATATCTAGGCACTTGCGAAACAACCTCATAATTTTGTTTAGCAAGCGTTTATTATTGATCGACGCTACGTGTCTAAGTAACGAAGGCATGTTCCTCTCTCGCAGCTGCCTTCGTTAATACATGAAAAGGCTTAAGATATCCACAAAAAGGAAAGGTATTTCTTACTAGCTTGAAAGGGCACAGGTAATCGTGGCAACTTACTAAGTTGCAAGTGTTATTGACAATAAAACTGTTTTTCATTGGTCTGGAAGCTTTGCACTTTCTTCGGGAATTGTAGGAGACTTTTTTATTGTTCTGAAAATTTTACTCACAGAAAGTTTTACAGGCCAACTTTGGCCGACTTTAGACTACGAGCAGTCTCTCTTTTGCTCTAAAATCCGTGTAGAATGCGAAAATAGCGAGCGTGATCTTCGAGCGGCGCTACTCGCGCCGCCAGCCGCCCGAATATCGCGCTCGCTCACGCTCGCTATTTTCGCGTTCTACACGGAATTTAGAGCAAAAGAGAGACTGCTCGCAGTCTAACTCGACTTTTGCGAATTCTAAACCGCGCGTAAATGAAAGATATCAATCTTCCCATCCGTTCACAATCTAGACTGCGAACAGTTGTCCTTTTTCTCTCAGATAGTCTACGCGCGAGCTTAGCCGGATGCTTGTAAACTATACAAATTGACGGTAAAAAACACTTCTGCCTTTGGAAAAACCACAACACTTTGTAAACGTAAACCTCAACCATCGTCCGAGTTACTAAACGCTCAAATTAAACGAATAAACTTATAAAGTGTGATGATAAATGAGGTTTCATCCGAAACATACAAATACAAAAACAAAAAAAATTTAGGTTCTCCGAGAGGATTTTCATACCTAATTTACAAACCATTAAAAAATATAAATATAAAAGATTACAATAAAGGTGAAGCTACCTAAAAACAATCTCACTGCATCTACTAACTACTAACATATTTTGCTTATGTTTAATTAAAAGCAGTATCACGTCTATTGCTGTGCATGAAAAGAAAAGAAAAAAAGAGAAAGAAAAGAGAGGCTCCATGTTGTCTATTCACAATCTGTTCTCAGTTCTGCCTACGAATAATGATGGTAAATACACGCACGCTAAGTTGACAGGCAACAACACATCACGCGCCGCTATACGTCCTATTTCACCGACTGTAGTCACTAATAGTATATAATTTATCAACTTTCAGCTTTTTTATAAGTAGTAAATTATCCTGGTGTTGTTAGCTCATTACTTCTGATCTGCTAGATGAGGTTAGTAACGTGGCCTGACCCGCTGTTTCTAGAAAACTGTTAATATGGTGGTGTTGACTTCAGATCTCAGAGCAGGGTTTCCGAGATCTCTCAGTCAGTAATTAAAGCACGGTCGCGATAAATTAGACCATGGGTCCGTAGGTTTGTTCAGGTGGTCGAGACTTTTTTCATCGGGATCATTCGTTTTTTATTCGCTCACGCGCACAAATATAATTCATGTTCATGTTCAGTTACATGTAGAAATAGTGCCGGCTCGTTCTTGCTTTGCCTTCCTTTTGTTGATATGTTAGACAAAGACGAAGTGAAGGTGGACGAAGATATGAACTAGTTGGTCAATGTTTCTACATGTGGACCTAACAAGTAGGGCCAAAGACGATTATATTATGCCTGCCACTAAGGGCGCAAAAACGACAGCGCTGAGTCACGTCCACCACGACGAAATTCGCGCGGTGCATGTGCGCTCTCCGGCACGGGTTTCGTTCTCGCTCGACTATCCGGGAAAGAAAAACGAGACTTCGGCTCGTCAAGCCAAATGCCCAAACTTGCACGGCGACGTAAACAAATTAAAGTGGGCCTCGTTCGGTCTACGCACAACATGGTTTGTAAAACCCATGACCATTAACATGAAACCAAGCTATTAAGGAAAAAGTTCATTAAACAATGATATATATCGTATGAATTTGAAGAAAGGTTGCCAGGTATAATAATGATTTCTGACGGCTCGACAAACTGGATCAATATTTGATTTCATTTCTCATCCGCACTTAGCAACAAAGAATACAAGCTTAAGGTATCCTCAGTCCCTTAATTTTGTAATTCTAAAAAACAATTCAAATTTAGATTTGTAACAAATATAGATCATTCTCCGAGACGAGAGTTTCGCTTAAACCAGTCTTAACAAAAGATTTTTGTGCCTAGTTATTGATTAATCAAGACGGAAGTTTTATAAGGCTTATGCAAATGTTTCAGCTCTCCTTTATCTCGTATGTCACATTTTCAAAGGATATAGTACCATCGTATTTGCACAAGAATTAAATGGTAAAATAGTCTTGATTTAACGGGCAAGAATGGAATAGGTGGTTCATTTATAAAAGACCACCAAATCGTCTATGAATGCCATTATCGTTTAGTTTAAACTGCCTTTGAGTCGAGGCCTCTGTAAGGTTTTAATTGAACTTTTTGGTCTTACGGCAAAAAAGACTTTTAGTGACGGAGACAGTTGGCAAGTATCATTACAATGAACTGAACTTTCGAGGACTTTATGCTGATTTCGCTCAATAACCGGAATCAATAAGACAGCTCAAGAACGACTGGATCGATTTACAGCCAGGACGTTTTACAAGTCAAATGGAAAACGAAGGATCAAAAAGTGCTACACAAAACTATCAAGCTGAACATAATAATCACGAAGAGACTATCAAGTCATCGAGGAAGAAATATGAATCAAATTCAAGACTACTAACGCGGGCAATGACTAAAAAACGAAACAAACAAAGATCCAGTCAAGATATGGCGCAAAAGGCTAAAAACATCAGCAACAGCTCGTCATTTTTAGGAGCCGTAAGCCTCTGTTATCCAGAGCGAAAATCTCTACTGAAACGGTTTAAGGACTGCAGTCTTTCGCCATGTTCTGACGAGTACAAATTTGTCATGCAAGGTTTCAAAGAAGTTGATGAACAACCGACAAAATCTACTATTGCGGCGCCCAAGCAGTCAAAAAAGCGCACAACATCGTTTAGCAACTTTGCACGAGGAACACAGAACTCTTCCTCGAAAATAACAACTGAGTTTGAACGTGATTTTCTCCCTTTTCGCCCGCGGCCCCGAGGAAATACAGTACCTTCGCGACTTAGCGAAGTTAGGCCTCCTCTAGAGACACAACTGGGTGGGAAGGACAAGGCAGTGGATAAAATGCTCGACGTGGCCTTTAGCTCAAAAGTTAAACTTGCGTGGCAAGATACAAATAGCGACTTAAATTTTCCAAAGAAGAAAGAAAAGAGAAGACACGTTTCTCTGTGTTGTCCACCGCAAAGGGAAAACTTTGTCATCAAACGTGAGGAAAACAAGAAAAAGTTGAGTGAGACTTCACCGCAACGGGAGTTGAAAGGAAATTGGAAAGAAATGAGAAGGAAAAAAGCGGAAATAGAGCTGCCAATGATAAAAGAGAGAGCGTTTATTGATGGCTTGCAGATAGAGCGAAGCGATGCCAATATCTCAGATGGAGAAAAAGGGAAAATTTCTGCAGCTGAACAAATGGATGCCGGACATAGTGCTCTTGACGGCTCAACAAAAGATTTGCCGAGCGGTGAGAATTGGTTAGGACCGCACCCTCGAAGTCATCGTAGTTATTCTAGTGGACATTTTACTGAGAGCAAAGATACCGCCACAACCAAACAAAAACTATCTCATTCGCTTTCATCACCGGCAACGGGTCATTACAAAAGCCCCGAGATAAGTTTGTCTCCTGTGTTCAATTTGAGGGACACTGATGCTAAGTTTGAAACGTTTTCCGATAAATCGACGATTCGGAGAACAGATCAGTTTTCAATTACGCGCGCAAGTCTTGGGCGCGTTGGGACGGCGACCCTTGCAGCTACGAGACTTCTGAAAATACATTATCGAGAAAATGGAGTAAAAGATGCTGCCACGATCACACAAAAGGAAAAAGAACTTGATAAGTTATTTGAAGAAATGAAAGACTGCCGATACCTGAGAAAGAAAAGCTCCGAGATGCGAACCTAAATATCAGGAAAATGAACTTGTATTTCTGTTTGCGCTGGTCTTATGAAAGATTTTTAAGCTGAAAAGATTATGGTCCATTACCGGAAATTTGAATCGCAAAACCGGTTTTTGTTTAATTTTAAATTAAGAAAAAATATGTTCAGGAAAAGAATAAAAATTAATGTAGACATGATCCAATCAAAAGATAACTCTTGAATATGAAATAAATGCATTGTAAAAAGAGAGGATTTAATTTAACTTATGTATTCGAATAAAAGAAATGGTCTTTTCTGTCTCAAACAATGTGAGACTTTGGTTATATAAACGATCCTAATTGGGTGAACTTAAAAGACCAATATTCATCGGAAAGTTCTCTTTGTTTTTTGTTTTTTTTAAGGGGGGGGGGGGGTAAAAGCAGATAGTTTTAACGTTGTCAATCTCCTTTCGTACGTGATCGGTCGTTTGTTAGCATAATTAACCGTCGCTCAAAAGTATACGAAAGTTGCTTAATACATAAGCACAAAGAACCACTGATATTAAAAACTTCTGCTTGTGTACACAATAGCGTGAAACATGGTAAAAGACGCTTTGAGGTGTAAAAAATTTTTGATGACTATGCCCGCTTCACAAAGGTATTTGATCAGACGATTCACGCTTATTTTTCGTTGTGAAGACCTTGTCACACTTTTCTTGAGAAGGGAGGTTAAGAAAACACGACGGGGGCAGCTAACGAGAACTCTGCACGTGCGTTATACGCGTTGGTGCAACAACTACAACGTAAAATAACCAAATAAAAACCAAATAAAAGAACACACGACGATAAATTTTTGTTTCCCCCCCCCCCCCCTGAACTGTAACGCTGTTTTTACAAATTCTTGCTTCCTGATAGTTCGGCTACGTTAGACAGACGAACGAGTTGAAACTATTGTGAACAAGCTTTAAAGATTGACAAGTCATTTTCAAACGGAAATTTTTTTATGCCGTTGCCGTCGTAGTTACGTTCCATTTCCAGTTGGAGCAAACATGTTTCAATCAATTCGCGTGAGTCCCTCGCTCCCTGTCTATTTTCTTTTTCAAAAGCCGTGCGCGTGCAAACCCACTACAGACTGAAACAAAAATATAATACGCCGACTGTCTTGCTGTCTAGTTTTCCGTTGTTCGCAGAAGCAAGAGCCATGAACTTAGTGAGAGTTATGTTTAAGCTGCATAATCCGTCCCACCGGAACGCCAAAGTAAAGTCTGCTTCTTCTGGTAATTGTTATCGTTACTCTTTTTAAAAGGTCCGGAGATGCATGCGTTGGGGAGAGTGCTCCACTATAAAAGCTATATTGAGACGTATAAGCGGGTACAAAGGGATATGATAATACTTGATATCGCCCGGCATGCTTATTTGCTTATCGCCATGCAAACAAAGCACTCGTACAGACAATAAAGCTATTTTTCGTCGAAACTGCAAGATTTCGTACCGGTGAGAAATTGACCTGGGTTTTACTGTTTCAATGTCTAAAAATCGGAAAAAAAACTTAAAAGCTTAGAACTGAACTAGCGCCCGTTACGGACGTTTTTGTTTTTGATCTCTGAGAGATACGACCTCCTCCCACTTCCCCAACCTCGTTCCAAGGACTTTTTCCCTAAAAAAAACATCAAAGCAAGTAACCTCTCCCGGAAGATGTCTTCAGCTTATTTTTACTTGAGTTCGGATTCCGTTGTCCTTCCAGAGTGGTGAATAGTCTCATCTGCAGGCATCTCTTATCAAATAAACCGAATAGATTTGGTACTATTCTTGAAGCCGGATAAAGAGATAATCGGACTACAAACAGTCGATCGTCGAATTATCTCAGATCCTACGCCCAAGCAAAAATTCATTAATCATGCAAATCATCGGTAAAAACGACGAGGGGCTGGCCTCGCTGCTCTCCGCTCACTCTTCAATGTCCTCGCGTAAAAATTTGAAGAACACGGAGACCGGCAAAATCGAGCCTACCCTCGTGATTTCATCGCTGCTTTCTCCGTCCCACCCCTCCCCGCTCATTCAGCGCCATTTTCATCATCCGGGATCTTGTTGCTACGAAATTTTCGCGCCAAATTTCTTCACGTGAGACAACTGATCGCAGCGAAACTCGAACAAGATGGACGTCGCTGATCGCACAACTGGAGCCGCTCATGTGCGCGATGACCTTGCAGAGCGATGCCAAAAGCTATTTCAAGACTTTCTCGAAGAGTAAGTGATGTACCAATCAATTAGATTGAAAAATGCGTACATTCTTAGCCAAATGTGGCAAGTCTTGTACACTTCATTCGGCTTGAATAATTTGCGAACATGGACATGCACATGGTTTGAAGCAAAGTCCTCCTATTTGAGCTATTCTTAGAAATCGGCCTCTCTAAGCTTTCCATGTTACTGTAAAAACACTCAAATATGAATTCTTTTTCGACCTGTTGCTAATTTTAAAACGCGTGTCTTTGAATTACGTTCACGGCTTCGAAATTTTAGTCGGACTTGCAGCATAACAAACAAACAGTTGAAATTTTGCAAAGCAATGCAAGTTACAGATTTACCAAGGACTGTGAAGAATTTTACAATGTCTGTTTGGGAATGAAGAAAAAGTTCATCGTTTCAGTTTAGAGTCATATTGGAATCGTGAAAAATGTGAAAAATACTGCAGTATCTAAGCGTTAATCAGAAGTATATTAAACCTTAAGCTAAATTAATCAGCTCATCTACATTATTTTATATAGCTCAAATTTTGTCACGATTTTCTAAAAAAGTCTTGACCATCAGTAGTAATAGATGTGATTATGTGAACTGAGGTTGCAGTTGGTTACGGTAGGCACTCTTGAGCTGTCATTTTGCCCAAAATTGTACCTTGTGTCATTTAAACTCATTGATATTAATTTAATTGACATATTTCGGTTTTATATGATGTCTGTCCAGGTTTCAGGTCGATGGAGAAGAGAAGTACCTTCCTGAAGTTCAGGAACTGATTAGACCTGAGCGCAATACATTAACTGTCAGCTTTCAAGATGTGGAGTCATACAACTCTCAATTGTCAACCCTTATCCAAGAGGAATATTACCGGTAAGATTAAAATGAGATAAACCAGGAATGTGTAGTTCCAGAATATATCCATACTCCCCCCACAGAAGGGATTGGAAATTCCAGGGAGGCTGGGGGGTCTCAAAGGTCCAAAAATTTAAAGCACTGATGTATTAAGCTAAATTAGAATTTCCAGAGGGGTGGAGGGGTCATAGGACAAATCCCTTCCATGGGGGGTATGGATATTTTTTGGAACCACACAATGTAATTTGTTTTTGCTGTTATAGCCACTATTTTGCACATCACTGATTAATATTGAGGCAGTACTTCATTAGGTATCATTTTGTGCAACTAGTCTTGCAAAAAAATCATTGTGACACAAGTTGCATGAGTAAATTACTTGGTTTAGCCATCATTATCAATTTTTGTAGCACCATGTGTTGCAAAGGGCATGAACAAAAACCACTCTGGTCTGCTTTTAGCTAGTTGTTCTTCATTCCAGCTTCTCTACTCAGACTCATTTTTATAATTGTAACACATGGTGCAAAAGGAAAATCTTGCCTTGTATCTGTTGCATGATCACTGTGAAAAGAAGATCCAAGTTGTACTTGTCACACATATCAGCAACAGAAAAAATATGGGATAACTGTTGCAGGATATGTTGCACTATGCAATTTTTTCGAGCAACTTGCTGCATTTTAATTGTAAGATGAATCATACAAAAGGTTGCCAAGTTTAACACTGCCTTCCACTTAATAGCATACTTTAGAACTCAGAGGGCTTATTAATACTATTTCAGTCACACTTTTCTGTAAATTCCTATAATTCCATCACTTTTTTTATCAGGGTGTTTCCATATCTTTGCCGAGCAGTCAGAAACTTTGCAAGAGACAGAGGGCAGGTACCTCCTACAAAGGAATTTTATGTCAGCTTCACGGATCTTCCTACAAGACACAAGTGAGTTACTCTAATTCTTGTGTTTTAACAATCAAAGGCACTTTGCTATTTCTAAGACAGTTTTTAATTTTCAATACCTTTCCGATAGGATTCGAGAACTCACCAGTCAGAAGATTGGTACCCTCTTAAGAATAAGTGGACAAGTTGTCCGGACGCACCCTGTTCACCCTGAGCTAGTGAGTGGAACATTTATCTGTCTTGACTGTCAGACTGTCATCAAGGATGTTGAACAGCAGTTTAAATATACTCAGGTACGTTTTTTTACCGTTTAATAATAGGTTTTGCTTTGCTACCGATGTTTCACGGTGTATCATGGTAGCGTGTACACTGATAATTTATACAGATTCTCTTTTCATTGATGCTCAAATCTAATGAGTTTTAACTGTTATACACTATATTGTATTGTATGTAATCTCTCTGTTAGTAACAAAGTCATCTTGCTATTGTGATTGACAGCCCACAGTGTGCCGC
Source organism: Siderastrea siderea (assembly GCA_964030785.1). Classification (NCBI taxonomy): domain Eukaryota; kingdom Metazoa; phylum Cnidaria; class Anthozoa; order Scleractinia; family Rhizangiidae; genus Siderastrea; species Siderastrea siderea. The sequence continues at coordinate 55,231,336 of OZ034971.1, forward strand.
AACCCCGTCTGTCAGAACAGAGCAAGATTCATGTTAGATATCAACAAATCTCGATATGTGGATTTCCAGAAAGTTCGGATACAAGAAACACAAGCGGAGTTGCCCAGAGGCAGCATTCCTAGGAGGTTTGTTGACTATAAGTTAATTCTTTCCAAGCACTAGCTGTATCGACCTCCTGAGCAAGCAGGCAGGAATACTGTCCCATAAGTGAAGTTATGTTGGCATTTAGCCAGTTTTGTGAGATCAGATTTTAGGCTGATCATGGTGTTTAATTTAATGGAGTTTCTAGTTACCAGCTTTATTTGGCATCTAGAGGAGGAGCTCTGTACTGTGTTGATAGCAAAAAATATTGAATATATAGCAATTTCATCCCTAGTTTCCATAATTTCAAAATAAGGTGAGACTGATAAAAACATAAGAGCATGAAGCAAGAAGTCAGTTTAGAACTGAACTGGAGTTTCTGATCACAGTTCTCTTGATTTTGTGCTGTTTAGATCCAGCTGGTACGTTATTTTACTGTTGGTTGTTACCTAAGTTAAGGAATAAACTGGTTCCATTTATTTTTCACAAATATTTATTTTACATGAAAACAAAGCTGGAATAAAGAAACCTACAAAACCTGTATAAAAATACCGTAAGAGGCATAAGGAAACTATTTATTGTGTTTTTAGTGTGGAGATAATTCTCAGAGCTGAAGCTGTAGAACAGGCACAGGCTGGAGATAAGTGTGACTTTACTGGAACACTGATTGTTGTACCTGATGTTGCTCAGCTTTCTACACCAGGTATTTACCAAGAAACTGCATTCATCTGAAATGCCATGATAGAGCAAGTTTATTATTTACAGTTAATGCTCTATTTAAATTTATTTTGTAGTTTAGGCAGTGCTTTACAACCTGCAGTTGCTTAACTGGCAAGCTTAACTGGTTAATACTTGAAATGTCAGCTTTTTAATTTCTTTACAGTGGCCAATTTACTTTATTCAACTGATAAATCCAAATTTTTGAGCTTTACTTAACATATTTTCTTTTCACCCAAGTGTATAAAATGGGTTCTGGCAACCAGTGGTAAATCTAATAAACTACTAGATGGTTCATGCTGCAAACAACGGAGTTTTGCACAAGCTCATGGCCTTGTCATTGATTAATTACACTGCTCGGACCATGCTCCCACTTTTCTTACCTTTCACTGAATTGAATAATGGATCCTAGCAGATTGCTAGTGTCAACTAAAAGGCGGTGACCATTGATAGTTTTAAATCCCATCTGGGTTGGAGAAGTAAAGTTAACAGGAAGCTTTGTGCATCTAATGTTCTTGTTGGTGCCTCGTTGTATAGGTCAGAGGGCCGAGTCATCTGGAAGACAGACATCTGGCGAAGGTTATGAAACGGAGGGTGTTAGGTAATTAAGAAATTTATTATCTTTATCTTCATGTTTTATTTGAGTACCTGTCTAGTGCAAGTGTGAAGCACCCTCTCTCCCTTTTTGCCTGAAATATCTTCAGATTTCTCAAGGTTGTCTTCTTTTTTTTTTATTTTTCAGAGGACTTAAGGCTCTTGGAGTACGTGACTTAACCTACCGATTGGCTTTCTTGGCATGTAGCGTCCAAGCAACTAATCCAAGGGTACAGAACATTATTTTTCCCTTGATGTTGATTACACTTCTACGTATTTATTTAATGACACATAAAGTATTGCTTTCAATGAACTTTAATTTTTCCTTTTCAGTTTGGAGGTAAAGATCTTGATGGTGATGATGTTACAGCAGAAACAATTAAAAAACAGATGACTGACCAGGAGTGGCAAAAAATATATCAGATGAGCAAAGACAAGAATCTTTACCAAAATATGATCAACAGCATCTTTCCAACAATTCATGGTTAGTAAACACATGACAACAAATTCATTTATTGCACAAGGCCATCGCATTTTTATTAAGCACCTCTAATTAAAAGTGACAGTTGGGTAAAGTAATGAAAATCATCATAGCCATTACTTGGATGGCGTCTCTACATTTTGTCTCCTCAAGTTGATAAAAAAATTTCTCTTTTTTGTCATCAGGAAGTGACGAGGTCAAACGTGGAGTGCTTCTTATGTTGTTTGGTGGAGTTCCGAAAGTCACAACAGAGAAGACAAACCTTAGAGGGGATATCAACATCTGTATTGTGGGAGACCCCAGCACAGCCAAGAGTCAAATCCTCAAGTAAGATACAAATTTCCATATTTTTTTAGCATTTACTGCATGGTATGAAGTGTGTGATTCTGCAACCTCTGAGTTCTTCAAATGATTTTGCTACTTCAGACTTTAAATAGTGTTTCTTATGGCTGTGGACATTCAAGGATGTAATAAAACCTATTCATAACCCAACTTTTCATAACCTATATTTTGTTAATATGTCATGAAAAATTTTAAGTTCGAACAATTTCCAGCATTCAAAGCAATATGTAACCAGAGAACTCAGACCTTGATGATTTCTATAGTAAGCATAGTACATAGTCCTTTTTTCTAATCATTGATTTAAATTTAATACATTTTCCCCTACCTTTGTCTCTCCATAATGTCAAGCTCATAGCCAATGAAAACACAGAAAGCTGGTAATAATTTTTGTCTTGATGTGAAAGGTTTAATAAGTGGGGTCCTTCACAAATTCTGTTTGTAGGCACATAGAAGAATTTAGCGTCAGAGCAGTATATACCTCTGGCAAGGCTTCTAGTGCTGCTGGTCTGACAGCTGCTGTTGTCAAGGATGAAGAGTCCTCAGAGTTTGTCATTGAAGCTGGAGCTTTGATGTTGGCTGATAATGTAAGTTGACAGCTGGATGACGTGACTGAAAGTTGATCTTTGGTAACAGGTCATTCGTTGGCTGAAAGTTTGATGACACTGGGGTGTCAGTTGACTTAAGTGACACAGATTACACTCAAATAACAGTACTGTTGAGTGACTTGTCTGAAAGTTGACCCATGGGTAACGGGTTATTACTTGACTGAAAGTTTAATGGCACGTGAGTGACAGTTGACTTGAGTGACACAAAGATGACACTTGAATGACAGTTGAGTGACTTGACTGAAAGTTGACCCATGGGTAACAGGTTATTACTTGACTGAAAGATTGATGACACAGGAGTGGCAGTTGACTTAAGTGACACAGATGACACTTGAATGACAGTTGATTGACTTTGACTGAAAGTTGACCCGTGGTTAACAGGTTATGCATCAGTCAATTCCAGCTGCACCCATTCCCCCTTCCCCCTCCACCCCGGGCAACTGCAGGGCATTAGCAAATTTGGTGCAGCTGGGGGTCGGGTATTTGCCTGCCCCGGGGCTACCCCCGGGCTTTTGACACACGCGTGGTTTTGACTTGAAATCCAAACATGGAGGATTTTATCGGAAAGGACGAGCAGTTTGTCACGGATTGGCTCATCCGTCAAAGTTGAGGACTGGACAAACTTGAGGAGGTTTTCTTCATTTTATGCATTTCTTCATTGCTTATCAAGGCGCGACTTGAGCTATCGAGATCGATCAACGTGAATCGACGTACGTATGCTTCATTGATCAAGGATTTTATAATTAAAATTTAGTCGCGATGATTCTAAAACTATCGTGATCAATTGTTAAATTCTAAACATGTTTATCTAAAGGGATCATCATTTACTTTTGCATATTATTAAAATATTCACAACAGATGACTTTTATGCAACAGACTATTTTATAATGTCAAGATATTTTTACCAGTGTACTGTTTAAAATAAGATAAATAACAATAAAATGAGAATCAACTATCATGTAGTGTTGTCTGTGAAGTCAATTTCATTGCTTGGCGGTTTTAACTTTATTTACCAATTACAAGACGGAGAGGCAGACCTACAGAAACGAAAAATATGCTGAAAGTGGCACTATTATGCAATGAGTGAAAACTGCTGCAGTGTTGATTGGGGACGTACGATCCTGGAGGCGGGGCGTTTGCCCTCTTCCTTCGTCCCCACCATGGGGCATTTAGGCGCTTAGGTGCCCCACTCCCGGGAATTTGCCATCCAAGAAAAAAAGAGCTAATTCCTGGGGGGGGGGGGGGGGGCATGAGCACAGCTGGAATTGACCGATGCATTATTACTAAAAGTTTGATGACACAGAAGTGACAGTTGATTTGGTTGACACTAGGATGATACTCAAATGACAGTCGAGTGGCTTGACTGAAGGTTGAAGAAAAACACGTATGGGTAACAGATTATTGTCAACGTGATGGCACAAGTGACAGTGAACTTAAGTGACACAGATGATGGTTGAATGACTTGACAGTACGTATAAGTTGTTTAATGGGTGGCAAGTGACTTGAATAACAGTTTGATGAACTGACTGAAAGTTGTTGACAGCTGACTTGCCTTTCAATTACATGACACTTTAATGACAGTCAAATGACTTGACAGACTGAAAATTAACTTGACATTTGAAAGACTTGACTGAACATTGACCTCTTTGTGACAGGTAATGAGTTACACTTAGTTTCATGACACTGCAGTGATAGTTGGGTGCTTTGACAGAAATTTGAATTATAGTTGGCAGTTGACTTGTGTGTCACTTTGATGACACTTGAATGACGATTTGACTGAAAGTTGAGTTATGGGTGAATTGTGAATTCAGTGACACTTTCATGGCATAGAAGACAGTTGGTTTACTAGAAATAAGTATGACTCTCAGGCAACAGTTAACTTCATCGTGATTTAGATGACATCTGAAAGTCATTTGGATGAAATTCGAGTAATGGTAAAGTGCTTTGACTGAAATAGACATCGTGATCTGAGTGACATAAAGGTGACACTTTGGTGACTTGGCTTAAGTCTGACTCAAGGGTGACAGATGACTTGAATGACTCTTAGGTGACACTTGGATGACAGTCTCATGACTTGATTGACTTGTGAGTGACAGGTGACTTACTGGTGTTAGGTCACTTGGCTGACAATTAAGTGACTTAAATGAAAGTTGACTTTGGGTAATAGTTCACATAGGTGACACTTTTATGACATTTGAGTGTCAAGTTAAAAGTTGAGTGACAAGTGACTTGAGAGACATTTTACGTGTGACAGGTATCTTGTGTGACTGTTATGCCTCCAAAACTTGAAGTAGCACAGTTTGAACTGGTCAGGAGCAAGTTAGTTCTGTATGGTACTCGTCTGAGACTTCAGTCTATTTTCTGGTGCAATGAAAGCTATAAGAGGCTGGGACTTGATGTTTGAGAAAACAAGATTATCATAAATTATTTTTCATCTGTAGGGTGTTTGTTGCATTGATGAGTTTGACAAGATGGACCCCAAGGATCAGGTGGCTATTCATGAAGCTATGGAGCAGCAAACAATTTCAATCACAAAGGCTGGGGTCAAGGTAAAACAAAAAACAGTATTTTTTTCAGTCTGTTCCAGTGATACTGTGCCCAAGTTCGTGCAAAAGTAGGTACATTTGTGCAAAATCATAATTTAATGAACTTGTACATGTAGTATTGTTAATTAGATGTTGTTGTTGTTTTTTCCCAGGCTTCACTGAATGCAAGAACATCCATTCTAGCTGCGGCAAACCCAATTGGGGGCCGATATGACAGAACGAAATCACTGAAAGTGAGTTCAATGGTTACATACCTTGTTGGGAAATTTTATGAATGTTGAGAACCATAATATCTTTGACAAATTCCCTTCAGCAGTTGATTGACTACAGCAGTTGAATCTTCTAGGGAAAAGTTTATCTCCTTTGGAAAGTATTGCTTAAAGACCTTCCTTTTGATGGTGACATTGAAGATTTTTTTTTCTGAGGAGTCAAAAGTTAGGAACATGATAAGACTGAAGCTTTAACTCAAAGAAGAAATGGGTTAAGTGACGTTTTTTTTCTTGCAGCACAATCTCAACATGTCTGCTCCTATTATGTCCAGATTTGATCTTTTCTTCATCCTTGTAGATGACTGCAATGAGGTAGAGAAATTAATGTTTATAATTATTGTGATCATACACGATTATGATACTATTGTATTCATTACTCAAGGGCCACCAAGGTCCCAACTGAATGTCTACTTGGTAGATAATCAGACTAATAATAAGGAGAACTTAATTTATGTGTCAAAGTGATCTAGTACCCTGTAAAGACAGGGTGTTAATTGGGGACACATAGCTGTTTTAGACACACAGACTTTTTTACAACGGTATTGTACTAGAAACATTAAGAACAATTAATTCATTCTAAGGTCTCTTTGGTTAAGTGAGGTTTTTGAAAACTTAGGGGTCTTAAGCCTGTTTTTTTTTAATTATTTGCAAATAGGTAACAGACTATGCCATCGCACGAAGAATTGTTGATTTACACAGCAGGCTAGGAGAGGCAGTGGAGAGAATTTACAGTGTTGTAAGTTTGTACAATTTTTTATTGTGTTTGTTGATGACATTGATGTTTTCAAGTTGGGATAGATTCATCATTGCAATTATTTCAATTAAATTAGTTACATATTTAGATGTTTAAACAAAACTGTCTGAATTTTTGTGCCCTCAATGGCAAAGAAACATTGTTTTCAGGAGTGAGGCAAAGTCTTGTATGCAATCCAATGGACTGAGAGAGACAGGCGGCTCATCAGGGCTGGCGCTTAGAACCACTTGACCCTTTTAGCCCTGATATAACAATACAATCTATATTCTCCTTACTGTTCTCCATACAGGTCTTATGGAACTAGTAAGGAGAATTTGTCTAAATATCAAGACATCTTATCCTTGGTTATCACTTCCTTTGTTTTCAACACTTAAATGTTTGAACAAGTAGTGATGATGTAAGGAGAAATTTCATTTTTGTCACTGTTGGGGCTTAAAGGGTTTAAATCTGTAGCATGAAGTGGCAACGAGGGTTTTCTTTGCAGGGTTACAGTACTGTGCAAAAGTAATGAGAGCGAATTTCGACGAATTTCGCGCTTTGTTCTCTTTGAAATATCGCCGAACTTTCGATCGATATTTCACAGCGTTTGCGCGACAATTAAACGAAATTTCGACAACAATTCGCCAAGGCAAGCAAAAAATCGAATTGAAAAATCGCAAGGCTAATCGAGAAATCGCTTCTTCGAATTTTCGAACCAGCGAAATATCGAAGAAAATTCACTTCAAATCAAATGTAATATCCGCCAACTTTCCGACTGCAAGATAAATGCCCAATAAACGTGATCTCACATAGCAAAACGTAAACAATCATTTCAGCCGTTTCTGATACGGTGTTACCGGCTCAACTCACTCAATTCAGTGTTTTATTCCATTCAAGAAATAGAAAAAAAGTCCAGAAGCTAGAATTACGGCAAACAGCGCGAACTCTGTGACAGGCAAGACAAAACAAGACTTACATTACAAGTTCATTGGAACCATGTGCAGGAGGTCACGGCCAATTGTCTGATGGTCTTGTGGATGAATTGGCCAAGATCTTTGCATCTTTACCACTTTAATTTCCCAGCAAAACAGGAATACTCAAAGAAATAGCACAGAAATATATAAGCAACACCATCGCCTTCCAACACAGCTGAGAATGTAATTTGCTGTCTTGACGGCTTTGAGAACTATTCATTGCGTTACAGAATGTCATTCATGCAAATCATGCTAAATTTGTATACGGTGTATTTGTGTCTGTGGATAGAATTGAGGTCTCGAATTACCTTTTAGATCACAGAGTTTTGTTCGGATTTTTTTTTCATTTTCTGCAAAGATTAATGACTATGTGATATCGACTTCAGCGTAATGAATGGAAATATTTTCGCAAACATTAATACGTTGGTAATTCAATACGTGGCTTTCTATTCAAAGTCTTCAGCTATTTATATTCCTTCTCACCTGAGTGACGATGCTTACACAAGTGTGAAGAAAAAACTCGAATTCGTTTGCAATAAAGTACCGAGAAATACTCTCTGCATCATGGTAATCTCTATTAGAAATCGGACCTTTAAATGTAGAGTATTTTCCTGTTTCAATCATCTTTAAAGGCCTTTTAAAACCGGAGTGACGCTTGCAAAACAAAGGCGCTACTGACGTGCTTATCAACGGCTAATGTTTACAAAAAAAATATACCATTCGCTTGCAATATGGTGCTGAGAAATACTCGTCGCATCGTGTAATCCTTATTACAAATTGTGCCTCTAAATGCGGAGTGTTTTCCTGTTGCAATCATCTTTATAGACCTTTTAAACCTGGAGTTATGACTTTTTATAAATTTGCCGTGACGTTTGCAAAACAAAAGCTCTACTGACCCGCTCATCACCGTCTAATGTTTGCTAAAACATTATTAATGTCGCAGTTCCTTTTAATAATATAGAGCACAGAGATGCGAACATAGTACACAAAATAACAACAATATTTGGCGTTAAAGGGGGGGAACACCTCTCCGCGATCGGCGTGACAGACGACTTCCATTGCGTGACCACACGGCTACTTATCTCCCCAGCGCCAAAACCGCGCTGGATTGGACAAGTAGACAGGTCAAAAGCTAAGACGATCTATAAGCCTAACTCATACGGCACTACGAGCTGACCTCCGGCCAGCATCGTGCTAGAGTTATGACTTTCTCAAGCCTACTTATCTCCCCAGCACTACGAGCCGACACCGCCGGCACGTGCTGGATCGGACAAGAATAGGCAGATAAAGAACGTAAATAACGCAACTAACCGATCGAAAACAAAGCTTGGGGAAGTCGCTGCGAGACTAAACCGCCACAGATACATGCGAAGCTTTATATAATTTCGCACGCAATACACTGCCAAGAAACACTGGGCGCATAGTAGTGATCTTTATTACAAATTGGGCCTTCAAAAAGAGTATTTTCCTGTTTAAAGGCAACTGTAACTGTCCGCGGTGAGTGTAATAAATTTGCATAAGAACACATCAGCAGATTGCATTTCAGTAATGAGTAACGCAGCGGTCATGATCTTCGGGTCACAAGCACTTCGATATTTTGAAGCAGTCTTCGAATTTTTTAAGCACTTTTCGAAACAGTCTTCGAAATTTCGAAGCCCTTTTCGAATTTAGTTGCAAAAATTCCCTACTGTCTGCAAAATAGCATTCGAAATTTCGCCCGACTTTTCGCGGATTAGCACGATTTTTTGCAAACGGCAAAACAATAGCAGCTTCGAAAATTCGAAGAAAATTCGTTTGGTTCAAAATATCGCTCATTTTTGAAGGTTTTCAAAGCTTGCGTCGAAATTCGTCGAAATTTTGTTCTCATTACTTTTGCACAGTACTGTACCCCCCTCCCCAGGTTTACTCCCCCCTCTCCAAGGTTACTTCCCCCCCCCCCAATACCTCTGGCCTACCTTAATTGCTCTTTGAAACTAATAAAGTTACTCCAACTTGTTTGTAGGATGAGATGCAGAGATACATTACATTTGCCAGGCAGTTCAAACCTACAGTAAGTCAGTTATGACCTAAACCATTTTTTCTTAGCCCTTGGGTAACCTTAAGATGTGGCTTAGTACCCACCCTGCCCATTCTCTCTGACAAGTGCCCCTGTCAGACAAGTAATCACTTAAGGGGGGATTACACGTGGAGACCTTTTTCCCCAAACATTTTAGCCTTTTTTCTTAATTATCTCCAGATTTCACTCAATCCAAAAATGCTATCATAGGATCATAGTGTGAGTTTCCATAAATCTGAGCGAATTTTTTCGCAATTTTTAAATTAAACGTAAAGAAGGAGAAGGGGGTGGAAATTGATGAATTTTAAGAAAATTGAAAATTGTTAAGAATTAAAGGTGAGTTAAAATTAAATTTTAAAGTTAATAATTAATAGACAGATACCAAGACAGGCCACAAACAACCCCAAGTGCTCTTGTGTGGGGTTGGCCTCTTGTGTGGTGTGTACAAAAATTTAATCCCTCTTTTATTTCTTTCCTAAATCTTATCCTATTTCCTCAAAATTCAGGTATATTCCCCCCTTAAGGAATAAGTGCCTGTGCTCCAATAAGTGCTCCTTTCTTTATAGAGGAGCCTCTAACTCCAATAAGTGCCCCTTGCCTCTCACATAAAATAACACTTCTAATATGCTGCAGTTCTTCCAGCTCACTCCTAGCATGTTTTTCAGTTTTCCAATAATTCATCAAACAGTAGTGAATATCGTATTTCGAAGTCAAGAAAGATTACACACAGACTTTGAAAAACAGTTTGTATCCAGTCAGGGATAATTTGTGCTATATATTTTTTTTTGATAAAGTACACTAGTTACAAATCAAGAAGTACCCCCCCCCCCCAAGCAAGCATTTGTAAATGAGCACTTACACCTGGAGGTGTTAAGTTGAATCTCTCTGGGTACACACTGTCATCTTTTTCAGATCAATAAAGAAGCACAGGACTTCATAGTTGAACAGTATAAACATTTGCGAGAAAGAGACTCAACAAGTAAGTGCATTGCAAATAATTCATGGATAAAAAAATACTCAGTTGTAGACCTTTAGCAGTGTTGCATGGCAGTCTGTTACCTGTGCTGCACTTCAAGGTGGTCTTAGTCAGAGGCACTGGTATCCATAGCATTAAGTTTTTTTATTTGTCATTTTGTAGGCATGGCAAGGTCTGCATGGCGCATCACAGTGCGTCAGCTGGAGAGCATGATCCGGCTCTCAGAGGCAATGGCCCGGCTCTACTGCCAAGATGAGGTGAAAGATGTTTTTATTTGTCACAGGTAGCCCAAGCGTAATATAAGATTTTTATGGAAAATCGAACAGAGAATTTCCATCAATAAATAAATAAGCTTTAAAAAGTAAAGCTGCTTAATAAAGTAGATAAAATGTTACCTGGTGTCGTATTTTGTCCTCCTGTGGAGGTTTTGCACCTTTCGAGAGGTTTTAAATCTTCTACCCTAACAGTGTATAAGAGAAAGACAAGGTTGGCCAATGGAGTCAGATCGGCCATCGAACCTGCCTTGAAAACGGCTCCAATATTCACACGAAAAAAGGCATGCACTAATATTTTGTCCCTCCAAGCTCATAAAGTAGTGCCTTGAGTTCTCCTTCCTGAAATCCAATGGAGTATTCCTTGATTCTTCCCTGCATTACACGATTGAAAAGATTGAACACAAGTTCGAAAACCGCCATCATTTATCCGTGACCGGGGAAAGGTGCTTAGCTTAACTATTAAAACCTCGGCCATCACGGGGAACGAGCGTCAAATGACAGCCCCACCGGGAGAGGGCATGATATTTTTGAAAACACAAACGTTTGTGAGAAATACCATGCCCTCTCACATTGGGGCTGTCATTTGATGTTCGTTCCCAGTGATGGCCGAGGTTTTAATGGTCGAGCTGACCAACTTACCTCGGTCATGGAAAAATGATGGCGGTTTTCGAGCTGGTGTCCGAGATTTTCGATCGTGTAATGCAGGGAACAATCAAGGAATACTCCATTAGATTTCAGGAAGGAGAACTCAAGGCACTACCTTATGAACTCGGCAAGACAAAATGTAAGTGCATGCCTTTTTTCGCGTGAATATTGGAGCTGTTTTCGAGGCAGGTTCGATGGCCAATCTGACTCCATTATCCAACCTTGTCTTTCTCTTATACCGGTATACTGTTAGGGTAGAAGATTAAAAACCTCTCGAAAGGCGCTTAACCTTCACAGGAGGACAAAATACAACACCAGGTAACAGTTTATCTACTTTATTAAGCAGCTTCACTTTTTAAAGCTTATTTATTTGTCGATGGGAATTCTCAGTTTGATTTTCCATACAAACTCTTATCACACTTGGGCTACCTGTGTTATTTGGTAGTGTGAGCATAATTCAGGTTAATTCTCTCAGTGAAATTGAACGCTGTTGGTAACACTTGAAGAACAAATAAATACTTTTTATTAGCTTTTATAGTTAAAGAGTGGTCACACTTGAGGACTTCATCCACAGACTCAAAAGTTAAAATCACCTTTCTGCACAGCTTAACAAACAAATTTATACCACAAGAAAGTACTGCTCAATATAGCTTTCATTTGAATGGTCATGCCTTGGGATTTCATCAAGGCTCACTAATATGTGCATTTCTGTTTCAGGTTCAACCAAAACATGTCAAAGAAGCTTTCCGTCTGTTGAACAAGTCAATTATCAGGGTAGAAACACCAGATGTCCAGTTTGATGATGACGAGGAGGAACAACAGGAAGGTAAAAACTATGAATGGTGTAACCAATTATTGTAGGGCTTGGTGCTAACAAGCTTAAGGGGTCTAAGTGATGGAAGTGTCCAAAATTGTTGCCAACATCCCCTTGCACCAATCCCTTATTTATAAGAACCAAATGGTTCCATGATAAACAAAATAGGATCATTTGGTCAGTCCCTAAATTTTTGTTGGCAAACTTTTTTAGATATCTTGGAACTTATTTAGTACTGAATTTTAATTAATAATGTGGTTGAAGCAATTAGAACCAAACCAGATGTGTCCTTGCGCTAATGATTGACAGGACAGGATGGGACAAGGAAAAACATCTAGCCCTTGCATCAAGCTGTGACATAGCCCTTAAACCTGTTCACTCAGATAATAGCAACTTTAAGTTCAGACTAAAAATATTATATTGAGTACAACTTTCAACTTTCAAATGAAACCAGTTATTCTCACAGAACCCTTGTTCCATCTGTTGCTGACCAGAGGAGGAGGCTTTAGGAGTGAGACTTGTGTGTCAGATGACAGTCCAAATCACATGCACTAGGATTGAAGTTGTACTCGTACTCATCTATCCAATGGTCCCTAATAGAATCCAGACTCCTTCGTATGTAAGGAAATAGTTTTACTTTGGATAACAAAACTCATTTTGTTCCTTCTCTAGACATGGATGTGGATACTGAAGGTGACGTGCAGGGATCTCACCCAACTGGAATGGTGAATGGTATCGATAGCGACAAAAGTAAATCCAAGCTGGTCATGAAATACAAGGATTACGAAACAATGGCAAGGCATCTTGTACTCTCCATAAGAAGAGCAGAGGACAAAGCTGGTGACGGTAAGTTGATCAGCATCTATTTTCTCCCCTATGACATTTTCATTGTAGGTGGAATGGCAGGAATTTTTGCTAATTTGGCTTCGAGCTCACAAAGTCATCACTTGTGTTGTCAATTTATTTTTGGCTTTTGTAGATGCTACATTTTCTGTGACAAGTTTTCTGTGAGCAAATCATACCAGATGTCATTTGTGCTCACGAGTTTGGTCCCAAGGTTGAGATTGCATTCAAGAAGAAAATTTTCTTATTTTCTGTGATTCACAGATGAAGAAGATGGTGTTCGCAGAAGTGACATTGTGAACCAGTATCTTAAAGACATCGCTGATCAGATTGAGACAGAGGAAGAGTTAGCAGAAAAGAAAATCCTTGTTGACAAAGTACTGGATAGACTGATAACTCACGTAAGTATGTTGCTTCTTGATGGATAATATCACATGAGTGGGAAGAGACAGGAGGCAGAAATCTGGAGAAAGGGGAAGGGAAGTTTGGGGGAGGTGGAGAAGGGGGGAGGAGGAAGTAGGATCCCAAAGATAGCGGGAAGCAGGGGAAATACAAACAATTATACATTACACAGCATTTTGTAAAAGAGAAGGTGCAAAGAGGTGGAAAACAGCAAAAAAGGGGAGGAGCTGAGACTAAAGGGTACGAAACACAGGACGTTTGACTGCCTTGTCTCACCCCCCCCCCCCCCCCCCCAAAAAAAAAACATAGAAGTAAAAGACAACCAGCTGGATGCTTATGATACAGCAATGAAGTGAAACTACAATTGTGGGTGGGTCTCATAGGGCTTTTCATGTGACGATGCATTGATACCTTTCCTTTAATGATTTTAGGACCATGTTGTTTTGGCACTGTCAAAGGAAGAAGACCCCTTCCTTGTTGTTCATCCAAACTTCAACTTGTGATTGAATGAACTTTCAAAAGAGGACCACTTGAATGGATCAATGATCATGGCGTATGGAAGATATCTACGACAACACTGTACATAAATAACACCTTTATAAATATCCCTGTTCTGTGAAGTGTTGTAGGCTTCATTTTTGGGCAAGAGCCTCGCAAAAGTTTAAAGTGCATATCAACCTTTTATACTACATAGAGTTTGCTCATAGTCCTGTTTATACTTCAAAAAGCTTTATTTCTGTAATTAGAGAGTGGTTTGGTTAATCACTCCCTATTTCAACAATATTGAACAAACCTAGGTTGAACAAGGGCACTGAATAAAGTGGGCCTTATTGTAGGGCAAGTTTCATTTAGTTAACATAGTATATACCTTGGGGGACTGTTTTGCTTAAGTGGTGCATATTTCACTAGTTAGCTCTTTTAAGATGTGTGTGAAACACGGTTATTAACGTCTGTATGATAAATTAAATGCACTGTTTTCCAAGATGTGTCACAAATCTCTATATGTGCTCTATTAGACTAGGGATTTTTTCTCCTTGATTTTCACTCACTTTGGCTATTCAAACCTCCACCCAGTCTCCCATCCTTTTCCTTCTTGCTTTTTCTTCTTGCTGCTCCTCCCTAACTAAACCTCCACTAATTTTTTTCTCGCTTTTGCTTTGTGCCGCTCCTCCATATCTAAACCTCCACTGTCTCCCATCCTTTTTCTTGTCGCTTTTTCTTCACATCACTCCCCATTATCTCAACCTGTCTCCAGTCTCAACCTTTTTCTTCTCGCTCTTTCTAAACACCGCTCCCAAATTACCACTCCCCACACTCTGAACCTCCACCCAGTCTCCTATCGTTTTTCTGCTTGCTTTTTCATTGTACCCACTTTCCACTATCTGAAGCTCTTTCCAGTCTCCTATCCTCCCCCCCCCCCCCCTTCACTTTTTCTTCACCATACTCTCCATCTGAATGCTCAGAACAGGAAAGCCGTGAACAGGGAGATAAAGGGAGGATGGGAGCTAAAGAGCATTTGCATCTGAGACACTGAATAGCAGGGAAAAGGTGCAATACTGTATCAATAGCAAGGTGAAGGAGAAAGGTGTGAGCCATGAAGGTTACAGAAAGTGGGATCCTCCCCCTCTTTGCCCCACCCCATCTTCTCTCTTCCTTGAGGTTGGTAGCATAGTGGTGTGTTGGAACTTACCAGAGTGGAAGCTATCTGAGAAAAATCTTATCAGCATTCATTGAGAAAAGGCCAAGTCAAAGTGTGAAGTTACTTACTTGTTATTTATGCCTCCATGTATTTAGCATGAAAGTGCCATTTCAAAATTCCAATTGGTGGCAGGCTAACCCGTTAGCTGTAAACATAGTGAGGTCAAGGATCTGAACACAGGGTTACCACGTTGGAAATTTCTCTTCTCAAAGAGGGGGACTTCAACTCCGGACCTCCGGATTGTAAGATGACTAACCACCAGGACATTGGCAACCTCTGGATCATAGACAATAAACTAAGCTTTTATTCTTGGCTTATCCACCATTTAAAGTGTAAAACAGCGAGGTCAAACAGTTCCAAGATACTTGACCATTCACTGTAAACCTTCAGCCCAAAGCTGACTTGCAGATTCTGCCAACTGATTGTCACATTTCTTGTAAATATGTTTGGAGAAATTCTCAGTGATCAGGTTCTTTTAAAAGTATTCTTAAGTCTGGTTTGAATTAACATTCTGGAGTTTTTCACTGCTGCAGTTGAACCTCCCTGGGTGGTTATCTCTTGCAACCAAACATCTCTCTTGAGTGGCCACTTGACCATGACAATTTTCGGTAGAATCACTACATATGAGACTTCTTGTAACAAGCCACCTTTCTTAGTATTTGGGGTTTACACTTTCAACAAAGCAAGACTGTAATATTTTACCCTCTTGTCAGTTTGACATAACTGCAGTAAAAATAGAGATCAAATTGAAAATAATTTCAGATACCCTTACAGATATATTTTTTTACAGAACTGGATTCTAAACTGACTGCACTTTAATACTGGTTAAAGTAGCTGGGTCCTGGATGCAGAAATCACATTTTAATAGCTTTAAAAGGAAATAGGAGGCAACAAGGACTACAGCCGTAGCATAACACCTTTTTGCAAAAAACACTATCCAGTTGTTGGCAGTTGGCACAGTATCTTGTAAAAGTCATTTCTTCTCTTCTTGCTCACATTAAACAACACCAGAGTTTCACAAGTTTCTTCTCAGATCTTGTCAAGTTATCCAATTCGTAAAACTGTCCACAATTCAAAATGTTATTCATCAAAGTTCAGGTTTTCTTGCCTTGTCGCAAACATTGTATATCCATCTAAAAACTGTTAAGGGTATTTTCACAAATTATATAGATTGCAATCAATCTCTTCTAATTTATGTAATGTTTAATAAATGAGCAGGAGTGCTTTATCAAGTTTAAAACACAAGGCGAAGCTGAGTGTTTTAGACTTGATAAAGCACGAACTGCGAGTTTATTGAACGGCTTCAAAAACCTCTGATGTAGATCTTTTCATTCTTGCACTGATATTTAGATTTTGGGTTATTTTGGCCATGAAAATTGGACAAAAAATTTAGCGGTGTCTTTATCAGATATAAAGACACTCATTAAACATTAATTTCCTTTGTATTTTCTTAATGAAATATTAATGAGTTTTTGAATGAGGTACTAAGAACAGAGTGCAACTGGCAGGTAAAGTGGGTGTGAGAAGAGGAAGAAGAAAGATGTCTTCCCCGTCCACAATCGCTCCTTGTTTTCACCCCTGATATGCAATTTTAAGAGCATTTCCAGTTGTGCGTAAGATCTGAGGGAAATAGGACAACTGCTCAAAGACCAAACATTATACTATATCAAAAAATAAAAGTAAACTCTTTCTCTTTTGTGGCTTGTCAGTCAGGCACAGCTAAATGTTAACTTGAAACCCAGTCAACTCAAAACTGGAAGTTGAAAGATCGCAGGTTGTCCAATATGTGTGCACTGGTACTGACTGTACAAGCTCTTTTACAGTATGTACAGTCTGTACAGATCATGTAAGCAAAAAATCATCGAAATCTGTTAACCCTCGCCCCATGGGTGAAAAATGAAAATACTCTGATGTCCCCATAATTTATGGACCGATGACTGCTTTCATAGCTTTGACATAACTATCACACAGATAAGGCCACCTTGACAGAGTCTCTAGGATTCATTTTTACTTGTGAAAAAATTTAAAGTATTGCAACTTACTTCCTTTAAATGGGTCAGAGGTGATCAACTTCCCTTTCCCCCTCAAATTTTGTGGGCTACTAATGACACAAGGGTGGAAAAATACATTGAGAAAATGAAGTGCCTTGCTCATTGAATGCTAAAAATATAAAAGGAAAAAACAGGACTTTGACTGTGCTAGCCAAGTGCCGCTAAGCCAACAGGTGCAAAGTGCATAATACATCCAGTGTACTGAATCAAACATTTGGTCATAAAACTGTAAATAAATTAGTTTGTAGTTTGTGTTTGGCAATGAAAGAACATCAGACTTGGTCAGTAATCCAAAGGTTTGATTTCCAATAACAAACGATATTGTTAACTTTGTTTTGAGCGTATGCTCATGCGATCAAATGGTGAAGTTTGGTGTCTTCCCATGTATTCCATTGAAATCTTGTTGAATTTGACCACATGCTGAGAATAAACTTAAACCATTGTTGCATTATATTCGCACAATATACTCAAAGAATTTCATAACTTATCCATTAGTTTAATATGAAAGGCCATTGTTATTTTGCTGTTATATTTAGAATTGGCCCTTGAATCCACGAGAGCATAAAAGAGGAATAATTATTCTAATTAATCATTTTGACTAGTCCAAACAAAAATGATCAGCTGGCAAAATAGACTGCCACTTGAATGATGTTCACATCCAGATAAACCAGTGAATTACCTTATCAATCATTTCTACTCCTTTCTAAACAAACCAATAAAAACAATAAATCACTTGAGTCTGCAGACACATTTGGCTGAAAAGATTGCCACCTGAAAGGCGTCCCACTCACGTTAGGTGGATAGCACAATGAATACTCACTTAAATCAAAGGAAAAGTATGATCTACCGACTGCATGACTAACTAAACCAGAATATTCTTGTTTGTATTTATAGAGAGAACAAGAACATGAACAATATTAATCCCACACTGATTTGTTTCAGCTACTACTTGGATGATAATCTACAAATAGAGAGGTTGCCTAGGTAAATGGCAGAAATAAATAATTTTTTGGCATTAATGTTTCTCTTCATTAGCAGATAAGCTTTCTCTAACCCAGGGGCTGTAAATGTATAATTACGTAATATAACAATAAATTACTATAACCACTTCACATACTCATACATTATTCCACTTTGCCTATGAAATCATTTTATGATTCGGTTTGATGGAAAATTGTTTCAATTTCCCCAGGAGAAGTAGTTTTACCAATTGCTTATTTGTTCCAAATCAACCTTACACGTGCCAGCTTAGGCATCTGTGTCTTGAACGTCTTGAACGCCAGGGACACTTTGAAGTGACCGTGCTCAATATAAAACGGAAATAGATCATCTGACCATGACCAAACAGCAATACGACATGACACATTGCGTCACGTCGCACACCAGGGCAACGAATAAAATCAATCAATTTCAACTAAATTTGTTAGTTCAAGCAGCTCTCTAAGGCATTTACAATATTCAATTGAGGTTCCCGTGAAAAAAGGCGGAAAACGTGCTAGAAGTCATGTTGACGTTTTAGAAATCTTACATTCGGATTATTTTCAGCTTTTATATAAGTACTGTTCCAGAGAATAAAGCTTCAAAACCATAACGTTATTTAATGGCTACCAAGAAAAACGGTTTCAAAGCGGTAGTGTCCAAACAGCCACCTTAATTTAACTATAATTAAGCTCGCCAGACAGTTGCAGAACCACTAATTCATAGCTCCCTTGGTATTCAAAAGGATACAGATTCCCGCAACTGAGGTTAAGAGGCAAGCAAATATAGCTATGTTCCTTCTTTTCATCTGTGCAATTTTCCTTTGCCTCAAAGCAAATTGTCTGTTGACAATTTCCATGCGCTTTTTCTCAGCTTCCGTAAATTCGCTCGGACTGTCCGCCATTTTGAAATGCTCTTGGTATTGCCCGCTGACCAGGAGCACGAAACCACAAGCTATGACGTCATGTTGGCTAGAATACTCATTTCATAACGAGGCAGTTTCGTGACTTTGACCAGATCGCTTCAGGCATTGACGTCAATGAAAAAGAACCAATCAGAATTTAGCTTATATCAGAAGTTCAAGAACTTTCCCGAGTTTTGATTGGTTCATTTTGGTCATCCGACGCCTAAAAACAATGACATCACTGTTACCAAAATAGTTTCTTCAACCTATAAAACCTCAGTGACTCAGCGAATTTCTTTTGATCACGATCACGAGATTTTGTTCTGAGTAAGGTGTTGTTGAGAACTGAGGCGTGTTTCTTTCTGCTATAAGACAAGTGAGCTAAAGAAGATCTTGCTCCAAGAAAGTCAATTTATCTACAAGTTATTTTATCGAGACTAAAGAAACGGAGACACACAAGTTATAAAACTGAATCAAGGAACTTTACTTCAAGCTTTCGTAATTTTACCATTGAAATCTTCCCTGCGTTTGTAAGAAGGTAGTCTACAGACATGGCTGTCGGAAAGAAATATTTCAACTCTGGGAACTTATTTCAAATTGCAATGGCCCTTTCAATTATGAGGCCAGATCTTCAAGGATTTGTTGGCCAAAACACAACTCCACCGATGCCAGTTATGGGGTATCCGCAGAATCACACCGGAGTTGCCTTTGCGCCAAGCAGCACAAGCAATTTCAACTTTCATCTAGCGGCGAAAGAAGCAGCTGCAGACTACAACAACCCTTTGAGTCAGTATCTGGACTGGCATACATCAAGTCAGAACAGATTTGATAATGATGGGGTTGCCATGCTTTTCAACGGGGAAAGTCACGCTCCGAGAGAAGCACGGACATCTTTCAGTACCGAGTTGGAGAGTGGTTACAGTTCGGATGGGGGCCGCTCACCCTCAGCCCTTTCTTCCGTTGCTGGCTCACCACACCACGATCGTGACTCAAGCTATGGAAATTTCCAAGTACCCGAAGAAGTCGGTGCCGCTGCAAGTGGGTTTACACCGACCGATGAAGAACTTCTGAAAGATTTAGAGTTTGAGCTAGAAGATTACATCGATCTCGACGCAATTTACGCTGGGCCTCCACAGAAAAAAGCCTTTTCACCAGTAGAGCAGCCCTTCTATCCAAATGTTAAAACTGAACCAGTGAGTCCAGTCGACACCTACACAAGTAAATTTCCTAATTCTCCGCTAGATGAATTCGTGCCTGATTTCGACAGCAAGGATCCTTTGGAGGAGATTTCAGTGGAAGAGCCTTTCAACTTTGATGGCTTCGACCAGTTGGACCCCTTCTCAATTGATTTCAGCTCCACAAGCGAGGAATTACAAGAACAAGGGACAGAGCAAGACACTGCATTCGATTTTGAATCGTTTGCTGATAATTTGGACTATGGAAACGATCTTCCTCTTGACATCTTCGATCCGCGGCCGGTCACACAAACAGCAATTGAGAACAAACATGACAGTTTGCTCCCTCTCGGTCAGGAACCCTTGCCAGTTTTTTCAGAGGCTACAGCTACAAGAAATGACAGCGGTGGTTCTTTTACAGGTACGTCTTTCCTTCATATGTTAAAACGTGCTTTTAATGGCGAAAACCGTATTGCAGACAGGAAAATAAACTATTTTAGTCGGAAATCGTTACGTAACTACACAGCTGCAAGCCAACAAGTGAAGTACAAAGATCCGAGAAGTATTTTACATTACTGAGCGTGTTCGTGTTTTGTCCTTTCTTTTTTAATTAAAAATCGTTTCGAATCTTGAAATTTTACGGATATATACGGATATATTTAGCAAGTTTGTAGTCGAGAACTGTTGTGTTATTTACAAGTGCAAAACAACAAAGGACCAAGTTATGAAAAACAAAAATTTCAGCTACTCTAAATTTTCTCGTCTTTAGAAAAAATATGAAGACTTTCGTGACACTTGCGTTTGGGATTATCTTAAATCTTTTATTTTGCTTAGAAACAGTTTTCGTTTGCTTTGACAACTTTCTTTTAGTTTCGTGACTTTGAGCGAATTAATTAAAACATTGTATTGTTGTAACGAGGGTCCAATATTTCGCTTGCCCGCAAGGAGTTGTTTATACTGTACCAATTAACTTTACTTTCGTCATAGGCGCTCATTTCAGTAGAATGTAGTTTCTCAGCGGGTGATAAAGTCTGCATCGACCTGGAAAGAAGATATTTGATAGAGACCCGATATTCTTTGACTGTTGTGAAGTATGGGAGGGGTGTAATAAGGAACTTGATGAGAGAGCATGGTATATGTGGAATTCCGGTTATGAAAAACTTCTTTGCCAAACAAAATTGTTCACATTGAATATTCAAAAGATTATTTCCATATTAATGAGACTGATTTTTATCAGTAAATTGTTTGACGGGTCTAACATGTTTGTTTGTCTTTTTGTTCTGTTTAGAATCTTCGTTAACGCAGTCCATTAATGGGAACTGGGAAAGTGCGTCATTGCCATTGTTGTCAAGTGCAGCTATAAAGCAAGAGAAACTAGATTACTCATGCCCATCGACGAGTACATCTACCAGATTTACACCTGTAAAAGTTCCAAGGGATTTATACAAAGATGGAAAACCCAAAGTTGCTTCCTCCTCTGCATCACGGTTTGCTTCTGAGGATGAAATAGTTGACATGAGTATCAGTGAATTTAACACCTTTTTGGAAACGCTGCGTGAACCCGAGGCTCAAAAGGCGAGAGACATTCGCAGGAGAGGAAAGAACAAGGTTGCAGCTCGGCTGTGTCGCAAGAGAAAGTTAGAAGTAGTTTCTGACATTGAGGAAGACCTTGAAAAACTTAGAGAGAGAAAAGAAGAGATCCTAAGAGAAAGGAAAAAACTGCAGGCTGAAAATTCTTACTATAAAAACAAAATCAATGAACTGCAGGACCACCTCTTTAAAAGCTTGCGAGATGAGAGTGGCCGACCTCTTTCATCAAAAGAATATTCTCTTTTCCAAGGAGCTAATGGTAGTATATATGTAGGAAAAAACATTGACTCTGAATCAAGAAAGAAGCTGTCGCGCAGTGATAAGTAAGAGTTGTTAAATGTGACTAAACCCCTCAGTGGTGGTTCATGCATGAATTTGCAGCAGTTGTGAAGGTCATGGAGAAATCACAACTGACATTTGAGGACCCAAAGTTTTTGAGGAGACACATACAGAAAGAGAGATAGTAATTTTTTCAAAACTACAAATTTATTGTTATCTTTTTTACCTCAGCGGTTAGAGCACTTGTACAATTTACAGAAGGTCATGGGTTCGATTTGTGTCAGAAACTCAGATTTATTCTTTGTCCCATTCGCGTAACATACTGAATATTGCACCATCTTTCTTACACTCCAGATACATTGGCATTTTAAGATGCAGGTCATACAGTCAAATACTTAATGTAACCTATTTATGTTGGAGGAAAACCGAGAATCAGAAAATGTTACTAGTCAGTGGCAAGAAAACAGTAGTTTGTAAAAATCTAATGTCAGGTCATATATGAAAGTTACGTAGGTTTCAGTGGCAGGTCTAGACTTCCGTGTAGTGAGGGGGCGTAAAGAAAAAGGGAAGAACATTCTAAATGAAAAAATATATATCATGCCTTCAGTGGGCGTGGACCCATGCACCGCTCATCAAAATCTGCCATTGGTTCACAGCTTTGTCAATCATAATCGCATATCAATCACATATAGCATTTATTTGGTGTCTCGTGAAAATATTTTCGAAGGTGATTTTTAGCAGAAATTTTGATTTATCTCATTTCAAGGCTGTGGAATGTAGTTTGTTCATTATTTTATTTTCATGTTAACCTTTTGAGAAATTTTTAACTTTTGATATCCAGGCTACATATCTCTCTTTCTTATGGGCAGTCCAGAGAGATCAGGAGTAGTACGAGGTGTTCACTAGAGGAGGTTCAACTGTACAATAAAAAGTGAAAATTAACTAGAAAACGTTGAATTTGTACATACATCTTAAACATATTTCAGGTACACAAAAAAATTGAAAATTATCTGCCAGACTGTATTGCTAGGACTACATGTTCAGAATTACGCATTTCTCAGGGAAGGATAGTGTCTTGAACATAACACCTTAAAAGTTCTTGGGTTTCCATTAAATGCAACTACACATTCATATTGTACGTACTGTAAATATATAGTGTTAAATGGTATTAAATATCTGTAAAACACTTAATAATGTTATAATAGAACTCACTGTTCTAGAGTTAAAATTTCATTGGTAAAGGTTTTTGTAAGAGAAAAAAACTGAAAAGAGGAGAAAAAAAGTATAAAGTTTGTAAAAAATAAAAGGAAGTTTAAGAACAGATGCGTAGTTAAAAATTATTAACCATCAAAATCCGAATCTGTTAATTCAGAAGCATGTTAAGTTAATATATGCTTTTGGTGAAATTTGTATCAGCTTCCATTTGTACCCAATGAATGTCAATTGATGCCTCTATTTTCTCTTGGGGGAAAACCCTTCTGATTAGACAAACAAGATAATTAAATAAGGCTCGTTTGAAATTAAACTGTCAATTTATGGCATAGCTTTCTCACAGGGGCAGGGGGAACTCCCATGTGAAAGGGGCGTGGCTACTCATAAGAAACTGTTGGATTAGGAGACCTATGTGGGCGTGTTTCAAGCTTTATTGGAGCCCTAAAAGATGCCCTAGTAATGACACAGCTATAAGATAGATGTCAAGAAATTTAAAGATTTCATATCTGATCCGTCTAGGACACCAGCACGGTCTAACGTCTTTTTTTTTATTTATTTCTTTGTTTGCAACCCTGTCCTGTGCAACCTAAGTGATACAAACACTGAATACAAGTAAACTAAACTAAACAACAGTAAACTGATCCTTACAGCGAGAAGATTGAGAAATTAAAATTGAGACAAATGAAATAAAGTGATGTATTTGCCCGATATTTCGGTTTGCAAAACAAACTTTCCTCTTAATACAAGTACCCTTGAATTGGGAGTTACCCCCCCCATCCTGGAGCTTGCTACGTTACACCGGCTCGTTCTACCGTATCCGAGCGACTGTTTCACTTGGGCCAAGTTCAATGTATATATAACACATGTACGAAATGAATACAATGAAGTTGTTGTTGGGCCTCAGTTATCAACGAGTCAGGAAAAAGTGCAATATGCTGATGACGTAGAACTACTTAAAGGCTACTTATGATTGGTTCTTTTCAGAGAAATCACTTAAAAATAACTTATAGTCATTTTAACCAATCAAAAACGTCCTAGATATTGGTAACATTCGTCATAAGCATGGAAAGTCAGCTCGATACTTAGACGCCTTTTGAGGGTACTTTGAAGTCGGCGCAAAAAAAAAAAAAAAAGCTGGGGACCACCGCGTTGCTCAGTCTGCAGTATTAACTGAAGTAAGTGATAACTTCCTGGAGAGAATAAGGTACTTCTTCAAAACGCTTGCCCTCAGTATTTCGCACAACAATTATTTTAGTCTATTACTCAATCAATTATGATGAGTAAAGCGAAATGATCAAATATATGCAGTTTTATAAAATACTCGCTTTAGTTTTCAGAAATCTGATTGGTCCCTGTTCGAGATATATGATGCAATGTATCGTCACTACCTATTTTGGAAAGCTGTGTTCATTTTTAAACAGTAGAAAAACTGAATTGCCCTTTCCTTATCTTATTTTCCCCTATTTTCTCTAAGTAACTGAACTTTTTTTCCTATGATTAAGTATTATTCCACTCGTCGCTCCAACCACTCAACCACTCAACCAACCGCTCCAACCGCCAACCAACCGCCAACCAACCGCTCCAACCACTCAACCAACCAAACAGTAAAAGTTGTCTATTTTTGACATTTTTGGCGGTGACATTGGCGAGCGAATGACATCATAGGAAGTCTTTATTGACTTTTTGCACTCGCAACGGCAAATATTAATGTATCGCTCGGAAATTTTGGAATGAGCATTTAAAAAGTATCACAATCTGGCCCCTCTTTTTTATCACTTCTGAAGCGCTTCCCGACAAAATTAATAGTTTTTTTAGACTGCTACACGGCGCTTACTCTAACGACGGTAAAATGGGAGGAACTCTGGAACTATTTATTCAGCTGGCTAAAGTTTAGGATGATGAACCTTTCTTATAATAACGTTTACCGTTACTAAATATGACCTCATGGGATAAACACAGGCAGTAAGCTAAGCCCGAAGAGACAGGTCCGTCAGTTGAAAGTTTTGCAGCTTTTGCTATAGTTGTGAGTGCGGTTTAAGGGGATTTTAGATCAGCCGAGTTTTTCGGAAAAGCTTCAGAAACTTACGTAACGTTCGATAAAATTCATGTCTCTCCAATATTCAGCTTTAAACAGTTACAAGAATCAAAACAACCGCGGAGAGAGCAGGAAACGGCATTCTACGTACATTTTCCGGTACTTCTGTTTGGACTGTACTAGCGGCGATATGAAAGCGGCTGAGAATGCGCTTGGGACCTAAATTTGATAGCCATTATAGCCAAATTAAGAGGCATCAATACTGAATTGAAGTAGGCTTCAATGTGAGGAAACAGCAACATCGAACACTTATTTTGAACAATGGCAAGTATTTACCGTATTAAGTCAGCTTGCTAGTCAGAAATACACCATTTCGATAATTTTATGTCCAGATAAACTTCCTCAATTTCGTTTCGTGTCGTTCTTGACTTTACCTACTCGCTTCTGAGGATTGAAGAAATTTGATCGGGCTACGTAGGTCAGGAGAGAAGTTGGGCTAGATAGAATTTCACCCAATAGCCTCAGCTTTTACCTTAGGGTCAAAATTCTTGCTTAAATCAAAACTACGAGCATTTTCTTATGCACAGGAGTAGCGGAAGATTAGCCTGAAATGCCTGTGGATTGAGGGAGGAGTCGTCCGACATGTCAGAGAAGATATGAAGTGAATTCTTGAAAGGAGAACAAAACATAATCAGTTTACAATGGACTTTGCTAGATTTGACTGAAGGAAAACAGGGAAAAAGGCGGCCTGATTTAAGTTTTCAACTGAAGTTGCAATCCGTTTCCATCTTGACCATTCGAGGACAAAGGCACCTATCTACAGTTTTAGTGCACTAGTAAAGTAGTTTTAACAAAAACTGGACCAATTTTTTGGTTTCCCATCAATACAAACAGGCCATTTGGAATCTTAATAGTTGATACTAAACATTGGCAACCTAGCCCCTTAAGTTCATGATTTCTCTTCTTAGTCACAAGTTCGAATTAAAGAGGATTGAAAAGAAAATTATTTTAAAATAAAGATCAGACCACATCGACGAAAGTTTTTTTTTAATTGAATTTCATTGGGGCAGTGAAAACATCCCGGGGGGGGACTCCCATATGAAGGTGGCGGGGATGCTCGTCGTCTCGCTTAGGGGTGTAAAATCTAATAACACAATACAGCATTCGATATAACCATCTTAAGCGCAATTTAAATCACCATAGCTCTTATTTGGTTGTCTGTTTTAGTATGGTTTCCTTTAGGGGTCAAATTAAGCCTGAGCCACGCCCAGATTGGTCTCCTTTAGGGTTTTTATTATAATTCTCCGACGAGCATCCCCGTCCCTTTCATGTGGGAGTCCCCCCCTCCCCCCGCCGGGGGAAACATCGAAACGTTGTTCGTTAATTTTATCTCTCACCTGTACGTTACTTGTCACAAATTTATTGCAATGCGTCATGGATGACGCGTTGATGTTGGCTTTCCAAGTGTTCGGACAGTTCTGCAAACATTCACATGCCAAGTTCATGTTCCGGTGTCAGACCGGATTCTGAAGGTTTTGAACCAAATTTACTAGCGAATTTCGAACTTTCTTCACTTCAAGTCATTCTTTTTACGACTGTCATATGACATTTAAAAGTACTGACACAGTCATGCCAAACAACCTCTAAGGCAAAGTTTACAGAAAACCTAAAGGGCTCCATAAACCCATAGACCTCTTAAAAGAGAATATGAGAAACGGCACGTTTTCAGAACAAGGAAATGCTATTTTTGCTTTTAAGCGCGGCATGCTCAGTGACTTAATTAGTTTCTGCGTACCGAGTCGCCGGCAAAGCAGGTCTTTGTGTTTTTTGCACGAACACCAAGTTAATAATAAACCTCAAGTTTTATTACGGTTTTCACAGGGAGGTCCAAATCCATCAAAGGGGTCAAAATCAGGGGGTCCAGTTCTGCCAGTGGATTTGACAGCGAAGTCTAAATCCGCTACGATACCGAAAGAAAATGACGTTCTCAAGCGCGCACACGCGTTCCGTCTTACCCAAGGGCCCGTTTCTCGAAAGTCCCGGTAACTTTTCGGGCCCGGAGCTTTATTTTAAAATCAAAATCTATAGAATGGTGGTGTGTAGTTTTTAGCCCGCAAACCACCTCGACTTGTTTCGTCAACTTAAAATTTGACTTCTTTGCTTTAAGAACCAACAAAATTTGAATCTTTAAGGTAAATTTTACGCGAGACTTTCGAGAAACGGGCCCCAGGTGTCCTAGACAAGGAATAATGCATATCCTTTCGAAGTCAGGCCTCAATAATACACTATATACTGCAATAAAGCACAATACTGCAGCATAATATTGTCGAAGGGTAGGGGATAGGAGAAGATAACCGTAGGATAGCCGACCCATAGCCTTGTAAGACGCGCCACACGAGCGCGCGAAAAAATTTCCTCGCGCGTCAAGCATCCACTCTAAAGAAAAGGCCTACCGCCAAACCAAACGAAAATTTAGCATGATGGCAGATTATCGTTGGCAATGTGTTTTTATATCTCTCAGCTCATAGGTTTTTTTATGTGGGGCGGGGGGGGGAGGGTAGGGGTGGTGTCATTGGTGATGAAATTAGCCATTGAGTGTATAAGGTGCTGATGAATGCACAATCCATTTTACCTTTATTATATGTAATTGTTTACCTAAACACATCGATGAGCATATGTTTTTTGGTTTTGTTTAAAATTAACGTTATTTAAATATCAACGCTATACTAGACTGCCAAACATTCCCTACTTTACACGAGTTCTAAATACAAATGCAGCCTTAGAATATAACTTATGGAGCGAGTAAGGGACCAAAGACAGACTGACAAAGGAAGGGATTGTACTATTCTCGGCCCCAGAGCCAGGTGTCACTTCTGGCCGGCGCAGCGAAAAGGGACAGATGGATCTGGGGACTAGGGCAGGACTATCCCTTTCCTATCTTCTTTTCCCTTCCGAGCCTCGGGCTGGATTCATGAAGCCCTCCTAAGATAAAATGTGTCCAATGTACTGTCGGAAAACAAAAGGCTATTGTTCAGAAACAATACTTAGGACTCATCCGGACTTAGGACAGATATGTGAATCCTGCCCCTGGTTGGTGTTGCAAGCTAGGCCGCTTCAGTGAGGTCTGCCTTCAATGTTATTGAGTAACTGGGGTTTTTCTTTTCCGCTTTCATAGGTGCTACCTTGTCGAATTCTTCTAGATAAAGTATAGAGACTATTCTGCAGTCTTTGCTTCATTACCTTTGAGGCACTTAAATCTGTGTCCTGACAGAACAACTTCATATTCACTTCTTCCTTTCTCTGGCTGGTTTAATGTAACAACATCAAGCCGCAGCAATACTAGAGCAGCATTTGCTCATTAAAATAACTTACTACCAATTTTATAATTTTGTCTTCCTTATTAAAAAGGTATTCATCTTCCAAGGTCACGCCACTATACACAAAACCCTTGATGCCCACTAGATGAGATCTTAACAACAACATTAAAACAATGTTCCCACTGTTAGAACTATGATAATGGTCTTGTTTCTTATCACTGGTCCAATGCAGCTTCATAGGACTCGATAGGACGGCCTAACGTGTTACATCTTCCACTTAACAGTTTTCCATCATTTCTTCCCTTGAGTAACTATGTCTTTGTTATGTTGGTCATTTTCTGTTGTACTACAATCACTGTGGCTGGCACTATTGTATGCACCGCACGCTCGCTTTTGTTTCATCTTGTTATTTCCATGAGTTAAGTGTACAATCCTCTCAGTCCAGAGGCACCACTCGTCTATAATCTTTGCAGTGAGAGTCACTCCAGAATTCAGATTTCTTTCAGTCAGTCCTTGATTCCACTACTGATTCACTTCAATATGACTTGGTACGTGTTGTCTTCCTCTAAAGAAAAGACAAACGAAAAATTGTCAATTTCACAGTCATGGACTGTAATTTTTGGCCTCCAGTTAGGTCAGAACCTATAACAATATGAAAACTAGCAACTTAACTACAAAGTGATCAAGGACCTTGGAAATTTCAATCAAATAATTGAAATTAACACTTAAGAAAACTCAGAAAAATCCCTCAGAGAAAGAACAAAACACAGATTCTGGGATTCAACCATGCAAAACCATGATCCACAATGTTAAAAGATGCTTGCATATGATCGCACCACTGTACCCTGCACCCGATCCCGATTGTAAATTACATGTGTATACTAAATAATTTATTTTGTTTCTCAGCACGCTGATAATCTTAGGAGTTGACAATATTAAGTTTGGTGTCTGTAAAGAAAGGGACAAGGACTTACCTCTTACAAGCTGTACGATAAAATGTCCTTCATCCACAAAATTTCTCACCATCTAAAACAGTAAGAAAGACATTGAAACAAAACGTCCACCATTTGATGATTAGCCTCCCACGCAGTGGGAGGCTATTTGATGATGTGCACTACTGACCTGTTTTTCTTTCTTGAGGTAACTGAACGATTTTGTAAAGAGAGTCAGATGGTGTAATAAAACGTGAAAATGAAGAGCTCGACGTGGCCAACATAACCTTGCAGGCGGCAATACATTTTGTCATGAACAGACTTGATGTGGCAAGGCATTGTTTAGGTACGCCAGCCAAAGCTCCACTCTGAACATACTGGCATACATTATTCAATGTTAACAATATTTAGACCAGAGTACAAGTTCAGTACAAGATTTAGCGAGAGACGACTGTAGGACTTTTCAAACCTAGTGAGCATGCTTTAGGTTGTCAGGTATTATTAGAATCTTATTCCTGGAGCACGTTTCACTACTGGTCAGCAACATTAGGTTAAGCGACGGCCCTTTGAACATGACCGGTTTGAAATTCCAAAGAGATTTTGCTCCACTGTAAATGGTTTGAGCCCAGGAGTCATATCATAAGTGAGTAAATTACGATCGTCCAGGTGAGTGTAGTCCTGAGGTCTGTTTGTGACGACATTGACTGACGTTTCGACAACCTGAGGAGAAGTCACCAGTTGACTCTGCTGATGACTTCTACTCAGGTTCTTGAAACGTCAGTCGACGTCATCACAAACTGTCCTTCTCAGGACTACACTCACCTGGACGATCGTAACTTACCAACTTATGAGATTTTACTCCAGTACATAATTATAAAGTGTTCCATTGAAAGGGTTTTTCAAAATTTAATTACAATGTTACACCAATGATTTACACCTAGTTACAATAAATAAAATGACAGAAAAGGGAATGGTATAGTGGCCAGAAATCTAATAAGAAGTAAATAAAAATTAAAAACAGAAATCTTTGCACACCTCATCATCCACCAGTACATATATTCCTGTTGGACCTTGTCTAAAAGTCGATGGAAATATACAAGTAAATAAACAAATAAATAACAAATAAATAAGGTCAATCATGTGCATCACAAACATATTTTTTTAAAGTCTAAATCTACAGCTGTAACTGGCTGAGAGATACCTTTGACAGGTATACAATAATAATAATAATAATAATAATAATAATAATAATAATAATAATACAAAGCTTACATAGTGCTTATGACAACGTCTCTAAGCACTTTACAATTCTAAGAGCTAGGTAACAACTGAAACAAATTTTACAAATGAAACATAACATGTTTTTTTTTTTAAGAAATCCAACTGGCGGGAGGCAAACCAGTTGGCTATTTACAAGCGCAGCCGAAGGATTTATAACTCGGGACTGCCATGAAACAAATCCATGAAGTGCTCAGAGTGGGATTCGAACCCGGGACCCACAGACTCGAGGTCCAACACCCTAACCACTCGGCCACCCTGCCTCCTTAATACTTAATACTTTTTGATACTGATGTGGTGACCATATTGATTTTCTCATTACGATAATACTCATTGAAGTTGAATTATTCTTGTTTTGTGATAATAATTCACTGATTTTGATGAGCACTAAGGGATGCCCAGAGGGCAGATTCAGTGTGGCTCCTGTATCACTCAGTAAAAAGGGCAGTTGAAAGACAACAACTTAAGTCCATTGTAATCCCAAAGTTGTGTCGCTGTTCACCATAACAGAATTTGTCAGCTGCACAAAGTTTTTGATTAGTTTTAACAACTTCATAATGGTTTTGATATCAATTGACCAATTAAAATGAAAGAAATCTGAGAGACAGAATTGTCATGTTCATGCTCGAAACTCCTTGTCTCAAAAATCTTGGATTTGATTGGTGACTTGAAACACAAGACATTAAGAAATTGTTACAAAGTTGTCAAACAGATGTCAAAAGTGTAAAAACTAATCATTTTACTTCTGCAAGTCACAATGCTATGGCACATAGCAATGAATATAATATTGACACTTAAATATTACAGTTTACATAGGAAAAGTTTCCATGAATTTGTTAAGGTATACTACATTCAGTAATTTGACAAGGCCTTGGTGAAAACAACAGGGCAAAAGAAATTTCATTCTTAAAGTAGCAGTATAAGTGGCATGAAGAAAAGGACAAAAAAAAAAAGAAACTAGAAAAAGAGAAAACTTCCGAAGTCTTGTAAGTACAATTTAGAACTGAAAGATTACATATCCCATTACCACAGTACTTAGTTGGCTGTTCTCACAATACGTTTGAATGCAAACTGATAAGACTTACCTGTAAATAGCAACAATCTGTTCCACACTAAGGTTACATTTAAGAGCCAGCTTTTTCCGAAGTTCACCAAGATTTAAGGCTTCAAGATACATGGCATAGTATTCTTTCATCCCTGAGTTCTGCTGGGCAGAATCCAGGCAAATGTACATTGTTAAAAGTGGACGAGCAGCTCTGAACACAAGGGAAAATTAAAGGCAGCATTTAATACATGTATGAATTTCATTAGATGTGACCATCGCAGTTGTAATTGCAATTTAAGCCCCCAAAAAAGGATTTTCAGGGCTTCAACGGGATTCAAACCTATGGCCTCTGTATTCGCGCTGCATTGCCCTACCAACTGAGCTATGAAGACCCATATATACACTGGGAGCAGGCCAATTTACTGAGTCCATCTTAACTTCTTTTTTCGGGCTTAATTTGCAATTGCTTAAATTGTGATTACAACTGCAGTGGTCATGTCTTCATTTCATTATTTCGTATTTCTGCAGTTTACATCATTTCGTTTTATGTTGATATTATATATGTATGTAAGTTAGAATAACCCAAATGGGGGCTGTCTGTCCAATTTTGTAAAATGCTCAATCAACGTTCCAGAAGGACACATCGTACATGTACCAAGAAAAATTATTCATTTTTCAAAGCTTGACATTAGTACCTGGCTTGAAGGGAGTTATGTAAGCGTATCCCATCAGCAGGACCTAAAATCTGTATCATGTCCTGCTTAGTTAGTCTAAGGAGATCTCCACCTACAAGTGAATGATAAATAAATAAAAGTCAAATTATTACTCAAGATTTGCGCCACCCATAGTTCAACAACTACTTAGTAACTGCACATGTGTATGACACAAAAATAATGCATGCTCAGTGTTTTAACAGAGTGAACATGGCAGCTGTATTCTACAGTATACCACACTTCCCCAAGCAGAGGCCACACTTTTAAGAGAAAACTTAGGGTTGAAAGTCAGCATTCCAGCTTAGAATTTAAAATTATAGTCTTTTTAACTTATTTCTCTACAAAATGGGTAGTTTACAGTGAAGGGTGTGGAATAGGCATGGCCATAAAATATGGTATTAAGGGCAAGGCTACATTGTGACTTCTCTGCTACACCATATTAATTTTTGGCCAGGTAGCAAAAAAAAGAATTTTATTTATTAAAAAACCCACTGTCTTTGAGTTAGCCTATATTTAACCAACCTGTATAATTAGCAAACATGGAAAGGTAGTTTTGAAATCTGTTATTCTGCAACCAAGCTCTTGTTTCATCAACAGTTGATTCAGATGTTAGTTCCTGAAAGGATTCAAACAACATTTATTGGTTCAAGGCCACACCTATAAACATGTCAATAAGCTCAAACATCTGATTCTCCCTATAGTGATTCCAGGACTCTTGTTTCAATTCTAGCCATGAGAAAAAGGTGACACATTTTGTATGTGCAGAAACTGAGGTCCATGTAGAGTCTGTCAGCTTAGAGTAAAAAAATTGGTGGAAAGGGCTAAACTGATTTTGCTTCACTAGGGATTGAATTTACAAGCCAGTTAGGTTTTATTTGGAAATATTGAGCCCTCTCACAATGCTTTTTTATTGTTTTATAGATATGTGTAAATCAACCACCGGTTCCAACCTGTGTATTTATTCACTAGTCGTTTAAGTAAAGTAGCGTATACACGTATGATGTTCGAAATCCAATGGTTGTCTTCAGTGTTTGATGTTTCATTATAGTTAATTAGTGATTGTTGTGCTTTTGCACATATTTAATTAATTTAGGGTGAAACAGCTTTGTAGTATGAAAAGGAGAAGTAGCAGCTGGTAAGGGTTGAAGCCCTTGCCTACCAGGGGTCTGCTATCAGTAAGTGGTGAATAGTTGACTGTAGGTGGAAATATTGCTGATGGTTGAGATATTTTGTGAGAACTGACAGATGTTCTTTTAACACAAATCATTCTGTCACTTCTGACTTACTGTGCAACAAGTTATTCCTGTGGGTGGTGGACTGGACAATATGGCAGGGCTGGATAAAATGCTGTTGGGTGTTGACATCACTTGGAGAGCTGAAGGAGGCGAAGACATGGATCCAGCTACTGACCTGAATATATTACACTACACTTAAGATGAAATGCCTTGCGAGATGTTATAAAGTACTAAGAGGAACAACCATGGTTACTTTTGGACTTAACAACCTTAATAGTCACTCAATACAGGAAGACATCACTGTTGGGTAACTAAGATGTGTACTAAATATGGGGCAATCCACCGCACAAAATTGTAACAAGAATTGTAAGGGTTGCTCTCTGCTCTCCATCCACAAAAACAAATATTTCTACATTCTGACTGACTGACTGACTGACTGACTGACTGGCTGACTGACTGACTGACTGGACTGAACAAATGGCTGACTGACTAACCGACTGAAAGACAGTCAGATTGATTGACTGATTATAGACAGATTGACTAACTGAATCACTGATTGACTGACTAAGTGAGTGAATGACCAACTGATTGAGTGACTGACAGACAGACTAACTGACCTACTGATAGAAAGGCTGACTGACTGACTGACTGATCAACTGACTTAAACTAACTGACTGACTGACTGACTGACTAGCTGACTGACTGACTACCCGAATGACTACTGACTGACTGATTGACTTGCTGACTGTCTGATGGATGAACTAACTGACTGGCTGCCTGAACAAATGGCTGACTGATTAACCAACTGAAAGACAGTCAGATTGATTGACTGATTATAGACAGATTGACTAACTGAATCACTGATTGACTGACTAAGTGAGTGAATGACCAACTGATTGACTGACTGACTGACAGACTAACTGACTGACTGATAGATAGACTGACAGACAAGCTGACTAACTGCCTGACTGACCGACCAACCGACTGACAAGCTGACTGACTAACTGGCTAGCTGATTGACTAGCTGACTGGCTGAATGACTACAGACTGATGACTGACTGACTGACTAGCCGACTGACTACTGACTGACAACTGACTGACTCACTGTCTGACTACTGACTGACTGACTGACTGACTGACTGACTACTGACTGACTGATTACTGACTGACGGCTGACTGACTACTGACCGACAGACTGACTGTCTGACTGACTATCGCCTGACTGACTGACAACTGACTGACTGACTACTGACTGATGGCTGACTGACTACTGACTGAATACTGATTGACTTGCTGACTGTCTGATGGATGGACTGACTGACTGACTCACTCACTGACTCACTGACTGACTGACTACTGACTGATGACTGACGACTGTCTGACTACTGACTGATGATTGACTAGCTGACTGACCACTGACTGACTTGCTGACTGTCTGATGGATGTGCTGACTGACTGACTGACTGACTGACTGACTAATTGATTGATTTTTCACACTCGAACAGCAGACTTTTTAATATGGAAAAATGCACTTATAAGACACCATCCTCACAGTTGGCATTTACTCAACCAACTGAATCCCTGCAAACAGAACTAAGCTTAGCTAGTCTACGGACTATAATGAAAAAGTTTAATGTGTGGTTCCAGGAAATATCCATACCCACCCCACGGATGGTCATTGGAAATTACAAGGGGTAGGGGGACACAGAGGGGTGGGGGGGGGGGGGTTCAAACTAAAAAAAAAAATTCCTTTGGGGCCACATGGATATTTTCTGGAACCACACAATAACTAATAGCTCACCTGGGGGACATCCAGCATGAACTGCTGTCATCTTCTTTATTAAGGGGCAACTAAAATCACAACGGACAAACATTAGCTAATAAATCTAATACTTTAACTCTCATTAATGTCAGATGCTTACCTCTATTAGTTCAGTGTATTCCAGGGTGGGTCTCAGTTGGTCCTGGAGGCAAATTAATTAAACAAACAAGTTAATTGTTTCAAGTTTGTTACCGCGCTATTCGAATTGAAAGTTTCTTTGTTTTTGCGTTCCCTTGTGTTTTCTCATTAATATTCTGTTGGACGTGTAAGTGTTGTTTTAGATTTCGTTGTGTCATTTTGAATTTTAGTCGTTAGAGTATCTTTTTCTTTCCTGATCGCGTTGCGTCATTGTGTTTTCTGTCTTCCTGGAGTGTCACTGATAAGGTTAGTTTGTGTTCGTCTGTCATTTGTAATTCGTTCGTACCCGTTCTTCTTCTTTTTTTTTTTTTTCTAGAACTGTCACTGTTTTGCTGGGTCGGGGCGTTTGTTCATTTCTCCCGAACAGCATCTTATTGTATACGTATCTTATCGTGATCTTCGTTTGGAAATAAAATTGGTAGTGCACACTGGTTACTTTAGCGGCTACAAGTTACAAGCTTTTGATTAGCTAAACAAACATAATCTGAACAACAAAGGCTTCAAAATTAATTTTAACAACAGTCACACATGAGTGTCTACTCAGCGTAATAAACACATAGAGACAGGTTGTGAATAGAAATTTTTTGAGGACGATCTCACAAAAAGGAACATAGAATCACTGCCAATCAAGCAACATATATATCACGCTTGTTGAACTTTTCTGCTATATTTTCCAGCTCTGAATATTGATGAATTCTCACTACATGTAACTAAAACCAGGTTTCATTTCTCTTGACATGTGTAATGGAGGTATAGGGTTCTGATTGTAGCAACCACCCAGAGAAAAGCTATCTTTATCAATTATTTATCCAGAGAAAAACTATTTTTTATCTCTTTTTACATACAGTTTAATAAACATTTGTTTTTTGCAAAATGGTAATGCATCTCACCAGCTCATCCTTTGACTTGTGTTCAAGCTTTTGCATTTCAACCTTGTGTTTTCTGTCAGCACCTTTGGACTACAAATACATTATAATACTATAATTTACTATACCGGTAATTCAGAAAACTATTATAAATTATTATTATTATTATTATTATTATTATTATTATCATTATTATTATTAAATTGCCTCCAACCATGCCCAACACTCTTCAATTTACTGACCCCTGATTGGTACAGATGGACAAATCAAAAGAACCTGTAAACTGGAATTGCATCTTATTTCCACCTAATCATTTGCAACATGTGGGTGAAACACAGTGAAAAGAATGGCTCTTTTTATATTACTATACTATTCAACATGATTTACAACATGATGGGTGAAGTAAATCATGATTGGTGACTACCTTAGTTGATGAATTGTATTATCTATAAACTAGGTCATTTGCCTTTTTTGGGTTACGTCAGATCAAAAAGTCCTAGAAACTTTACTGCTATTAATAATTTAAAAAAACATGTGTCAGGAAAAAACAGGAGATTGTGCATAGCACAATTTTGAAGCTTCTCTAGTCTTATTCAAACAATGAAGAGTAAGACTCACTTTGAACACCTTGACTTGACAGCCTGAACTGTGGACTGGAAGAGCATCTGTTGATGAGCTGGGTGCAAATGAATCAACCTGTAACCTGAATGGAACACCACTTTCTCCACCTGAAATACAGTTTTTATGTGTTAGAATGCTTTTTTTTAATATCACTAAAAGTATTAATGTTCAAATCCTACCAAACAACATAACCATGACTAATAATTATTGTCTTACCACTCTTTCCTTTTGTAAACTCTGAACTGACACATTTGATCTGGATAGAGAATGAAAATAAACCTTGAGAATTTTTTTCAAAAGAAAATAACACTGTATCACAGACTATGATTCATCATCAATATCTTAAATCAACACAAATAACAACAAAAACAACTTTGTGTAAAGACAAATCCTCAGGTGGTTGTAGTTAATTAAGGAAGATGGAGACTATTTAGAGTCAAAATACTTAATGTCAGGACTCCACTAAAACATGAATTCCAGCTTGCCCTTTAGAAAAGCAACCTCAACAAATTTGCTTGCCTGAGCCAATTTCCTTTTTTCCCAGCTTTAAGAAATTCTCAACTCTTAAAGCTTGTAAATCTTCTAGGACCAGGACTACTTACTATGACATAAAGTTTGGATTCCTTGTTTGGATCCCACTCAAATTCATAACAATTAAGTAAGCTTCCTTTACTTCTGATGTTGTAAATACCACTTGACATGGGAACATCTAAAAGATAAATTCACCTTATGATGAAACAGGAAAATCCAAGGACTTTTACCAACACAAAAACTAACAGTACTATACCTAACTTCCAACACTTAACAAGAACAAGAAAATTGTTGTTAGCAGAAGGAGGAAATTTCAGATTCACGTACCTACTAACAACTAACTGTTCAATCATGACACTGCAAAACAGGTAATTATGAAGAACAGCTCCCCTCAGCCATCTCTCTAAGAAGAGAGAGTTTGTTTCCATTGTACAGTGTAATTATCAGAGATATGTATTCGGTGAGGGTTTTGTCAACTGTTTAAAAAGACCTTGTCATGTTTATAAGATTAGTTTACAGTGAAATAAAGTAAAACTTGTCATTTGTCAGCCGACAGTTGGACAGTCAGTGGAGGGGATCTCTTCTTCTCAATTACCGCAACACAGTATCTAAGGATAAGTACTTGGGGACAGAAGGAAAGTTGCTGTTTATTCTGATAACCAAATAAAAGTTTAGATCAACTCAAGGAAAAAAAGTGACAGTTCTCTTTTGCTGCACAGTCTGCAGAAAGATGCTGCCTATCTTCCCACCATGCATCCTATTAGAAACCTAGTAAATGATTAGCCTTTACTTCATGCATTTGGTACACTGCACATGAATGAACATTCACCTATTTCCAGGATTCTGTCTGCTGGCCTGTTGTTCTTCCATTCCTCATATTTCTCGGATTCTTGGACTTGGAGCTTCCTCTCATAAAAACAAAGCTTGACAACACTCTACAAAATTGAGGAAAGACGAGACACCATGTACAATATTTTCTTCAATAAACATTTGTTTCAGCTGGACACCTACATAAAAAATAATATACATTCTAATTCCTGCATCAGGTCAACTTCGCCTCTTACACGTATCTCTTACTTTGCTCACAAGCACATGTTCAAACTACCGATTTGTAAGACAAATAGGTTTAAAAACACTTTTATTAGTATTATCAGTATTGATGTTTCCCTTTTTGTATTATATTATAAGTTATATTTTACCTTTTTTATAGTAGTTATCATATATTCATGTATATTTTTTACATTTACACTGTAAAGTAGATCACATTTCTACCAGCCCGGGGGCTGCAATGATTTTACTTCTTAAGAAAGCTATCTATCTATCTATCTATCTATCTATCTATCTATCTATCTATCTATCTCTCAAACGCCAAGTGACAGTACAGAAGTAAGCCCTTAGATAGGGTGGATGAGGTTACGTGAGGTTCTATCAATGGTACTTCTGTTCATATTTACACCATGTAAAGAGCTTTGGGAAAAGTCCTCATGACTTTTTCAAGTTTTTTCTTTTTTTTTAAGACGTCGGCCAACCAAAACCTTATTAAAATTTTTTACAAATCTTATTTTTTGGCCAGAAAAGTCACCAGTAAACAGAACCATCAAAGGAAGATGTCTTGACATCCTACCTTGACATATTGCCCCTCA
Source organism: Siderastrea siderea (assembly GCA_964030785.1). NCBI lineage: Eukaryota > Metazoa > Cnidaria > Anthozoa > Scleractinia > Rhizangiidae > Siderastrea > Siderastrea siderea. Next base: position 55,270,753 of record OZ034971.1, read on the forward strand.
AACTTGACTGCTTCGGCTGGAAGACATGATAACTCCACCAGATACGACTGTCCTGAAACATCCCACATGATTCCAAAGTGAAAGAACAATCACCTGGGTGTCAGTAGTGGTTACAAGTTTCTTTGAGAACACTGTACATGCACACTTTTTTGTATGAAAGATGTGATATTCAACATATCACAAGCATGGGCCAAAGAAAAAACCTCCATCCCTGATGAAACTGCACCTACATTTGGCCTTTGGTACACCAGTGGGATGCTATAATTACTGAGAGCTCATGGCAAGCTTGACATATTTACTTTAAGGTTCAATATGACACATGTCTTACATACTGCTGGTGTCAACGACCTGGAAGTGTTCTGTGTACAGATGGTGATGGGAATTAGATTTTTTCTTTATCCCATGTTTGTAACATGCTGGTACATCTTTCTTAATTTATGACCAAGTTTAAAATTTACTATCTTTCTTTCTGTATCAACATTATTTATGTTTAAAGACACACTTTGACAGAGCAACTGTTACATTCAGTTACTCATTGTCAGTGAACGGAGATGGAGATAATAGTGGGTCTGTCAAAATGTGCATAAAATTAGGCCTCGTACATGTTACAGCATTTTTAAAGAGAATACCTTGATTAAGATAGGTAAGTGAATCTTCTTCAAGTTTCTTTGTTGGGGATGTTGGAGCTCGCAGAACATGCAAGAAGCTACAGTTTGGAATGCAAACACATACAAAAAAATGACTGTCATGTAACACAGTGATACCATAAGTCACTCAAAGAATTACCGGTAAATTAAAGAATTGAAACTATTTTCAAAGAATAGAACACTTTAAACCATAATCACAATTTTATTTTAATATGGTTAAGGTGTAGCTTTAGGTGCCGTATGGTCAACAGACATTCCCTTTTCCTCCTAGACCACTCCTTGCACCATCTATGATTGACTCTAACAGTGTTGCCTGACAAAGTGTGACCACTTCTACTTAAAGAAAATTCTGATTGGAAAATTGACCATCACAAAAGTGTGCAAATTAATTAGAAGTTGTCACACTTGTGCGCACCATTCTGTGATGATGAAATCACCTACATTTAAGCAAAAGCCATAGCATATTGTTTCAACTGAGACTATTTGACAATCTGTACTCAGATGTGCAATTCAGCATCCCTGTCTGTTTTTCCAAGGCCAAAAAAAATAAACAACTGAAACTCAGGACGAAGGAGTCAGCTGCTCTTGTTAAATAAAGTGACGGAGCTCTGTTAGTTACCTGCTCTCTGCACTTCTCCCAGATGATATTTGTGATGACTGGGCCATGAGTCCTTCCTCCTTAACTGTCTGCATAGAAGAATTCATGGCTGATGGGGATGTCACCTCTACAGTTACTCTGAGACAAGGTCAAAAACCCCAGTTAGGTGGTAGTGGTTGTTTTTAGGGGTCTGAATTACAGTTACATTGAGCCCTGTTCTCTTTCCAAATTAAGCTGAGTAATGTTTTTCAGTACAGTTCCTGGACCAATCAATGTGCATATGGATATACATAGATCAGTTTGTAAAAGGGAAGTATTGTAAGGATTTGTAAGGAGATTCATATGAAGTCTTACCAGTCTGCGATTATATTAGCCTTAGCTACAATGTAGTCACTTTCTCAGATTTCACGACAAATTAGCCCAGCTCCAGCTGCTTTAGATCAGTGTATTGTACCATGTGACTCGTCTCCATTAAAAGCAGTTCAATACATCAGGGCATCCTATCCCCATGATATTTCTTGTACTTACTCAGATACAGAAGATGAATCCAGGTCTGCTGTATCCATGTTCTGAAAAACTGTCGATTGTTCATCCTTGAAAATGGGCAAGTTTAGAACATCGCTTTGAAGGGAAAGGAAGCAAGTTTCAGCTTTAAGTGCAGCCAAATATTTAGTACAAAACATGGGTACATAAACATGTAGGCTAATATAGCAAAAAAAGCAGCACTAGCCATTGCAGCCACTGACACCACTCATACACAGTCATTGACACCACTGACGCACAGACATAATTATCTCAGACATCCACTGAAAAAGGTTGAAAACCAACACATTGCATATATCATTAGTTTTGTTCGATTGTTTTCAAACATGATCGTGATCACAATTGTGTCACAGTTTGCCAACATATAAAATTGTATATCATCAATTTATTTTTGTTGCCTTATTTTTCAAAAATACACAGAAAAAGCTAAAAGCAATAACAAAAGAAAGGCAGCATTCTCAAAACATTTTGTATTAACCGGCAGCATAACAGGAGCTTGTGCTATATGCCATAAGGGCAGGGTTCCCTAATACCTGCTGGGGGTGGAATCAGGAGAACTGGGGATGGAAAGCAAGATCGCTAAGGTGAAAGAAAGCCGGAGAGAATTAATATAAGGAAAAATTTCATAAGCAGCGCTTTCAATAAGCACCGACGGCCGACGAAAAGCGTCGGCTATTTCGCTCAGAAAAGTCGGCTACTTTTTGCCCTGAATTAAACTAATTAAAGGAAGACTGTTTCAAACCCTTGTTCATACAGTCGGTTACTCTACTCAAACCAGCTGCCTACTTCAAATTTTATTGAAACCCGTGCATAAGGTTGAGTAAAATTTTGCAATGGAAAAAGGGTAAAGAGGCAGGAGCCAAAAAAAAGGAGTAGGAACTGGGATTAAAGGGTAGGAGGAAGTACAAAGATTAGACTCATCTGCACCCTGGGGATCAGGGAGTTGGGGGAGGGGGAGGGGGAGGGGCACAGGAGTCCAAGCTTCCTCCTTTCTTTGAAATCCAGTTCCCATCTCTTATTTGTTGGCTCTTGCCTCTTTGTTCTTTCTCCACTACAAAACATTCCACAAAATGGTATGTAATCGTTTTTTAATGTTTGGGCACTAATGTTAAGATATTGAGGAAAAGGCCTAGCTGGTGAAATATCAACAAATTGTTATAGTTTAACAGTTTTGTTGACAATTTATAATAGTAGGCATTTCTTTTTACTGGCAGTAGCTAATTATCATAAGTGGACAAGTTTTGTTATATTGTAAATTCAAAGTTGAGATGTCTTTAGTTCAATGGCTTAATTATGAATAACGACTGAAAGGCCAAAATGTGATGTATCAAATGACAGGATGCAAAGCTCACACAAGATTTAAATTTTCTAAATTTCAAGATCATAACATCATTTAATGATGAAATTCTGATTTCCATCCCTACTTTTCAAGGAGGGCTTTCTTTTAATCTGCAAAATTGACAAATTCCCTGTAAAGAAAAGCACGATACATTTGGTCAAGTTACAAAGTACTAATAAACATGTACAAACGAAATTTGTTGATACGGTCTTGTTTAGTCACGAAAGCTTGCAACCAGTATTATTTTCAAAGTAACGTTAGAATTACATATGTTCCCATGTTTAAATCAATCCCTACCTCATGTTGTAAGCTCCTTCTGTCCCAAATTCATTGCCTAAGCCAGAAAGATTCAGCAGTTCTGAAGCTAGTCCACTGTCCAACCCTCCGTCCATATCGTCAATTCGCCAAGTTGTGTTGCTCGCCATAATGGCGATTTATGCACTGTTTAGCCTCAGGAACGCATCAATTGGAAGTAGTGAAAACTGTGGTCCCTGAGCTAAAAAAGACACAAGTATTCAAAGCGAGAAAAGACACAAAAACGCTATGCACTTCCTAGAGTGACAGGTCAACACGGTTGAAAGGAACTTGCACATGTTGTTCGAGTGAGGAGACTGGAACGAGACTAGCCTCGATTTCATGCTTACCTGTGCGGGAACTCTGAAAAGTGGCACAAAAGGCAGCCCAAGCAGGCCCAAGCTCGAACGATAAGAGATTTGTCATTTTATAGTGTTTATTTCGTTTCTCGTAGGGCCAAAGGCAGTACTAAATTAAAGCGCGGTATAGTCTTAACGAGGTATGTGGGATCAGGGATCAAAGTGCTGCTATACATGGACCATAGCAAAAACTCAGAATCAGTAATGAAAAATACATCCCGTTACAACCCCGTATATCGGATCAGTAAAACGTAAAATATAGTTACGTTCTAATTCGCTACGCTCAAACGAACGTAAATTATTTTCCCCTTAAATACTGTAGGAAATATAATAACAACAGCTTGATGGGTGGATGCTCAGGCAATCCAAACTGACGTCTATTCGTCGAGCAACAATATTTAACAGACACAGTTATAGCTTATTACAAGCTGATGAGCACGCTAGAGAGGGGGGAAAGAGGCACCGGCCGAACATAGGACAAATTACACCACTCAATGGACTTTAGAATCTCGTTCTTATATTTCTTCACTGTGGAGTCAGATTTAGATCTGAAAAACGTCGAAGGAAAGTCAAGTCTGGATTGACCCTGGTGGGTAGGTGATTCCAGTGACTATCAGTATCAAACATCTGCAACGAAAAAAGGATAACGATAATAGAAGAACGTGTACCCTATAAAATAGCACAAAATAGTACAAAAACCCTAGAGTCCAAGAGCGGTGCCCTCCTGCCAGGGCCATGATGGCAAGCGCCCACAACTTTCTGTCCACTATCAACTCGGGCCAGTGCCCCCTCTCGCTGTTAACTTTCGATGACAAGCGTCCCGTATTTCTAAGTTCCACTAAAGAAAAAAACAGGCACGCAAAACGATGATTAAAAACGGAAAACAACAACTCAAATTCTTGCTATGAAAACGAAACAAGACTAGGAACAACCATAAGCAAAGCTAAAACTAATCCACCGAATCTTCTACTACCCAATAAAGAATTAGTTTTCCTCCCATGCTCCAACGCGTTTGCGTGGAAATAGTTAGAGTCCACTATGAAGCTGCAGTCCTTAGCCCAATGTCCTGAGCGATTGCACCGGTAGCAACGGTTGGGGTTTGCAGCGTATTCTGGACGGCCTAAAACAGCCACACACACAAAATAAACAAACGAACAAGCATAAGCCATGAAGAAAATTTTTTGGAAATGAACTCTGAACAAGAGGGTGGGCGGGATATCAAAAGGCAAACGCCAGAGTGGAAAGCGAGAGCGAGAGGACTTGATTAACTCTTGCAGAACCTTAAATACCAGAACTATCCAATCACAGATTCCCTGGAGACACGCCTTAAGGCGTGTACTACAATAGCACAAACATAACCTGCTAATGAACTGTACCAACTCAATGCCAGCGGAAAATACATAATCGGAGTAATCTTGCTCAGAGTTCGTCTGCCTATGATCTGAAATCACAAGCCCGGTCGGGGGACGGTGGTGTACGCAAACTTCTATGTGGGCGTGACTGGAAAAACCCGTGATGGTCAGAATCTGTAAGGCACATGACGGGTTTGTCCGTCGGTATCAATGCCTACAGGAAGTTCCTTTCGCTGGAGTTTTGTCCCGGTTCCTACCATTTTAGATGTTAACGCCCTAAGCGGTACCAAGCCACGAATTTTTACTCCGTCTTTAAAAGGTACAACAGGCACTCCGGGCGGGACTGGGGGCAGCATAACCTCTGCGCTAGGCATCTAGGATTAGACTTTAAGGTCAGACTGCAATTTCGTTTCTTTTTTTCTGTTTGGGCAAACGGGGATCAAAAATTTTCAGGCTTTTGTTGTTAGAGATCAGAATTTTGAGTAGAAAATGGGATCAGTGATTCAAATTAAATTTGAAAGTAGTTCTCATACTCAATCCCTTTACTGTAACCAGGACCACTTGGACAATGAAAATTGAAACAAACTGCAGAGCAGAAAAGACTTCTCACTTTAATTTAATTTGAGCTTAGCAGCTTAGTGTTATATGGCTGAATCTAGTTGATGTGGACGTCAAAGGTACAAGGATGAATGCTGAATTATGTCCTTATTAGAGTTAAAGATTACGAATTTGGTCCCTTACGGAGCAAGTCAACTGCTGCCAACTAATAGAGGTATCCACTTGGAGTTGTCTGAAAGGAAAGGTTCAACTGCACAACACTCCCGTTCTTCAGAAGTTTTTAATGGAACTGCTCATGGTGAGGGTCCAACATAGGCTTCTTCAATCCCGCATCCCGCCACTATTTCTCATTCCATCCCGCCATCCCGCCACAATGAGCATTTTCATCCCGATCCCGCCTGGTTAAACCCACGTTGCTCTATCTCACCACCATATTTCAACTGATGGACAATTTACAGCTTTTGCAGTTTTGATAATATGCTCTCGTTATGCAGAAAAGCAAGGACTTACTGCATATTTAGATTACAAAACCGTATGACCCTCGGTGTGTTTATAAGTGAGACAAAAAAAAAAACATTTACGGAGGACTGAACTGAGTGGTCACTCTTTTTCTGAACATTTTTGCTTGGATTACTATTCAATTTTATTGTTGAAAAGATATGCACGTCAATTCATCATCATTATCTTCAATCATCAATTCCTGCGCAAGTGAAAGTAACTGTCAGCAGCGACACGTACTGGCCGTTTCTAAGCTAAGAGGCAGTCGATCTCCTGGTTCAGGCTGTACCCAAAATACGATTCGACTGTTTAACTGAACAGACCCGTCAAATCGGGATGTTGCGCCCGTGAGAAAATCGACATCTCGAGCAATTTGCAGATTCCCTAAAATGCTTTCTTCTTCCATAAGACCTTCACCCGCACAACTTTCTTCATCGCTACTCGAGTCGAATTCTGTTACTTCATCTTCATCAGTACTGTGCTGTTCATCCCGGTGCAGCGTGTCTCCAGTTCTGGCATTAGTCGTTGACTGAAGACTGATTTTTTTCTCCAACCTGGACTTCCTTTTGATACAGGTAATATGGGAGTGTTCCACCCCTTGCCATGGTGGTTTCCAGGCAAACACTTCTCTGTCGCACAGAAGACCCGTGCACTCTTGCCCACTCTCACTGGAGGTAGTGGGGTGGATGGTATTTTAAAAAAGGCCCATTGTATAGTTCTCTCCGGACCTGGGTATCATGATCATGACTCACGGCTTGTGTAATAATAAGCCGACCATTGGGGATCGTTTAAGCCCATTTATGGGAGCAAATAAGTCGTGTGACTCGTAACTTAAGCTAACTTATGATCCCGCGCATATCCGACTCATCCCTTATCCCGTCTACGAAACACTCTCGCCGTCCATTGAGGTTAATGAGCATTTAATGTTGATGATTTTGAAACATCTGCTCAAACTTTACCGGTAAGTATCAATGCAAGTTGAAAACTCATGCACTTGTTCGGCCTCTAACTCTCATGCCCTGCCACTGAATCTCAAAGACTTTGAAACCTCATTGACTCTCGATTTTGTTTGCCTGGAATGAAAGCCCAGGCCAAATGGGAAAGAGAGTTTCAAGATTATTGTTAGTTCTTTGATCTGAAGACTAAATAATGGTATTCCGTTAAAATGTCCGTTAAAATGTCTGAAACAGAAGAAAGGCAACCCTTGGTAATTGATTTCTTTTGTTTGAATTGAAACAAAGAACAAAGAAATATTCAAACTTGGTAGACGTTGCTCCAGTTTGAGTGTGATGGGCATCAAACCCGATGACCATGGACAAATATTGTATCAAACTGCATTTTATTTTATGCTGTGTCACTGTCATGGATTGCAAATTCAGAATACAGCCACACCTTTTCATTCTCGGCCACTAAGGGAATTCAGAGAGCAACTAAAGTTCACCCTCAGGAATTCCACTGATGACATGCTAGGATATCTATCTGACATCTAGACAGGAGTCAGCTAATGCCCCTAGCAGCCAGGAACAATGAGACACAATCAAATTTGAATAACTTGAATTTGAATTTGAATAACGACAATAACTTAAAAGGGATGTTCTCCTGTACGTATCTTTTTTGCGTAGTATATTTTGACATCATTAAATAATCGAGGTAGACATGCCCAACAGTTTACTAGTCAGCAATAGCTTCTTTCTCCTCAAGATGCACATTTCCTTCTTGAGTGTTGGTTTCCATTTGGCCTACATCTTGGAGCTGTTTGTCAATTTGTTTTCGAAGAGTTAACAGACTTGCGTGATCCAGCTCTTGAATCAAGGTAAGGACTGCTGACAAAATGTTCTGATTCTGAAAAATAAACAAAATTGGAAAGGCTTGACACTGCTGTGTGGACAGGGTAAAAAAATTACATTTCAATTTACTGGGATTCACGAACAAGTACATAACAGTACACTGACTCGAGGGTTATAAGAGGTTTCTGTTCCCCTTTTTTGGACATTTGTTGTTGACATGGCTGCAGTAGTATTGGACTGATCCTCCAATAACAGTGGCTTGAGCCCCAACTGGGCACGAAGTTTACTGCCAAGAAATGAAGAAATAACAGTTACTACTGATGAGAATCTTGTTACAAACTCCCACCTTTACAAAATAAGTAATACAGGTATAGAACGAGTGGCTATGTTACGTCCAATTGACAAACTTATGCCAAAGCTGCAAGACTTTGTAGATTGGATGCAACCTGTATGTGAATTATAAATGATTTTATAACAAAAAATAAAAATCTGATTAGTCTTAAAATTCTAAAATATCACCAGTTTGGTACTAGAATATCTGTATATAACCAGATTCCAGATTCTTATAAACACTAGAACATTGCAGACTCCACAAGCAAAATCTTGCATCTCACCAGATTTCACAAAACAATTTCAGGATAAGAATAAATAAAGTTCTTCGGCTTACTTGGTTTCGTTTACTAAACTGTCATGTGATGAGTCAGGATTATCAGTTTCTGTTGATGAGAACAAAATGTAGCAATGTAAGAGAACAATACAGTTCAAAACAATATGGTTATGCTAAAGTAAAACCAAGGACACTTTCCATTCAACCAAAGATTCTGATTGTATTTGGAAAATTTTAGGCAGTAAATGAGGGGGCAATTTCTGGTCACAGCACTTGTCCGGTATTTCCTTGGTACTTTTATGCTTTTTTTTTTATTTGATTCACCACATAAGCGCTACACCTACATGTACCTACAATAGAAGCCTAAAAATCAACCAACAGGCTCACTAGAATTGGGCTTCCTTGTTGGATTAGTTGCCTCAAAACTTACCTTTTCTGTTTCATAGTAAAACTGATCACACCTACCTGCAGAAGGTTGTGGACTATCATCTCTCACTCCATCAATTTTAAGAATATTCTGTAAAAGATCAGAGTGCAATTCAGAGATTTTCTAAATTTTTGAAAACTTGTACTTTAATGACTTTTCATCCAGACATTCTCAAACGTGCTGCAAATACTACTTCCAGTTGGTTTGTTATTTATTGTTTTCCATGGTGACTATGATTCAGTCCCAGGCCCCTTACTTGCTATTAAAGTGATGAATGCCAGGGGGTGGGGGGGGGGGAGGTACCAAGGTATATTAGTGACGGAGAGGTGAGCAGCCCTTATTTGGGTTTGAAATTAGTGATCTGGGACTTTTTTGGGGTGAGGAATTTTCTGGTGGACTTACTTTGGGTAGAAAGATTTAGGTAGCATACCTCTGGGTTCTAATAAAATTGCATGGTTTCATTTACAAACTCAATTATCTTTTTTATTTGGATAAAAAGGAATTTTTTAGGTTACATTCTGGGCTGTTGGACTTTTTTAGGGTCCAGTGTTAGCCTATTTGGACTCTTTGGGTGTACAAATTTGGCCCCATTTGCACCTCCTTATCATTAATATATCTGAGTACCCCCCCCCCCCCCCCGGGGGTGAATGAGGTATGAGGAAACCATTGGGGATTAACCTAATAAAGTGGTGGAAGGTAATCGTACAATGGACTAGCATTCTTTTTGAGAGGTGTGGGGATAGGGGAGGATACTAAACACACTCAAGTTAAGTAAAGTGCCTGTGCGCCTTGTGGGAAACCACCTGCTGACAGACTGTGACGTAATGTTATTCGTGATAATGGTACCTTATCTGCAGTGGCTGTAAAGTCACAGTGAACTGGAGTATCTTCTGGAGTGAGAATCTCCTTTCCTTCTCTTGTTGCCTCTAAGACCTCTGCTTCCTCGACAACTAACAACATTGAGATTCAGATATTTCAAATAAGCCAATGTTCAATAAGAAAGCAAATCACTGGCAACATGAGATAACCTTGCCTAAGATGTACATAGCTTACCTTTTGTGTCCAGCTTAGTAAGTTTGGGTAAATTCTTCAGTACTGTCATTCTGTAATGCTCTTGATCAGCACAAGGATTATCAGAAAGCCACAACACTCTCAGTTTAGGAAGGTTCTTCAGACAACCTATTTCACTGAGATCCCTGATGCTGTTTCTCCTGAGATAAAGCTCTCTCAATCTGGGGCCTGATGTAGGAAGGCAAGAAAGAGAAGCAAGAGACACAGCACAAACACAACCTTTGTCACTTAGTCTATTCTTGTGCACACAGTCAGTCATTTTTAAGGCTATTAAAATAGATTCCAAACAATGCTTTGGTATCCACTACAAATAATCCAAGTGACAGTTTGATGTTGAGTCCCACAACTATATAGGGGTGGGTGGGGGACCGGGGTGAGAGCCCGGGAGAAATGGGGAGGGGGGGTGGGAGAGGTCTACAAAGGTGGAAAGAGAGAGGATAGGGATCAGGATTTCCAAGGAAATATATCCAGCAATAGAAAACACACAATCAGCTAGGAACCTCCAAGAATGGGATGATGACTGGAATTTTACAATAGTGAAGTTTTATCAATTGAAAGAATCTGTGTTATTCGAGTGAACTGTCGTTTACTCCTTTGAGTTCCAGCACTCTCACTTGTGTTTGTAGTAGACTAGGTAATCACACTCTCCTTTAATATTTATATAAATTAATCCCAAAGCTTTTGTGTAAAGACATCCATCAAAACAAGGTGACAGGATTTAACCCAGGTACCATGGGAGAAGGGGAAAGGGAGGGAGGGTAGGTCCACTCAAATTAGTGAATAAAATTGTAAAATTATTACTAGTTTTTAAAAATCATGAATGGTACAATAAGCAAAATCCTTCAAGCTGGTTATGTTGTTTACACTGCAAGGCAAAACAGAACATGATATTTCAAAATAAAAGAATGACATTTTTACTGGAGTCAAACATGAAATAAACAGATCAGCAAATCTGCACATTTCAAAAACCAACCTGAGACTTAGAACTTCCACGTTTGGCATTTGCCGCAAAACTGAGATCTGTAAAAAACAAAATGAACTTAAAGGCGGTGTTACACTGTTGTCCAATGCTTTGTGTAAGCTTAAATCGTTTCACAATGCCTTTGATCTTTAATCTTTAATAAGTATACTCCTAAAACAGTGAAACTATACTAGGAGTTTAAAAGCAAAAATTAAATAAATAAGTAAATATATATGAACACGCAATAATTGATATTAAAGCTGCCACGCAAGGTGCATGAAACATTACATGGTGAAACATACCTTGCAAAAGATCAAATCAGTGCGATAAAAGTTACAAAAAACAACAGCAGAAAGTCAAATAAAGTTCTACTTTCTGCAACGGTTGCAGCAACTCGTCTGATTGCCCGTTGCTGCAAGACCTTAAGCTTATTGCTAGGCATATCTTGTTACGTTTCAAGTCATCCAGAACAACTTCAAGTTCTATTTTAGTATCAAAATATTGGTCAAAAGAGAAGTACGGTAGTTAGGCTACTTACGTCGTTGAGATCGCTTCCCCTGTCAAAAGAGAGAGGACATGAAAATATGAAACTATGACAACAAAATTAGGCGTCGTGCACTAACTTTAACACTGCTCTGCACGGAGACAAGTGCCCAGATTTATAATTTGCTTACCAAAAATTAAGATTTTTGACATTTTCGAGAGAGGAGGCTCTGGCTCTTGATAAGATCTGCTGTTCTGATAACCTAGACATGTTGTATTTCAATTTAAAACTGCGATCGTTCGTTCTTCTTGTTTTGACTGCAGATTTCCGCCATTTTTTCGAGGTCTACTGGAGACGTCCGCTGGCCACAAAACTTCTATAATCGGAAGCAATCGGAAAACTTCGTTAATGACGAAGATGTCCGAAGACTTTCCGAAATTTTGCACATTGTTATTTTGCGGCAGGTTCCTCAGCAGTTTGTGAGCTGTTTTGGGTGCTCTTCGTAAAATGGATTCAGCCATGTGACATTTTTTTAAACCGAAAGGCTCCGAAAATGTAGCATAGTTCGTAAGCTCATTAATTTCAAGGCACTGTAGTAAAAGGGTGCGCTAAAGAAAATAGATAAGCGGAGAAAACCGTAAGCTATCTGTCATACTTTCACATCATGGCGGACACCAGGTTGTGATTTTTGACGAAAATCATGTCTAGCTTGCTCGAGAACGGTAGTTCTCCTTCTGAAGTGGACAGCTTAGACTTGGACGAAGTAAGTTATGCTGCCATTTTTCTGAAAAATCAATATACCGTCATTTGAACGTTATGCTGTTCGACTCTTTTTTTTGGTAAACTTTGTAAAAATCTTACGTAAGACTTGTCCCCCGCGGTAATTTCTATATCACATTCCTGTTCAGACGTACACTTATGTAAATTAGTCTGATTTCCTGTTCTTTTTACTCTTAAATATTTTCATATCCCAAGATTTAGCTGAAATATGATCTGTATGGTCTGTTTGACCTTGAGTTATTCATTTAGGTTATATTTTCCTTATTAAAAAGGTGCAATTTGATTTGGCATGGTCCAGAGAGATTCATGTATTAGGGTCTATCCGCAGTAGCAGACAAATAAGGAATTGTCCTTGAAACAAAAAATTTTGTGGTGACGATTTTTGTTTTAAAAGCTTTTATACGCACTCAAGACTATACAATTTGTCAACATTGCATCTCATTTAATCACTTCATCATCATCATCATCATCATCATCATCATCATAAATGTTATTTAAGTGTCAAACTTCTAGCAAATTACAGATAATGAATATGAATATATGAAATAATCATATATTTGAACTGCGGATAAAGATAGAATTATATGAAGATCATCGCAGTGAAGGTGTTTCAACTGCACCGGTATCGCAGAGGTCATGGGTTTGATTCCCGTTCAAGCCTGAATTTTTTCAGGTTTCTTCTTTTCAACTGCTTCAGTTGAAACACCTTCACTGCAACGATCTTCATATAATTCTAAATTACAGATAATTCACTAATTGGGGACACTATAAAAAAATACTCTAAAAGAAATCACTTGTCATCTAGTGTTTTCCTTTACATTCTGCTTTGTCCTGGCACTGCCGCTTGTGTACGTTCAGTGCCTTCAGACACAGCACTGCTCAATTCAGCAATCCTGTGGAATATCAAGCCCCTGCTAAACTTCACCCAGCAAAGTGCACGCAGTCATTTGTCATACACAGGAAAATTCCACCGTCTCACTTACAACTTAGGCCTCCTCATAAGGAAACCAAAAGTGTGCCATAGGACTTAGGTTCCAGGAACCACCTGGATTCATCTTGATTCTCTGTGAAATTTTTAATATCGGGTTTTAGGTTTAGTCAATTTTTGGCCAGTATTTGCCTGGGGCAAATATTGTTGGCAGTGCTTTTGAAGATCTTCTCATCTCCAACAAATTCATCAAGTCATGACAAACCATTCGCGTTTCTTAAGCGTTGGTGATGATAAAAAATTTTGTCTAAACGAACAGTTTTCCACTAGTGCAGGTAGGCCCTAATTTGCTCTCAATTTGGTCCTATACAAGATCGTACGTTAAATTCCAGGTATAGGTGCAAAGTTGACAAGCAAGACCGTTGCACTCTGTTGACTAAAAGTTTTTCCAGCCACGAAATATATTCAAAGTTTTTTATATTAATTAACATGAATTTTATTATTCTGTGCCTAGGATCCGAGCCCAGAATCCAGTATTGTGTCTGAGCTCATTGACGAGGCCATTGTAGGACTTTGTTTTGACATCCACCGCTCCATCAAACGTGGCGTGTATAGTGTTCTTGAGCAGTCAGAGGAAAACATGTCAGTGTCAACAACTAATTTCTTTAATATTTCCTTTATGCCTCCCACCCCTCCCAGATGACATACTATACCACTGCTAGGTCACAATCCCCCTTAACCTTAAAACCATGACTTTGCATATGCCTTTTACAATTTAGTACTGACAATGCTTTGCCATCCTCCAAAACAGCATCATCAAATGACCATATATTGGGTATTTTGGGGAAGGTGAACACACAACAGTAAATTTTCCTTTTTCTACATGAAGTTGAACATTGAGAGTACAAATTTAGCTCTTGGATAATTCGGTGTGATTAGACAAATTGAACTAATAGTATAATTGCATAGTGTATTGTGAACTTTTCTATTTTGCTGTGGTGTTTAGGTAAGGTCCCTATTATTATAATTGGAATCATGCTGCCTTTTTCACCTTTTTTGTCCTTTAATCCTGCATTTTTTTGTCTTTCATGTGTTTCTCATGGCCAGTATGAGACAATTTGGTGAGTGTTTCAAGCATCGGTAATGATATGTCAGATAATTTTAACATGGGATCACAGTCTCTGTTTGCTAAATAAGACATTAAATATTCTGTTCTTCACAGCAGTTTCATTGAGGTAAAAGGATAGATAAAACCGGTTTTCAGAAGTAGTCAGTCCGGGATTTGCAGAGGTCAAACTACTACCTTGTAATTAAACTGCAATTTTGCAAATCTCGGCAAATACATTTATAAATATCTCAGAGAAATCACCGTACTTTGTTCTCCATAAAGATAGGCAACTCAGGCTCTTAAAATCAGTTATCTGTAAGCCAGATAGTCAGTTAGTCGGGCTAAAGAATAGATGAAACTGGCAAAGAGAGGTGAGGGAAAGATGTGTACCCCTGACTTTTCTTCACTGATTTTTATTGGCCAGTTTCCCATTCCTTCACCCCAACTGTCTGCCGCTAGGTCTCCACTAATGAGAATGAGATGTTTGGATCTGGTCTCAAACATGGTCACTTTACATGAGGTTAACTGCATCACAATCATTGCAAAGCAATTCTATCCAAACTTTTTTGTTTTCATTTGTTTTACCAGAAGTGGTGGAATGCGAGGGACTGGATGTGTTTGGTCAGATGCCATTGAAGAAACAGATTGAGTGTGTCTGTCCTAACTGCCAGAGAAACTTGGCTGCCAACAGATTTGCACCTCATTTAGAAAAGTGCATGGGAATGGGACGAAACAGCAGCCGATTGGCCAGCAGAAGGTTGGTGATCGACATACTGTTTTTCTCTACTATGTCAATACCCTGTCATGTTAACACATTATAAGAAAAAAGAGAATCATCAAACTTGCATCTGGAACTATATAAAAGGTCTGTTGGGAGGAGAGGTGATGAGGAAGTGTTAGCACTCACTTCCACCAGTGTTACCCGGATTTGATTCCCGGCCTTAGTGTCATAATTATGTGGGTTGGATTTGTGGTCAATTCTTATAGGTGCTCCAAGTGTTTTTTAACCTGGTTTTCTTCCCTCCCAAAAAACCAGTATTACTAAATTTTAATGATGATCATGGTTCCAAAAGCCATAGGTTTGTTAGTTGTCTGACAACCATTAATTAAATAGAACTCCTGTCAAACTGAAAGTTGTTTCATTTTATGCAGGCCATGGTAATAAACTTCTCTGGTGCAAAAGTGGCCCATTTTCTCCAGAACTATGTCTACCCTATTCTCACAACTACATGTAGCAAACCCACATGCAGGCCTCAAATGTCACATCAAATATGAAGTGAGAAGTGTTGGGTTTTTAACGGGTGTAAAATGACAGAAAAAAAACTTGGAAAAGAAAAGCCTTTTTGTGTGACTGTATGGCAACACCTGGGTCACAGCAGGTGAAAACTTACCATCCTAAACCAGCCTTATCCTTAAGTTTATGTTATTAATTGTTTTTAGAACTAGAACTGTAAAACTCTTGCAGTAGTGTAAAAAAAACTTATTTTGCATTACCAGACTTGCAACCACAGGGAAACTAATTGATGGAGAAGACGATGATGATAATTATTTTGATGATGACTGGACATGGAACTCAGACAGAAAGCCAGGTCTGTTGCCTTCTAATTGTCAGTGCATATTGGCAAGTTATCTTTACAGTGGCTTAAGGACAGTGCCTCCTAATACAGATGTATTTTTGCAAAAGTTATGACTATGTGGAAAAAGTAGATCTTAGCAAGGGTTATTGGAATCCAAAAGAAAAATGTGGGTAACCATGGATTTTTCACAGATAATTAAGCAGCCTTAATTCCAAAAAAGAACTAAAATACAAAGAATGTATGGCAATTTCTTTTCAAATTTAAGCTCAATTATCTCTGAAAAATGCGTGGTTACCCCCAATTTTCTCTATGGATTCTGGTAGCCCTTGCTAAGATCTGCTTTTTCCACATAGTCATAAACCACGCAAAATTATTATTGTATTAGCGGGCAAATTCCTGAAGAAACTGGAATATCCCGAGATGCACAGAACACATGCGCAGTAACAAAAGGAGGCACCGTCCTTAATATAACAGTTTAGAATTTGACTGTACTTTCGCTAATTCACCTTACCACCCTAAAACAGCAGACGATTAAACACACATTATTCAGAGTTTTGGTGGTTAATACGTGCAGAACTTTTACAAGTTACATAGTGTTTTTCCAAACCCCACATGGGTGAGGAAAAATGTGAGCAGTCAGTAAAATGGCCATGTGTATTATCAACCAAAACACAGAATAAGAAGTTTATTATTACACTGCATTTTGTTTTTGCTTCGTTCTCCTTCCATAAAAAACAGTCAAACCAGGTTTGTACAGTGTAATGCGGTGGTACATTTTGCGCACTCTTTTGCCCATGTATGGTAAAATGATACAACTGTGGAATAGTAATCACTGGTGATGGTGGTGGGAATCCCTAAAGATTATATCTTTCAATAGAAGGTTTGAGATACATGTAGCTCTAAATTTTGTAACAAAGTTATTTTTGTTTTCCTCAGGCAAGAAGAATAAGAAAGACAGGGTAAGATAACAAATCAAACAAACTTATATCCAAGTATTTTCTGTTCACAAACAGGCCCCATAATTTCTTTCAACATAATTTTTTTCAGGGAAATTCTCCAAGGAGAGCTAAAGCTCCCAGGAGAAATGGTAGGTAGAAGTTCAAATAATGTTTTATATTTCTAACAACTACCCTTACTTGTAAAAGCCATTGTCTTTAGTGAGCAACTGACACCCTTAAGGCCTATTTTTAGGTCAGTTCACATCAAAGCTTACTTATATATTTGGTGAGATCCATTACTTTTGTAGTCTTGTTTCTGTTTGCTTTTTGGTGTTTGGAATATTTTGCTAACAGGGTTACTTTGTAGCTTGCTGCTCCTCTTTATCTTTATGTCACTAATCTTTTGGCAGGTATATGACATTTTTTTTTTACTTGAACAATGGAACCCTACTTTAAGGCCATACCATCAATACAGCCACCTTATAATTACAGGCTTTATGGCCGCTTGCTTTTGTCCCACACAAAATCTTAACCAATCATTTTCTTATGTAAAAGATCCGCTTAATCTATTCACTTTATTAAGTCATTATTATTATGATACCATCATTAATAAGCCGGATTTTCATCTAGTATGTTCCTGATCACTGTACCACACTTCCCTTAATTCTTTGAACTTTTTTCTGGACAGCCTTCCTCAAAATGAATGCAAACTGATCTCTTGGTTAGCTTTTCAGTCTCTGAATCTGAAGCTCAGCTTTTTGACCCTGGTCTTTTCCTTAGAAAAGAAACTTTACTCAACATTGTCTCTCTCCACCCAAGTGTATAACATGTACCAGTGAACCATCAGAAAAGGAAACAACAATTGGCAAAATGCTGGAATTAACCTTGCAATGGGCTACTACGTGGCATGAAATTTTCATGGGAGTCAAATTTTGCAGATTGCCGATTTTTTGTGTTTTGCGGGAACAAATTTTTCGTGAATTTGAATTTCAGACTTTATCATTGGGAACAAATTTTTGTGGAAAAGCTTCCAAAAGGTGTGATTTCATATGCCACCTGGGCTGGGAGAAACACGTAATCAACTATTTGCTCTTTGGCAGGAGATGGTCTTGTCCGCAGTTGTTATCAAATTTGCTCAGAGACCGCAGAGACGATTCATTATGTTCCAATTGTAAAAAGGAAGGTCATAATATTGTTTTCTCAGACCAATTATCTGAAATTCAGTAACCTATATATATGAAGAGTAAATTTTTACAGACAGTTTAAAACGAAAAAGACTATGGGGGATCACTTGTTCATAGTAACTGCCCCAATCTTGTGGAGCAGCCTTCCTTTGTCAGTAAGGCAAACTAAAGACGTTGACAATTTTAAGCGTTCAGTCAAGTGTTATCTATTTTCTAAGGCCTTTTGTTAAGATTAGTCGGTAGTTTTATTATCTATTTGAAATTTGTGATAATGTATTTTTATGACCTATCTAAAATTATAGTATATTTTATTAAGTGTAATGCACTTTTGATTATTTGTAGAGAAAAAGTGCAATATAAGAAATAAATAATTATAATAACAACAATATTATTATTACTATTATTATAATTATTATTGTTATTATTATTATTATTACCTGATCAAAGTTTTGCAAATCAATGGAAAATCCTCGAAATTCGCAAAAATATGTGCCCGCGCAAATTTCATGCCACATGGTAACACCTAAATATCCAGGGAGTAGTAATTATACCTTCAGTTGTCTCATGCCAGTAGTACTGTGGCCTTATACACCACCCAGAGGTGCCATGAGGAGGACTGATACCAGAGTTAAGCGCTGCTCAATATTGACTTCCCTGTGGCCCACAGCTTAACCTTTACCTAGTCTTAAAATAGCTGTGTAATATAAAATAAAAATGTAGTGTTCTGTTCAACCGTGTGATCTTTGGATTACATGTTGAGTAAAAAGATATTACACTGTAATCATAATAATAATTTGTTTCAGGTGAGGCTGGCACCCCTCGTCCTGAGACACCAAGCTCTGTTCATAGTGGAGAATTACCTGCGACAAGGGTAACTTAAAATTAATACCATTCTTTTTTATGTTCTAGGCTCAAGGAAACCTAACTTAAATTCCCTTCCCTTCAGGCAAGCATTTTAACCCAAAATCATGCATGGTGGTTTTGGGTCTTCCAATCCCTTCAATTGTGAGTATTAGTTACAAGTTTGTTAATTTCTCTCTCTAGACTGGAGTTACCATGGCAGCCTTTGAAGCTCTTGGAAATGGTACGTATCCCTTTAAACAGGAACTTCTTGTGTAACAGAAAATAGGTCAAAAAGAGTAGTTGGTTAATAGAAAATTTTACTGAAATTCTGAATATATGAAATTCATATCTTTGAACTGCGGAATGAAGAATTAAATGTAAAGAAGATCCTCGCAGTTATTAACGTAACTTATGCAGTTGCGAAAAGAAAGCCTGAAAAAATCAGGCTTGCCGGGATTCAAACCCTGACCTCTGCGATACCGGTGCAGCGCTCTAACCAATTGAGCTAACAAGCCAACTGGGAGCTGGTCATTAAATTGGTTCGTAATACACCCGGGAAAGATGAAGATGAAATTATGAATATATGAAATTCATATATTTGAACTGCGGAATGAAGAATTAAATGTAAAGGAGATCCAGAGGTCAGGGTTCGAATCCCGGCAAGCCTGATTTTTTCAGGTTTTCTTTTCGCAACTGCATAAGTTGCGTTAATAACTGCGAGGATCTTCTTTACATTTAAGAAAATTTTATTGTAGTTTGTCTCACTAAGTATTCACTTGAGATGAAGATCACTATGTTTCGACTGCTCACTGATAGTCTTCATCAGGTAATAAGATTGACTGGCTGTGTGGACCTATTTGTGTCATGATGGTTGGCTGTGATTGGTGTGTTTCAATCCTTGTGGGGTTTTGTGGTACTATATGTATTTGTGTCGTGATGGTTGGCTGTGATTGGTGTGTTTCAACCTTTGATTGGCTGTGTGGCACTATTTGTGTCATGATGGTTGGGTGTGATTGGTGTGTTTCAATCTCTGATTGGCTGTGTGGTACTGTTTGTGTTATGATGGTTGGCTGTGATTGGTGTGTTTCAATCCTTGATTGGCTGTGTGGTGCTACCTCGTTTTTCCAGTGAGGTGTTCCCATGACAGTCACGCAAGGGTCGAGCTCTTCCCTCAATAGTCTGCTTCTATCTCGGTCTCCTTGTGTGTTTCTTGATCGTGGCGTCAACGCTTCAGTAAGTCGATTGGTTAGATGTTAGGGTGGTGGATGATACATGAAGCTTTTGGTTAGGTGTTATTAGATGTTATTAGGTTGATCTACATCTTAAATGACTACTTTGTGACAGAAACAGTTATAGGCATTGTTATTATTGTACCAGCCATGATGACCTATGACCACCTTCTTAGCAATCCACAGAATGCTTTTGTGATTTCTCTTTTTCCTTTATTTTTTCTAGGGGAGAAAAAAGCCCTTCTTTCACAGGTAAGGTGAATTTTCATCTTTATGTCGATAAATTAAGTGTATTATGTCTGTTACCATGTTACACCCTTTACTAAAGACTTGATTTGACAACAGTTGAACTGCTGGATTAATGAAACTTCCTGCACCAAAAATAAGCAACATGAAGGAATGATTTCTTTTGTCTGTGTAATCTGCAATAAGCTACATATTTCACTTGTGAGTACACTTTGTGGGTTCATGCGCTTTTTCTCTTCAAATTGGGAAGGAAAATTACATCACAAGTTAAATGTGTGGTTCCAGAAAATGGAATTTCTGGAGGGTGGGGGGGGGGGACTTCAAAGTAAAAAACCATCTGTGGGGGAGGTATGGATATTTGCTGGAACCGCACAATGATTGCTGGCTAAGTCAGTCCAACTACTTGCCTAACATCTAAAATCACTTTTTTTTCCTTTCATCTTTTTCTTGCTTTATTGTTTAGACCTGTGGAGTGATCTCAGAGCATACGGCACGGATGTGTACAAGGTGAAAAAAAATCATGATCTGCTCTGAGATCTGATCTGAACTTAGACAAAAACAAATATTAATATTTTATTAACATTTTTGTTTATTGTTTTGTTAGGTCCCACCGATGCCCTCAACACTCTGATGAGCAAAGGCAGTCTGTCAGGCTTTTACTTTTAGGTATACAATCCCCTGCACTCTGCAGCCTTTGACTGAAAACTCATTCTAGAGTGATTTGATGAACGTTTTCATCAAAGAGAGAAGGTCACTTTGAGAGAGTGGACATTTTTGTAGATTCATCTTTATTCCAGATCCTATCTATGCCTCAATAACTTACGCAAAAAGCACTGTGCTGTGAAAAATCTGTCTACCGTTATCAATCGGCAAAATAACTTGACGTCTTTTTCATAAAGGCGATAGATGGTAGACTCTGAAAGGCACCCAGAGAATGCCAAATGGCCTGGTGCTACCAGAGTTCTCTCTAAGGACGAACAGAAGGGACCATGGGTACAAGGTTGCACTGCGCGCGAAAAAGCGGCACTACAAAACTTAAGAATTGTTTTGGTTGGAAAACCCCTCACCCAAATGTTTGATTCGGTGTGTAAGACACACCTGCAACTTTTCCTTTTGATTTCTTTTTATATTGTGGTCCCGTGGTATGTTAGCATTAACTGTATACACTCAGTATACACTTGTTTTAATAAACCTCTTTTTGGTAAAAGGAACAAATGATGAACAATGTGACACAATGGAATTCTGGGAAGATGGCATTGGCGAGCTTGTTACTTAGTTCCGTTTATTGGTATTCAAGATAATTAAAGTGATTAAATAGCAGCTTATTTAAGACCTGCTGTGTTATTATGAAGTGCATTTTGTCTGAGAATATATCAGTGATCGTATTCTTCATGCTTTATGCTTTTTACTCAACAACGATTTTTCAGTGGGATGTGTATACTGCAACTGAAAATACAGTAAGTCAATCCAGTTGAAGACTGTTGATTTATTTTCAGGTTATGCAGAGATTGAGCCGCCTGTCGGAAGATTGCGACCTGACGGGTAATAAACTCAAGCCATTTTATAGTGTTTTACATCAAAATTATCCCTCACCTATACACGCTTGACAGCTATCAAGCTTAATAACTAAACAAAATCCACTCAAACCTCTGCCCATGCAGTCAAGGGAGTAGGTCACATATTTGAACTGATGACATCATACTCGCTGATTATGGAAAATCTAGAATAGGTATCAGAACCACTTCACAGAAGGGCGTACGGCGGTATCCTGTCGTTTCGCACCAGCCATTTAGAGAAGCTGTCAAGCAGCATCGATTGGTTAATACCCAAGTATTTCTGTAGACCTTAATAGCGTAGTGGTAAATAATTTAAAGTTAAATTATGTGGTACAAGTTGCTTCATTTTTTTATTACCGAGCGTTTAAGCGAACTGTCCGTAAAATGATTGCCTTTCAGAAAGTTGATTTGTTGATTCCATATATGAAACTGTAGCCACAGCAAATGCGAAAGTAACTACAACGTGAACCCGGGCTGACAATCAGGGCCTTGAATTTATAAAATATTTTGGCAACATGACCATGAACGTTTTCTTTCACCTTATAAAATAAGAACTGGAAGCAACTAATAATTATTTTGAAAGAAAGCGCAAAAGACTGTCGTGAACTTATCTCGATTTGTTGGCAATGGATAATTAGCGTCGTCTTGGGTGCGTTATTTTACGCGAAGGAGCTGATGGATCAGGAAGCTTTTTTGTGCGGGGGGGGGGGGGGGGGGTGTTTTACGCCTTATTTCTACCGTTCCTAATCTTGTGTTGTTGTTTGTCTGTTTGTTTGTTTTTCCTCACGGTTTTTTTTTTGTCTTCATTTCAGAAGTGCTTTGGAACCTGAGGATGTTATTGGTAAGAGCTGAAAAGCGTAATTTTAATTTGACTATTTGGCAGGGTACTTCGGGCAGCTGTGTTAATAAATTTAACTCTTTCGTATTCAGATGTTGACAGTTATGAAGACGGCGATGGACAAGCCTTGAGAGATACTCTTAACAGGTGTGAAATAATCTGCACTTATTCACTGCGTGGGAGGGCTGGATAGAAAATACTTGTTTTGGTTCGAGGTTGCGCCACGCTCTGTCTGGACGCCATGACCGAGAGCGAAATACTTTCCTGCCCAGCCGGTCCTTACTGTGTTTCATCATATCACCAGTTTCAGGTTTGATTTGACTTTAAAATTTGAAAAGGTAAAGTGAATGCTCGATAGAAGTTGTTGAATTGGCCGCGTACCAGGACAACTTTCAACCTGACCGGCCTTACGTTCGTCAGCTGGAGAGTTGCTTCAACGGGGCCGTACAGTGATATGATAAATCACGTTATGTCTCAAGGATGTTGTAAATCACCGGAACCTCGACACTAATCTCCGTGTAACTCAGGAGATCATCCGGGGACTGGAGTGTACGTGGAAGGTTCTGCTCGCGTCGAGGGCCCGGAATTTCTCATCTCCTGAGAAACTTTTTTGTCAGCAATGTGGTTTCCTCTGATAAACTGAGCACAGGAACAAACTCGAATGAATGTCTAAAACTGTGAATGAAACATTCAGGCTTTATTTTAGACTTCCTTTGCAGCTGCCTTTAGTTAACATATCACCGCAAGTGCCTCTCGCTGACCCTCTCGCTCATAAAATGCATTTTTCTTTGTTTGTTTGTGTTTTGTAGGTTATCCTGGGAAGAAGAGTCGAATGTATCAACAGGAGATGACAACTCACCAGCTGGTACGGAAATGTTGATGTTTTATAATTTGATATTTTGGGCATTAGTTTCTGAGAAAACCGTTTTGCTGTCAACGTGGAGAACTTTTCAAACGAGTGATGTAAGTTGTAAGTAGAAGTATTTCTAGCCAATTCATTTCTAGCCAATCGAAGCAAAAGTAAATAATGTAACAAGCCTACCATGACTTGAGATACTTTCAACTGGTACCAAGGGCGGGAAAGCGCGCGTAAATCAAGTCACAGTTGGTTTTGTTTTGCTCCTGATTGGTGGAAAAAACAGCCTGTTTGCTCTGATTGGCTAGGACGCGAACACTACATGCCATGAAAAGAAATCTGCAATTTAGCTCGCCTGTAGCTAGCAGCTCTGCTTGGGGCCTGCCTCGTGCGTTCAGCACAGTTTCTCCACCTGGTTACGCAGGCCTTCTTACACAAAGCCAAAGAAATACAACTCCAATCAGCTTTACCTCAATTTGCGTGGAATTGTGTGAAATCAGACATTGAATTCTGTATTGGAAGTAATTACTGTAATTGTACCTCCAAGGGTTCAAACGATAGATAAATGAAAACTTGTAGCTAGGGAGGCATATGGATGGTCACAGTTAGACTCACTTCTCTAGGGACGTCGATTTGAATAGTTTTCTCTCTCAATTGGACATGTACATCATAAGAAAGTAACTATGGCCAGATTATTTTTACAAAGTCTAAGTTAGGCCGGGTTTAAAACTAAATCGAGGTTAATACTGTGTCTCCACGAGCCAGGTCCAAGTAGGTCAATATATATTGCATTATATTATAACTTGGAAGATCCACAGACAACAAAGGTGACATCTATACAGAGTCACAAATTGTCACTCTCCTCTTGTTTTAAAAGAGAGAAGAGAGAAATCGTGAGGATTCGGGACGAACATTGAGAGCTTGGAAACGAGCGCGAAGCTCGCGAATGGGGGTTGATGGGAGCTTTCCCCGCCCCCGGCTCGTTTTAATTATTAATTTTCCTCCGCTCTCATAAGCGAGCGACTGGGGACGAAGGAGGGCTTAGACTACGTTTTTCTTCAACCCTGTCTAATCTTCCTTTATACAATTGGCCCTGTAGGTTAGTTAAATGGTTTCTTCAGTTAGATGTGAATGTAGAGTCAGACCCAGTAGCTATCAACATTTCCTTTTTTCTTTTTTTAGCATTTGGAAGTTTGTCTCTTGCGAAAAAGAAAAGAAAGAAAAAGGCGAAACACAAGCGGCGACCAAGATGAGAAGAGACGCGGCTTGACGGTGCCTTTGGTAGAAGAATACCACAGTGTAGTAACAAGTAGCTTCCACGCGGTCGTTTCTAGTGGAGTGATAGTGAATGGTGGGTCGATACCTGTTTTCAAATTCGATACGATACCACCGATATTGGACTTTTTCATATCGATTCTGGAGTATACTTGTATAGTGACGTCATCGGTTAGCTTGACAGCTGTCAACAGAAACAGGTCGAAAACTTTGATTTTGTTCGTGAATTCAGTGACAAACTTGGGACTGAAGCCCAAGTAGCAACAAAAGCAGTATCGGGGAGTGATCGAAACAACTGATATCCGTTGGAGTATCGTTCAGCGTTCTCCGGTATCGAGAATTTGATACGGACATTCGGCCCACTCTCATTCATGCAAAACAGCAACATGAAATGACCACATTCTGACTTTTCTCGGTTGTTTTCTGCAAACCGTGACCCAGGGTGGAGATAATTTTTCTACAGAAATCGTTGTTTCTACCTGTTCAATTATCAGATATTTATGGCGGCAAAGGAGAGTTCATGGGATCTCGATAGCTCCTTGGTTTTTACCATACACTGGCTTGTCTATTGTGATTGCCAAAGAATTCTTTTCGGAGAAGTAAGGTAGAAGATAGTCACAAAGCGCAATGGTATATAGACTGTGATTGAACATCTCGCTATCGCACAATTGATTGCTTTCCCACATTAGTGCACTCACACACTACAGAGCTTGAAGCCGGCTTCTACCCCCCTACCCCCGGGCAAATTGTTCGCTTTTGGGCAGTCCCACCCCACAACGAGTGTGTGAGGAAGGAGTGCAAAGACCACTTTGAAATGGATCGCTCCGTATGCTGGGAATTGTTTAGTCTCAGTTTTCATCAATGTTTCTGCCAGCTTTCCTGTTTGGCCAGGTTTTACAGACAAATGTATGAAAAGCTTCGAAAGGGAAGCGCCGCTGCACTTTCCTGACACATTCAAAATACTATCAAAATGCTTGTAATTCTGCCAAGTTTCATTGCTTTATTTGGACTGTGATCGTCACAGTACCAAGCAACAAAAAACAGCGATCCTGGCCACCCTGGGGTTCTGTCCTCGTGTACCGGTTCACAGGAACAGAAGCAAGACACCAAGCAATACAATACACGGAAACAATATCTGAAAAACAAAACATAGAATGTAAAGTCCTCGTGTACCGATACACGAGGGAACCCCTTAGCCAGTGGAAACAGCACGCAGCGAAAGCAACGATCGTAGTGACCGCATGGAAACCAGGTTAGAGTGTGACCGCTTTTTGTGATTTGCGTACAGCCTAGTACCCAGGCTATCTCGTCCTGCTCACTTGACTTCGCGCGAAATGTGTGACGTCACAGAATTATGCCATTCGGTGACGGCACAAAATTTCGCGCAATTGAGAAAGAAAGGCTGTTGATAAGGGTGGTATCACTTCAAATGTGGTCTAGTCGGTACTTAACATTAATTGCTGATTAAATAAGATAATTTAAAACCCAGAACGGAATATGTTCATCTTGTCTGTGTACGTTTTGAACCTATGATTGCCTCTGTGAGTGCAACTAGTTTGTACAGGTGAAAAATAAAATTACAGATTGTACATCTCTTGCAAGTGTTTTGCCGTCGTGTTTGTGAAAAGTAAAACTTTGAGGTATTCAAAGTTCTTGTCGTTCCTAATTACCGGGCAACCGATAGTACCTTCGACAGAAGAACTCTATTGTTTAATTATGGTTCAGTTTACCGCGCCCCTCTGGGAAATCAAGAGAGGTCGGGAGGCAGGGGGCCGAATACTAGGGATAGAGCGCTTATTTCTTGTAGACAAACAGTTGACGCACATCAGTAATAGGGATCGGGACTAGACTGCGAATAGTCTCTAATTTTGGCGATGGCGATTGTGGGGCGGGCGAAATACGTACGCACGCGCGCGAAATTTCGAGGAGACGCAACGCGAGGGGAGTGCCAAAAGCTCGAAATTTCGCGCGCGCGTATGTGTATGTCGTACGCCCCACAATCGCTGTCGCCAAAATTAGAGACTTCTCGCAGTCTAGATCGGGACAGTTGCTAAGAAACTTTTTCAGTGGGGAGCGCTGACCAGAAAGGCAGCGCTTGTTTGGAGAAAGGCGCTAAATCGTATCATAACGTATCCAGATACAGACCGATTCCGAAATCAAAAAGCCTGGGACATGCAACGAAACTTGGATGTTCATATTCCGCATTCATTTTCTTGTGTACTGGAAAAGAACACGGTACTAAAACGCCCATTTTTCGTCACGGGTCCAGAAACGTTTCTTCCAATAAAAACGTCGTCCACCCCTTTCTCGCATATTAACTTTATCCGTTCTCTTCAAAATAAAAGTCTGGTATTCGAAGGTTTCTGAGAGCAGTTCGAACGTTATCAACTAAGGTTTCTCCTTATAGTTCGACCTTCTTTTCATGCACCTTTGCTGAATTCGCTCTTCGTTTTATCCGCGGATGTCATGTCTTTCCTTTTTTCGCTTCACTTCGTTGTTTCTGGGGTGTCTTGTTTGCCGTTCCTTTCTTCTGAACTGGTTTCCCGCGTTCTGGACCGACTCTTTCTCCCTGACATTTTGGCTGAAATATAAGCACAGTCAACACAGAAGAAACAGGTTAGCTTTGGCCATCCTGGTAGAACATTTTAAGGGAGACTTGAGTGAGGCTAATCCGACATTAGCTGAGGGATCCAGTTTTGACTGCTTAATCCCACTTAAGTCTACGTAGACTTTCTCAAAGTGGCTGGTGTTTCGCGAGTTCCCGTCATCGCTTATGTCCTGTCTTAGACTTGTGAAAAGTGGATTACTTACATTGCCTCAATGCGGCGAGCAAATTATTCTCTTACTGAGAATCTAATGTATTGCTACACTGACATGAATGATTTGAGGTGCAACGTCGTTCCGCCATAAGCTCAGAAAACAAAACAAGACATCTTAGTTTTCACTGGAGAGTTTAGAGAGTGTGAAGCCTGATTACTAGCGACGCAAGAGCAAGACCAAGAATAACAGCGGCTTGTGTCAACGTGAAAGGCCCGGCGCCAACATGTACAACAAACGCAAGGCTAAAAAATTTTCCATTTCCTCATGCTTGAACATGTGCTCATGTTCATGTTGTGTTCATCTGTTTATGCTCGTAATAACGTCGTTTTCACAAGAATGGCTCTAACGCCCGCTGCACGCTTGAGAAACTGAAGATAAGCAAATCGCCTTGCGAGGTAGTTTGTTCATCTCTTTCCTCGCATGTGAAACGGGCTTTATGCTATGCTAGCTTGCGAACCAAGCTTATTTTGCAATATGTTTGATAATGTGTTAAGAAAGGATTTTTGTTAATTAAAGGATTAACAAGAGAAGAATAGTAGTAATTAGCCCCAAAAGACTTATTTGGTGATTGGTTACACAAGGTGATTTGGGCATTGCGTCGGCTCATTGCGTGTAAACGAACTTTGGTCAAGTTTATTCAAACTTAATTCAAGTATATACATGCTTTGTAAACGAGCTGTCAGTTTATTCAAGCAAACGCAAATTAGTTTTTCCGTAATCCAAACACGAAGCTTTTAGGATTTGTTTCTTCGATAAAATTTCTGTTTGCATTGTTTTTTGCCATGTAAACCTTCAAATGGCACAAATGCGGATTTCTTTTATCTTTTTACTGTCGAGAAATGTTTCATCGTGAAAAGTGCCTCAAAAATACCATCGCACTGCGCTTCAAACTGTCAGCTATAAATATAGCCTTTCAAGGGAAATAAACCCCAAAACTCTTGTGAAGCCTAAAAAGCAACCTGATATAGCGCCAGAGAGTAGAAAACGTCTTTGAAAATCTACTTTACTTTTGTTCAAACGTCTCTCGGTATCTCTGAAACCACGACATCGACATTCAGTGTCCGAATGTCTTTGTCCGAAATATGAGACACTACGTTGACGGTGCACAAAATCGTTAAACGAAAAGTACAGTTGATCTGCAAGGAAGTACCAATTGCAGTTTCCGGGTTTTTAATATGAAGAACTTGAATTTTCAATGTTACACTATGGAGTTCATGTTACGTATGGTATATCAAGGGCTTAGAGACTGGAGTCAGTTTCTAATGATGATTACGTAGAATACGTAGAAATACGTATAAGGCGTACCTGAAAACAAACCCTGCATACTGCCGTATCCGCCATAACTCCATGAAAATCTCCCCTGCCGCATGCTTTGCAATAATTGGTGCCACAGAATTTGCACTTGAATATCTGCAAAATAAACTGGAGATCTAAGTAAGCCGGCGAAAAACCGTGCTTTCTATATAGCTGCAATTTCAGTTCTTGTCATGCAGGAACAGTTGTATCGAGTTGTTCACGCTTCTCTTTCTCAATGCAATATCGGGCTGTTGAACACACAACTATAAAACATACAAACATTTCAATATCCTCCATTTCTATAAGAAAGTTAACCTCCAATTATATTCCTTATAAGTTTAATTTCTCTTTGATTTAGCCTCCGTTTAGCCAAAATTGATGTCATTTAGGAAAGCACCTGCGATTGGGCTTTTCTTCTGAGCGTCGAAGTGAACAGACAACGCTTGAGCGAAAATCGGCTACTCATACAGATCACAAGTTTTTTTAAAGCGGCAATGGATTTTACAGCTTATTAAATAAGCACTTGTAGTCTGAGCAAGAAAGATGTTGGTCCGCTTCTGACTATTACATAAATACAAGTGAAAAATGTTTCCTACCACGGTATACACAGAGCCAGTTTACAGTATAAATACACATACCATGTTATTTTCACGGCATCCCCAGCGACACATGGTTGGAAGACAACGAAGATTCTGTAACGGACTTTAGCTGGTATGGGATGTTTATGGATCTTTTTCACAAGATAAAAAAAATTCCACCGAAAATTGACAAGGCAATTGCAAGGAATTGTTCATTTACACAGTCCGTAGAAAGCAGCTTTGATTTGCCTAAACCGCCGGCCGTTAGCAAAGAAACAAGGCTATTTTCAGCTTGTCTTTGTCTTCTTACAGTCCGTAACTAATATTAGCGAATTTGATTCTATTGACAGCTTGTTTACAGTTCTTGATTATGATGCAAATGTCCGTCACTTTGTCATTTCTTACCATCTGTCAAAATTTTAAGACAACTTTAGGGACCTCCCGCTACACTAGAAAAAAGCTACCCAACTCAGTTAAACTGTCTGCGTATAGCTGATCTTTGATTTTTTCCTAAGATATTTTAGTATCATTGTCCTGTACAGATGCATTCTGAATTTAAAGAAGTGTATGCAACATTTGACGAAAACAGACGAACTCAAAGTAAATTCCTTAACGGTTAAGGCTCCCTAACGGGGTCTAAGGGTTCCACGTATTTGCACAACTTTGTCTTCAATGTCCCGTAACCCTGGGTGAGTTTTCCCTAAACAATCCCGTGTCTCAATCACTCTTAATGCTGAAAAATTGTTCTTCCTGTTAGTTTTAGCTCTTCTGATTTGCTCATAAGGGTCGCCTTGGCAACCTTAGCCTGCGTTCAGACGTCTTCTAATTCCTTTGCTTCACGCGGAAAGGGAAAGCAGAGGCAATAGGAGACGTCTGCATGCAGATTACGGCAACCTATTCATATACACGTTTACATATTCGATGAACTCGTTTTCTTATCTTTGTTGCCTTTGTAGCAAATCCAGCTTACGGCTCTTGGACACACGGTGCAATATAAACGACATATGGGAATCAATGTTGCAACATGTTTTCACCTCTGCAGGAAATTGTCACCTCCAATATTGCGCCCAGTGCCCAGAGCTGCAGAATAAGCAGAGTGGTGAACTGGAGAGGCAGAACGCGCGCCGCCTAGTCGGCTGAGTTGGTAGGGCGCACAGCGGGGGATCCCGCCCCGCGGACCAATGGTGCCCGCCTTTGTAGACTACGAGCAGTCTCTCTTTCTGCTCAGGGATAGTCGAGGGAAACGAGCGGGCGCGAACATCGCCGAAACGTGACGCGCGTGTCGAGTGTGTCGAGCCGCTAGTTCCGGCTCACTACACTAGCGGCTCGACATGCGCGTCACGTTTCAACGCAGCAGGCGATTTCGCGTTCACTGGCTTGTTTGTTTTCCTCAACTATCTCTGAGCGGAAAGAGAGACTGCTTGTAGTCTATGACCTTTGCAATGGTACTTACAAATGGTTTCGCGGACGTAACAAGCCCTGGCTGTAACCACTGGCAGTGTCATGTATTCGATTGTTCTTGTTTTGGGTGGGACGAGATCAAGGGGCGATAGAGGCTGCCAGAGGCGCCTTCACAAGCTGACGTCCTATCTTCTCTTGATTGTATGTAAAGTGCTAATAAACGTATGTAATTTGCGCGCTAAAGAGCGCTATTTAACTGAGTAAATGTGATGCTGTCAGGGCATTCATGCATCCTCTCTGCTATCCTATCTGAGATTCCCAGTACCTAACTGATTTCCTGAGCATTTCTAGACATATCTCAAATCAGATGTCTTACACCCAAAAAGCGATTCTTTTTTTTTTTTAGAAAAAACTTTATGGGAAACTTTTACCATCATATTATAGGGATTTCCGCGCTGACTTCAGAATGAGTCTTTTCAGGTCACATGTCATAATAGCTCATGATAACCAGCCTTCTAAGTACGAAAATAGGGGTGTTCATTGTAAGCACGATATCTAACTAATGCACGGTTGGATAAGTATGAAATCAATTTTAATCTGTCCACAGAAGAATTCTTTAGGAGGCAAACCTCGAAAATTAGTCAGCTTGGCCTCTTTAGAATTTATTTTATGTTTTTTTTTTCCAGAAAGTAAGGTTGAAGGAAAAAAAGAGGGCAAAGATTCACTCACTGAGAAGCAGCTCGAGATCGTGAGCATTTTTTATATTTACGACCTAGGAAATCAAGTCCTTCAATCTTGCTGAAAATTTCAAACACTAAGTTACAATGGGCTGGAGATATCTTGCTTAAAAGTTCATTCAGTTCAAGAAATTCTGTTATCGGAGAAAAACAGTCTTAGAGATAAGGGAACAGATTTTAGACAGTTTATCTGTCGCTCATTATCCTAAAACTATTGTCAAATTTAAGTTGGTAATTCGGTGCAAAAACCATTGTTTCTGTGAGATTTGGGTCATGTTTTGTCGGTTAAAACTCGGACCTCAGGACTCTCTTCTCAGTCAGGAGTTTATCCACAGTGGTACCAGATGTCATTTTACAGAGAGGCGAGGGGGTGGGGTGGTAATGTTCTTATACCACGCATTTTTCAGAGATAATTGAGCTTAAACTTGGAAAGAAATTGACATACATTCATTGTATTTTAACGCTTTTTTAGAATTATGGTTGCTAAATCATCTCTGAAAAATGCGTGGTTACCCACATTTTTCTTTTTAGATTCCGATAACCCCTGATAAGACCCGCTTTCTCCCCATAGTCATAACCTTTGGAAAAATACCTCTGTATTAGGAGGCACCGTCCTCAATACTGGAAACCGAGTGATATTATTTCGAAACAGCATTCCCAAGTTTTAAGATGTATACAATTTTGCCATTTAAAGGGGCATAGTCACGCTATTTTAGTTCACTTTAAAAATCAAAAATATGTCCACATCAATGAACGCCCACAAATAATGGCCTAGTTTTGTTACTAAGCACTATATTACTTCACTGAAACTATTTTCTGTCGTCTATTGCTACGGATGGCACGGATAGAAATGGATTGCAATTTGAAAAAATTAGGCTAAACTTTTCAAGTTCTTTCAGCGTGTTGACATTAAATCGATATTAAATGGTCATGGTTTGTTTTCTCTTAATGAAATTAAGTTAATATGTTCCTTTAAATGTTCAAACACAATGTTGGGCATAGATAAAGTTAGCTACCGATAATTTTAGCACAGTTTTGACCAGAAATCTGCGAAATCCTCGTGACTATGCCCCAACATCACCTTTTTTGAGTATAAGACCATCTTAAAAAGGTTCAGCGAAAAAGTAAGACGGCAAAAACAGGGCACGCAGGGAACGACCCGGCAGGTCCGTAACCAGGGGGTTGCACGGGATGCATTCGCACCCCCCCCCCCCCCCCACAGGCCCCAAAGGTCTACATTTTGATACTCAATGTCCAAGCTAAGGAGTACAGTCGGTTAAATTGAAGGATACTTGTAAATCTTTAAAACTTAACAGTGATAGTTAGACAAAACCAAACGGTGGAAATAGCAGTAATGTATTCACTGGCAGACTGAAACCAGCTGCACTCTAGCAGCTCGAGCCAGTCAGAACATTTCAATGAGCGCAGATGTCCGAGCTTATCTGAATGGATAATGAAATCAACGTGCTGCACGCTTTTAATACACGGGAGTCTAGACAAGCGAGCCAGTGACACAGGAGCGATCTTACGATTTTTGTCAGACACGTCTGCTAACGCGTCGGGTAGTATTCTCTATTTGTACGAGCGCACGAACGTCCGAAGATGCAAAATCAGTTGTTTGTGTAATATGTTATGGGTAGGAGAGAACAGCAAAATAGAAAGAGGAAGGCTTCAGCTAAATCTTGCCAGTCTCTCGATACATGGGTCAGTAAAGTGCCCCGTGAAGAGCTTTCAGACACTGACAATGACAGTGCAGTCTGCGACAACAGCCCGGCTGAGACCACGACTTCAGATCTATCTCAGTTAACTACAGTTTTACAGAGAGATATAAAAGGTAAATCACGGTTATTTTCGCGATGTCCACCAGTCTTGATCCCAGTATTATGCTCTGAGATTTACTCAGTATTCCTCAATATGAAACAAAATTATATTGCTTAATAAAGAGCCAGTAAGAGAACACAGAGTAACAATTCGGAGAGGGACTTGGGGGAGGGTTAATCCTTCTGGAAATCCACAGGCATCCCAAACCATCAATAAAGAAGTTTTCGAGTCACAAAGAGGGAAAATAATTTTATGTTTCTACTCGTCTCTTATCGTCATATTCCTGATGTCAATATTCTATGAGAAGCCGATGTGAACTTTCTTAGCAATTGCGCACTGTTATAATAAAATTGTAGAGACTGCGCAAGCTCCAGTACCAAAGAATTACTGAGGGCAATCTAACGCGGCATCATTTAGAACCAGTGATGCAACAAGAAATAAATGACATCGAGAAGTTTTCGACGACCTTTGAGGAATCTGGTTCTTTTGCAAACAAGCTACCAGTTGGTCAGAGATATCACTTGATTAAAAGTCATTTTGTGCCATCGATTAACTACAAGTTTCCAACATTGTCCAATGCGATTTCTTGGGTCTGTGGTCTACAGCCCTTCAGTAGATGGAGTATTCTGTAAACATTGTGCTTTGATGATACCTATGCATTGCAGGAAAGATAAGGGCGCTTTTGTTTACAAGCCTTTCATAAACTGGCATAAGCTTCAAGAAAAGGCAAAAAAACATAAGCAAATGAAGTACTATCACGATGCAATGATCGCCACTGAATCCTTTCTTAATTCTGTTGAAAACCCAGAGTGAACAACCGATTAAATGACAAGAAGACAGAGGAAGAATGTGCTTCAGAAGCCATCCTTTTCTGTGGTCGACAGTGCATTGCCCTGCGTGGAGATAACGAAGTCTTGAACGGTGAGAGTCGTGACAATACAGGCAACTTCTTGGTGGCTCGGCAGCTAACCACGACGACATTTGTATGGGCCAGGAAAGGCGTTCGTCCCTCGCACTAATGCACATCCATTATCAAGTTAAAATTGATTTGGATGAGGTGGTAAATCTGTTTGCCACCAAACACCCACAGAGGCTGGCGCTCTGTACAATCCTGAAGGATTAGTCCTGCGGTATTTGATGTATCATTTTACATCGTAAAATTAGTCGTTTATAACTTTATTCAAACAATTGTATTCGACAAATGTAATATTCAGTTCCTACCCTGTACTTTGCCGTTGGAATTTCTCATGTATCGCTACTTTCCTAAATAAACGGATCAGACAATAACAAAATAGATTTCGGTAGTTTGGTCCACTTTGGCCTCGTTAGCACCCCCCCCCCCCCCCCGACACACACACAAAAAATCCTGGTTACGGGCCTGCCCGGCTACATTTTTGCGTTCACTCCGGCGGTTCTTTGCTTCCATTTCAATTGCTCATAACGACGACGCTCGTTTTTCGCTTACGTTTCTTGTAAGCTATCATCAGGCTGTAGTTTCGTTTTCGCTCGGCTATAACCCAGCAGGAGCTCCTGCACCGGCTACTAGAAAAAAGCGAAACTTACGTGAGGGCTTCCTCATGCAGACGAGGAAACATTGTTGCAAACATCGCTTCCAAAACTTTTTTCTCGTTTTGCGCACACAACATTTGCTGCATTTGGGTAGACTCTGAGATATCCTTAAACCCAAATCGAAGTGTTTCTGAAAAATTTAGAAATATGTTTTTTCGCATGTTGGCCATGCAGAGAATGTGCGGGGGTGGCGGGAGGGGGGAAGCTGTCTTCTATAAGCTGTGTGGTTGTGTGGTTATTTGAGCCGTTTTGGATTTTAACCATTTCAGTCTGAGAGTCTGCAAAGCGAAAAGGGCTATGGATTTTGGAGGGGCGGTCTAAAAACGTATGGGTATTGGAAAATTACGACATTTTCACCGGAACAGGGTCCGAGTTTAGAGAATCGGTGGGGCGCCCCCGTCAAACATGAGTCACTTTGACGTTTCCACAAGCATGTGTCAATTTCAAGTCGGGGGAACAAGTACCTCTTTTGGTCAATTTTCGTATCTATGCCCGAAGGGGCCCGAAGAAGCTCCGATTTATATTGTCCAATCAGAAAGAACTACGAACTCGCGCGCAAAAATGAAAGGAGTGTTTTCAAGTTTTAAACATGGCGTCCCTAGCACGGAGGAATCTGCAGGCCATAAGCTTACTTCCAGACATGCTTTGGCAGTATCGGCGAGAAGTTTGGCTGTTGGAAATTCTGAAATTTATGCGTTACTGTTGAATAATGGTTAAAGATGGTTTGTTGAAGCTTAATTGCTTACATATTTAGATTGTAACCTCGCCGGGGCGCAACACTGAATTAAAAAGCCATTTAGTTTTTACGGCTTTCCAAGGCTGAAATATAGCCTTATTCAAAGCACGTTAAAAGATCCGATAGAAAAGAAGGTTACCTGATCTTAGGTAAGGCAGTTAAGCTCGGGTTAAACGCGGTTCACTCGTGGTTTTGACATGATTCAAGACAGGTTTCCACGAAGGCGCGAGAAAAGAAATAATTAAGCTTATATTATAAGTGCTTCGAACTGTATTTACACCTCGCTGATTACTGTGATGAAGCAAGTATTCTTCACGAAGAGAAGAGGGTTTAATATTTTTTCCCGTCCTTATTCACATTAATGCGTAACCTGAAGAAAAAGTTGACTTTACGGAGCGGAAAACAGCTGATTGCATGAGAGTTTTCTTGCACTTACCGGCCAGAGAACAAAGTAATTCTCCATTTTCAAAGCTTTAAAAGGCTTATTAACTCTGTGTTATTCCCAATGACCATTACTCTAATCCAGGTTAATTTTGTACTAGAAAAAAACCACTGAAATAACGCGCAAAACAAAAAACAAGAGCTAAACTTGCTGTTTCCCCAGCCGTCCGCATGTTGTTTTGATTCTTCTCGCAATACCTCTCAACAGTTTGTTAATATTACTGACTTCGTTTATGACCAACAAAGAAACGCCTTCCAAGACAAACACACCTGTAATTCTTTATTATTGAAGCTCAGAAGGAATTCACATTGAAGAACCACAAGAAACCCACAAATTCCGACCTGAAATTGAAGTATTATTATACGGTTCTAGCGCTCATTATTCTTGGTTTCAAGACAAACTACTGCTCATTTGCTCAAGCATTTTGCCATAAATACAAAACTTAAAGCAAGATCAGGCAACGTTTTGATATCGCTGACATCATTGTCAATACTGAAATGGTGACAAAGTGAAAAATTGAAAAGAATAAGAATATGAATCTGAATCCATAAGCGTGTCAATCAGTCGGGTCCAAACATCGGATTACGCACGGATTTAGTAAAAGCAGGACGGCGAAATCGTTGTCGTTGGTAGCAATCAGTGTTTGTTGAAAGGCAGTTTTGTTTCCCCATCCATTCCATGCTCAAGATATTTCAGAGACCACTCGTTCAGCCGACTTATGGACTTCATTACTGGCCCTTACCTTTGCTATGCGACCCGTCACAAACAATTCTTAAAATAGATGTCATCCAAATTTTAAAGCGAATACGTAGTTGTCCTGATAAATATTTTCAAACGGTCTGCTTTTTCTTACACGTTGAGAGTTAGCCGCCTTTCAAAGCAACAGAATAAAGTGGTCCTCAGGTTAAATAGTTTTAAAAATGGAGCCCTTTTTGGTATTTCACTCGAGGTGATCGAGGCCTCGGGGATTCATATCTGACTGGCCCACTGGCCAAATGCCGAAAATCGTGGGCTCAGTCTTTTCTCGGAGAAAAGATTTCGCCATCAAATGGCACTTGTTCCCTCGACTGCAAATTTGGTAAAACCACAAAATAAAACTAAACGAATCCTTTTCAGTTTTTACCTGAAACTCGCCCCAGTTTATTTTCAGCCAATTAGCTTTCTGGTCAGCGGCTCACTTCATAACAACACTGAATCTTTGGAATTTTGCCCTCTTTCCTTTCTTTAGAGGAATACATTTGTTTTGTAACTTTTCCAACCTGTTCCCTGGAGATGAGTAAGCAGCAAGCAGGTAGCATTAAAAAGCCCACCAAGCGGCTGTCAATACGACGTACTCGCTCGCCCAACAGAATGGGTTCCGAAAGGATTCGTCACGAAGGATTTGATCAAGATCGCGAAAGCTCTTTGCCGCCAGAACTTCGTTCAAGACTGTGGTCGCTTTTCGCTCAGATAGAAAGAGAATTTGAGTGTGTCCATGCTGAAAACCTTGCTTGTAAGTGGAACAATTATTGCCATGTTGTAGTGATAAAAACGGCCACGTTTTAGGACTCCTGCGCAAGATGGCGCCCGATTTCAATTCTGTCGAATTTTTATTCAAACAGGGATTCAAATATCCAGGGTTTTGCAGTTACGAAAGACGCTTTGAGCTCAGTTGTTGTTTTTAAGATTGTGTTTTCACCTTCGGAACCACTGGCTCCATTGTTTATTAAATTGTACACAGTGCTTTCAAATGCTTAGCGTGGGTAATTATTTTACACACAAAGTCGGAATTTTTAGATTTCTCTTACGCTTAATTTAGCTGTTTACATTTGTTGACATCGCGATCATGTAAAACAGTGGGGGCTTGTAATGTTTACGAATTTGGTGATGCACCAAGACAATATACACGTATTTTTTTATTTGCCAAACCTCAAAGATGACAAGCTGAGCTGACTGAGATAATGTGTTTTAGGTTATGAATTCTTATTGTGTTGTATGAGATTGACTATTTTTGAGGCCAAGTATATGTTGCGTTAAATTTAAAAGCTATCTCGGAGACCTGGCATTTTTCTCTCATTTTGAAAAACCCTACCATTGAATCATCTCTTTTCTGAGTAGTGCGTAATGAATAACACGTACAACATGGAAGGCAAGTTATTTCCATAAAGGATGTTTTAAGCCAAGATAAGCAAAACTCCCAATAAATAATATTGTTGTCTCCAATCCAGACTTTACAGTTAGAAGCAAGATGTAAAATACATGTTTCTTCGATGTTTTGTTTCCTTTGCATCCAATTTTCAGCAGTTCTAGCTTTCATTTCTGGCATTTACAGCCATTAATAACAGTGCTTTTGCACGAAAGGGTTATCCTGTTAAAATATTTGCTTATTATTATTATTATTATTATTATTATCATTATCATTATCATTATCATTATTATTATTATTATTATTGTTATTATTATTATTAATTATTATTCATGATGAGTGCAAGTTGGTCAGGCACAGTTGAAAACTCATTCGATCCTCCTCATATAAAGTCCTGGTGCTTTGAGTCACTAGTCAAGAATCCCTGATCATTTCATTCTGTATTTCATTTCTTTCATGGGTTAGATGAACTCAATAAATTGGCCTGCTCTCAATGTATGGGTCTTCATAGCTTAGGTTGGTAGAGCACTACAGTGCGAATGCAGAGGCCACAGGTTTGAATCTCATTGAAGCCCCCAATTTTTTTTTCGGCCTTATACACAATTGCTTAAATTGTGATTACAACTGTGATGGTCATGTGTTCATTTCAATCCCTGATCTGTAAGATTGGAACAAGGTAAAGGTGACATAACTGCTTACCATTTGTATACACAGAAATAACAGAAATTGTTTTTGGAAATTCAATGATATATCACATCATTCCATTTACAAGTTGTAAAAATATATAAGATGTACAGACAGTGGCAGATCCAGGATTTTTGAAAGGGGGGTGGCTGACCTGACAGAACAATATCGGAACATTCAAAGACAAAATCACCCCAGTGATTGCTCTGTTCCCTTTCATAATTTCAGCTTAAACCACCCCAAAGAGGGGGGGTGGCTAGCCACCCAATCCACCCTCCTGGATCCACCCGTGACAGATTGAGGTGAACCTCTTTTTAACTGGCCGTCGCCATATGGCAACCACCGGTTTATAAAATGGACCATTTTTTTTTTGCATCAGTTGGCTAAACATACGAACAAAGTGCTGTAAAGCTTGTGGTACGGGTACTCAAGAGTGGTACTGTCTTATATAAGATGCATGCGCATATTAGTCTGCTGAATGTTACCTTCTTGTGTTCTTGTCTTTTAATTTACAGTATTTAAGATATGAACGGCAAAGGGTTGTTAAGTTTGGGTTTCTGTATTTGTCTTGTATAATGCATGCACACTGAGTAAAGCAGCTGATAGGTCTGGATTGAATGCGAAACTGGCTGTGTTGTCTGATCTAGTTAGTGGTTATGGTGAAAATTTTTTTAGCGCAGGAGTTTTGTTATGGGGATTGACATTTTGAGGGATGTAAAAATGTGGGAGTGGGAGGATTTGTGAATGTGAGGAGCATATCACGCTTCTGTGAAAGTGATTTGCTTTCAATTGAAAGTTGCATTTTGTCTAGCAGCAGTGTAACATTGTACTGCCTGAGAGGCAGTTTCCCTTGGCATTTTATGGGGGGACGGTTTCCGAGGTGGATTGTAAGTTTTCTCATTGGGTAACCTGTATTTCGCAGAGGAGAGAAACGACAGCCCTGTTTGCAGCTTATTAGCGTGTTAAGGAACAGTGGCTTAGGAAGAGAAGGGATTGGCACTATTATGATGATGCAATTAGTGGATTGCACCATCGATACATCATAGTTCTTGAGAAGGGAGAGAGATGAGTGCTTATTTTACACAAGAAGTTGATTTTAATTGCATAAAGACGAAGGAATCGGTCATTAATAAGGAGAACAATTAATATGGTAGCTGTTACAAGTCTTTAAGTTAGAAAATAACTGAATATTATTAAGCGATGCGTGTGGTTTGTGTGTGGTGTTGGTTGGGTTTGAGGTAATTTTGTAAGTGGGTAGTCTGGTACATAGCCATTCCGAGTCAACTTGTTTACTTTGCATGGGGATTCCCAGGTTAGCAAACCAGATTTAAACATCAGGTCATGAGATGTGCCTTAACGTGCCCCAGACTCTGACGATCTGCTCGAGCTCGTGTTGATCAAGTGTTATATTTTGATTCTACTGCTATGTTCACTGTTTGTATTCACAGTCTAGGCACAACAGTAAATATTTCATCATCCCTTTGTAAGCATCCTCAGTTGTGGACAAATTTATACCGACATTCAACATTTGAGTGAATTTGCGTTTTTCAGCAGATGTAAAAGCGATAAGAAAGATAAGCTGAGTCATGAGAATTTAAACATTATATCATCCAGTAATGCTATAGTCAAAATATTGTGTCACGCAAGCACACTTTTTGTCATGCCGGTTCATATAAATACAGGATTGCACTAACATTTGTGAAACCTAGGGGTGGGGAGGGTCAGAACGGCCAATTAAAATGCCCATTGGGCTTTCTTGTTCTGCTCATTTTGCTACTCCTGGTTGATTTTTCTGTCTCCTGTAAATTCATAAGTAAAACTAAATTGTTTACTTTTTACAAATAAATTTTTCAACAATTTTCCAAGCAGATACTTTTTGCAAATTTTTTTCAAGTACCCATTTTGTTTGTCTTTTTCCATTTGTTTAGTACAAGAGAGAGTTGAAGCTTTGAATGAAAAGTTGGACCTTGTGTTAAGTGGAGGAGAAAAGCTTACAGACGGTGAACTATCAGCTGAAGGCGGACCTACAAAACCTGGATATAGCAAAAAACAGTGTAAGCTTATCATTTGGTTGTTATCTAAAGTTACAGAATAAAATGTAGACTGGCAAAGGAGTTAATTTTTTCTTTGGGGGGTGGGAGGTGGAAGTACAGTGGAACTTTGATTTAACAAAGTGCCAAGGGACTGGGGAAAATGGTTCATTATAATGAGGGTTTGTTATATTGAGGTTCTTTTCTATGCATTACACTATTACTGGACTAAAAAATATCATTTGTTATACCAAGGACTTCGTTATGTAGAGGTTCATTAAATCGAAGTTCCACTGTATTTTACTTTGCCATCTTTGCTAGTAGGGTACTGGTATAACTGCCTACTAGAAAAATCAAGCCTGAACTATTTTGGGGAATATACAGTAATGCTAACTATACGTTGTCAGGTCAAGATTTGGAATAGAAGGATGTCTTGAATGATTTTGGAATAGAATGACTTTGATTTTGAAAGATTTGGAGTAGAAGGATGTCTTGAATGATTTTTGATAACAGGTAATAAATGTAATGGCTCTGAAGCAATTCAGAGAGTTTAGGTAGTCTTTGAATGTACATAGCTGATAAGCTGTCCCTGAATAGACCGTAAACAAAAAATGTTTGCTGGCTTTTACAATAATCCTGGATTGCAGGAAAGTGGATCACTTTCAATTTACTTGCACTTGGTTTCCTGTAAGTTATCATTGAATTCTGATTGCATAGTCAATATCACAAAAATGTTGGAAAATACAAGTGGTAACACTTTGCATATCATGCTGTAAGTACCTGCACCAAGCATAGAAAATGGCTTTTCCTGTCTTAAATGGTTCAGGACTATACTGCTTCATTTCTCTATGATACGTTGCATGTACTCATGGCTCAATAAAGCTATCTATCTATCTACATGCTTTGCAAATTTGGCCATGGTAGTAAGGTGTTGAAGACTGGCTTTGTAATTTTATTGCCACTTTGAACTCATTATAATAATATACACGCAGTGTTCTTTTGTCACTGTAATTTAATAACATTGTCACTGTAATCTAGTAAAATACCGTATTGCTTTGACTGCAGCTGCAAGCCAGTTTATGTCCCAGAAGATAAAGACAACTTACAAAGCATCAACCAGTAAGGTAACAACAGTACTATCAAAACTGATTTGTCATGATCTAGACAACATTGAAGACCCATAATTCATGTACATTTATGCCATTGAAATCTCTTGGTCTTTATATCCAAGACAAAGTCACTGCATTTAGACAAACATTCAACCTCTTCTCCAGTGGATCCCTTAATCTCTAAAATAATAACCAATAGCAAGCTTTTTGGCTTCTCAAATTAATCGATAAGAATCTCCAAATGTATTTGGAGACAAATGCCCTGTTATTTGCCAGGGTCTTCTCTCACTGCCACATTTAAAAAAGAAGACTCTGGGGTTGAGGTTGGGCAAACATTATAAAAATAAGTCAATAATATTAAAATTAATACTGGTTTGCTATAATCTGCATTTATTTAATCTTACCACATAAACATTAACCATCTGTTTTATCACATGTCCCAGATTGTTTCCAGTTTCAAGATACCCAACCAAACAACCAGTATTGAGTGCCACAGGACAAGAAGTTATGCTGGACATCGAGACGGTGTTTGGGAGGTGTCCTGTGCCAGGCACACACCCACCATGATTGGAACAGCATCTGCTGGTGAGTTTATGAAATAATCCTGTCAGCATAATGTATCATACCCTGTGTGGTTGGGAGCAGTTGTGCACATTGTATTCTCTTAGCAGGTTCAACTGTGGTGAACAGGGCAATTAGTTGACAAAAAGACTTGTTAAGAATAGGAACCTGGGCATGGTTGCCTAAAACACAACTCAAACTTAAGTGGAGGTACATGTAACATGGGTGTCAGAGGTTTTTCCCATTTGCTTTAGTGGAGTGCTTGACCAGAGGCCAATTCATCATTTGAAAATATAGATGTAAGAGACATGGAAAGAGTGCAATAAAATTGTTTAGCATGCAGGGACTGGCTGCATGAAGCCTGTGCTTATTATAATTTTCAGGTGCTTTGTGGAGGCATGCCCTGGCCCTCCAGGCTAAGGGATTGGGAAATTCTCTCATTCTACAAAGAAAACATGGATTACAGAAATTGGATATGGTCATTGTCTAATGAAAAGGATTATTCTAACCTCGTGTGCACGAAAATGGTACAATGATGATGAAATGCTGTAGATGGTGTACATTGTCAAGTGATGTGGTTTTAGCTGGTATTAATTTTAAAATCCATCAGTTTTGTTGGTCCTTGGTTTGGCTAGAGTCCTTAACTTAAACAAGTAGTCTACATTTACCTCCAGTTGCTGTCATGAGAACTTTTTACCATACCGTATACAAGAACTTTTTCATCCCATTACAGACTGGGAAAGGAGGTACAATGGACCATGCATTAACACTGTCAAATATGGAAGACATTCCTTGAGATACTTTCAATTGGTCCTTTCCTTTGGTCAAAGATATCAAAAGAGTTTATACAAAGTGAAGAAAATCTGTGCAAATTCAAGGCCAAAATAAGAAAAAGAGACTTGACTGTTTTACAGGGTTGTGGACATTAGTGTAAACTGTGGAATAACTAGGTTAAGGAGTCTTTCTGGATTGGTGTTTTGTACAATAACATTTTATTCGCTTTCTCTAAATTATTTCAGATTTGTTTTACTTTTTAGATTTCTAATTAGTAGCTCTATAGTTATGTTGTCTAGACTCTTATCTTTCATTGTTTGTGTCTCACCAATTTAGCACTTTGTGCTAGATGACTTGACACTTGAGTAAAGCTTTAACTTACCAAGTAATACTTACTTATTTTAGCTCTTACTCTCTTCATAATTTTGCACCTAATATGGCTGTGTGATATTAACTCGTAATTTGCAGATCGTTCAGCCAGACTTTGGGATGTGGAAACTGGTCAGTGTCTGTTGAAATACTTGGGTCACAATGGATCAGGTTAGTTCTTACAATTTCTTTTCCTGTTACATGCACTATCCCAGGATTGGAGGTTCAGAGGTTGGGTAGGTGTGACTGTCAGCTTGAATTATCTACCTGTTTTTCTGGGGTCCATGGTGTCTACCCTAATGTTCTTTCTTTAGACAAGGTACTTTTCACAAGGCAAGTGTATAATTGGGAACTGCTTACTGGGGAATAAATTATGGAGATAACCATGCTGGCAGCTTCACTTTGGGTTGTCAGCTTGATACAGTGATGAAGATTGTGTGTCTAAATGATGCTAAGAGCCATGTAGGCTGGGACTTTGTGCCTTGATATGTCAAATGTTACCAGATCAGTCACAACGAATATGCTTGAAAGAGAGCTACACCTCCAGGGTCATTCGTGTGTAGGTTGGACAACAGGCTATTCACCTGAGTGTTCTTTAAATCATGTAATAATTATTCATTGTTAAATGAATGTTTTTCTAGCTTTAATTTATTCTTTTTCTATTTTCCATTATTTTACAGTTAACTCCATACGATTTCATCCAACTGATGCCATAGTCTGTACAGGTACTGCTCTGGGGAATGTTTATACAATGTAACTGTTACTGATTTGATAGTCAAAATTCTCTTCGTAAAATGGGCCTTCTCTCTCAAAAAAGTCAGAAAGAACCAAACCTTACACTGTCTTATAATTCTTCACGTAGTGGGCAGAACACTTAATGACTGTGTGAAGAGGCTTTATATTAAGCCAGCTTAGTTTGTTCTTACCTGTACTCTTATAATTGTCATTAATATTTTATTGTCAGGTTTGGAAAAGATAACATT
This sequence comes from Siderastrea siderea, assembly GCA_964030785.1. Classification (NCBI taxonomy): domain Eukaryota; kingdom Metazoa; phylum Cnidaria; class Anthozoa; order Scleractinia; family Rhizangiidae; genus Siderastrea; species Siderastrea siderea. The sequence goes on from OZ034971.1 coordinate 55,315,671, forward strand.
CTCTCAAATGTTTTGTTTCCTGTTTAGGATCAGGAGATGGAACATGTCACATATGGAGGGTCATGGTATCAAGTCCTGAACAGGTTGGACAAGTTTTAAACATGTTAGACAAGGCTGACGTCAAGTGTGTTAATGTTTTCCTCATTTCTCTTTCTTGTAGCACTCCCACCCGGGCTCAGCAGATGAAGCTGATAACATAACAGATGAGGAGATTGATGGTAAATATCTGGGATTGACTGACTACTTGTTCGTATATGTACCAGGCAATTGAGGGGGTGGATGCAAGTGACAATTTTGGCCAAACATTTTAAAATGCTCTTAAGTTGCCCAGTTATTGCATACTTTCGGCACTTTAATTCTATTTTCAGGTTTTCTTAAGTAAGATATTATGCAAAGTTACAATTTCACATAATTGTGTATATTTTCACATTAAATTGCATCCGATCACATAATTCACTACCAATCAGCACATATTTCTTCAAAAATTGCACAAATCTAGAAATTAATGAACAAAATTTGTTTAGAACTTAGAAAATTGAAAATTTGGCTGGATTATACTAACCTTAAAGACACAAAAATGTGTGCACAAACTAGGGGAACTCTCCACTTTTTCTTCCTCTATTTTTGGTTTATGAATTTAAGGTCACTTCAGTCCCTTTTGTGCCAAGCTCCTCTGTTATAAAAAACTGCTTTCTAGCTAAGACAATACCCATAGGGAATCATCTCATTCTACTGGGATGTGCAATGCAGTTGATTGGCATCCTCGGGCCATATTTGGCCATTCTTTCTTCCTAAAGGATTTCCGTCATTTTATGCTGATTTAGTAGACAAATTTGCCTTCTTGATCTTTCAATGATATTGAAATATTTGTCTGATTTTCTTAAGGTATTGATAACCCAGATGGCACAGCTTCCACCATCCTAAAGTCGCCGATATGTGAACTAAAAGGACATGAAGGTAATGATATTAATAAAATGAACCTACGGAAACATGTTGTTCTTTTAGCTATAAATCGCAATACAATTAAGTTTCCAGACGTTCCTTTGATAAAACAGTTGACCCCCAGTATCATAAAGCCTGGCTTTCTAGAATCCCCTACTACCTCAATCTAAGATGCATTGGTTGGTTTTTCTCAGTTATTGACTATTGGCTAGATCTCAAACTCCTTAAGGATAATTATACAGAAGGGAGAAACGAAAATTTAACTTGTCAGAAAACAGGTTGATCTGGCTGAGTTTTGTGAAAACGAGTGGCTAAATTTTGGTCACAGAAAACATTAAAAGGTCATCAAAAGTCATGGAATGTCGAAAGCTTTTAGAAGTAATTAACTTAAGATTTCTGTACACTGAAGTTTGCAGACAAACCCTCATGCCGTTATGCATCACCACGTGGATGTATAGTCTCAGGTTGTGGAGGGATGCTTGTCTCTAGTAACTTCTGCAGTATTGGTGAGTGGGTGGCTATGCTTAATTTTCTTTTAAGGTGCTGTTATTGCTGCTGATTGGTTTACATCTGGCAAACAAGTTGTCACAGCTTCTTGGGACAGAACAGCAAAGCTTTGGGATGTGGAAACGGCTGAACAAGTCCATCAGTTAACTGGTACCAACTTACAGTAATGTTTTCAGTGCAATTAATTTTTTTGTATATTTAACAAATTTAAATTCTGATTTTTTCCACCTTTGAACTTGAGCAGTTTTGTGAGTAAAGGGTTTAATGGTGGATTGTTTTCATTTGCAGGTCATGACCAGGAACTGACGCACACCTGTACCCACCCCACCCAGCAGCTTATTGTCACCTCCTCTACTGACACAACCTTTCGTCTGTGGGACTTCAGAACTCCATCGATCCACTCAGTCAATGTGTTCCAGGGGCACTCAGAGTAAGACACCTTGATGTACATGTGTGAAGTGTGCTACCATTTAAAAGGACTATTAAAATTGCAGCCAGGAATCATAATAAAAATGCTTTAAAAAAATGGTTTGACACTGACCAGAAAAACGTTGAAAAGAAACGTTACAGACGTTTCACTGATGAAGATCAAAGATTTTTTATCGAAATGTCTGTAATTTTAAACGTTCGTCTTTAACGTTTTTTGGCCAGTGTCTAACCATTGTTTAGAATCTTTATTTGAAAGGACTGCCTGACCCAGTCAAGCCATTCAGTTCATACAATGCCAGCAATCTTACACAGATTGTCTTTAGATAAGACATGTGAGCTCAACATTTATTTATAGAACCTGCAGTTTGCAAGGCTGGGGTGTCTGCTCCTTACTTGTTGCTCGTTTTGCATCATTTCACACCTGCTTTTTTCCTGAGGTGTAAATGCCCATCTCTGATGCACGTTTTGGTCCCCCACCCCTCCCCCCTCCTCTTATCCCACATCTCAGGGTCCGAAATTGCGACCAGCTGGTCGCCAATGCGACTGAAAATTGAGTGTTGGCGACCAGAATTTCAAGGCTAGTCGCCGGGAGGCGCCTAACTTTCAGTGCCTTGTTAATGTTTTGAACCGCCGCTCAAGGAATTAATTTCGTTTTAAGTGGAAAAATTCGCGTTTGATTTCCAGCAGAAACTTAAGATTATGTTTTGAGCGAAGAAATGTCTTTAAAAGCTTCGTGTTTCGCTGTGAAGCAACAATTTTACAGACACTTTTGGCGACCAGAATTTTCCATCTGGCGACTGAAAAAAAAAATTTCAGTCTCCACTTGGCGCCCACATAAAAAAGTTAATTTTGGACCCTGCATCTCCTCCTCAAATCTCGAGCTGCCACTGGTAGATACCCTTAGGTGTTGGCAATGGCCCCTCTACTCAGCTTTACAGATAAATAGGTTGGAACAGAGTTTTTGTCCACAGACTATTCACTTGTTTGTTTGTTTGCTTACAGCACAGTGAGGTCGACTGCATTCACAACAAAAGATATTGTTGTCAGTGGAAGTGATGATAGAACTGTCAAGGTTAGCATTATGCTAATTCGGCGCACAAAGAAAACTGATCAGTTGGTAATAACCGTAACTTTGACTGAAAAGCACTTGGAACTTGGCACTGCTTATTAACAAATCCAGCCAGTAAAGAGATGTTAAAACAAATCGTTGTAGTGCAAGGTTTTAGCCAGAAGGGTACCTGGGCGTCATGCTTAGAACGGATTCGATTAAAATTCTTTTAAGCTTTTTCTTTTTTGGTGAAATTGGGGAGGGGCATATACCTTCAAGAAGCCCACTCTTTGAAGTCTGGCTTTAATTAAGCCTGTTTTTAGTGGCGTATTTAAAGCTTTGAACCCTGCTGCCTCTCTTGCAGTGTATTTTTTATGTTTAAGGCTGAGGTTTGAGGGTGGATCAGTAAACTTCACAGAGAGGGAGTCTGGCGGAGGGGGTGTGAGTCATTAGATGTCAAAGTAACACTTTTTTTTTAGGTTTGGGATCTCAAGAACATGCGCTCCCCCTTAACGACAATCAACACAGATTCCTCTGTAAACAGGTAAACCTAAAATATATATAATAAATAAGTGACAAAAAGATCAATTCCCAGTAAGAACTTGCCTTGAGAACTTATTCGCATGCCAATCCAAACGATATGGGACATGTACAGAGAATGCCTTCCGATTTTGGCAAGCCGAAAATCAACTCCTAGCGTTCCCACTGCCACTGGAATTCCTGGAAACTCCTGGAAATTTTCTTGACTTGTTAAACGGAAGGCAGAATGTGTACAACGTACAGTAACTCGGTAATAATTTTTGAAACAATAAAGACGTTTGGTAACACTCAAGTCATAAAGGAGTTAGGTTTAGAATCCTTTTTTTTTTTTTGCTTAATAGTAGAAAACTTCCCTGGCATCAACCTGAACCGACTAGCTAGCGGCATGTCTACTCCCTATACAAGGAAATCTTCTGAAAAGTTTAACATCTTTTCCTTTCCACAGACTATCAGTGTCTCCTGTAAACAATCTGATCGCACTTCCTCATGACAACAGACACATTCGTTTGTTTGACATCAGTGGAGTCAGACTAACTCGTCTGCCTCGCAGAAACGGACAGGTTTGTCTTGTCTTATGGTCAGTTTCTATCCGCACCAATTTTTGTTCATAATTACACATCGTAACACTTACTATAACTTGTCTCACGACGGTACTTGCAACAAGTTACAATACAAGCTGTAGTCCATTGTTTGACATCTTCTCCTCTTACGATTTAGTTGATAGATGAAGGGAACATCAGGTAATTGCTAAAGTTTTGGCATCCTTACTTTACCTGTACCTCCAAGACGTTTTCACTGTTGTCCAAGATGAATAAGTCACATATACACTAGATGCCTTAAAGTAATAAGCCTTTTAGTACACAGTTGAACACCGTTGGGTTAGTCACGTTAATGAGTTGTTCGGATTAACAGGTTTTTAGATTGTGACTGTGTGAGGTTTTCTTTTAACGTGGGTAAAAAATAGTGGCTATAGTAATGAAGTATCAGTGGGCTCGGTTAAAATAAGGTTCCGCTGTGCTTCACGCGGGTAATATTGACACTAAAATTGTTACTGTAGACATTGATTGTGATTGTCTATAATTCGGGCATGTCTCAAGCCACAAAGTCGTACAAAAGAGTTGTGAGCTGCTGTATCGAGTAAATTGACTCATAAAACGTAACTAATATTCTTCTTGTTGATATTATCAGGGTCATCAGCGCATGGTTTGCTCCACTGCTTGGGGAGAGGAGACAAACGCAAAGGCTTGTTGTAATTTGTTTTCGTGTGGATTTGACAGAAGAGTGCTTGGATGGCAGGTCAGAGAAGAGAAGGACAAATAATCGGTGAAAAAGAAGAAAAATACAGCAGACCTGTTGTCTCCGGCCTTTGTGGTCAGCTTACTTGGGTAGTCGTCAGTCATTATTTCTTCGAAATGGCAAGGCGCGTTGTGTGACTTTCAGCCGTTTCCTGGCTGATCACACAACACCCCTGACTAGTTTGGTTAGACGGTTTGGTTAAACGGTGTGGGGCGGGGGGAGAAGATATACTAAAATTCTCGCTTCCTGTGTACAATTTACTCTTGTTTCCTGGCGTCCTTTTCTCAAAAGCCCCGAAACTTTTCGGGTCGATTTCGGGCATGATAACTCACACTGAAGTTTCTAAGCATGAAACTTTGTTAGAAGTTAAACATTTCTTATCTTACAGATATGTCAAAATAACAGCTTTGTTGAATGAGTTGTTCATATTTTTCTAAATGGCTTTCCGGGACCGAAATGTTTTCGGGACTTTCGAGAAACGTGCCCCTGTCCCTGATACAACCTCTGTACTTTTGGTATTTCAAAATATTACCCTATATTGCATAATGTTTTCCTGTTGTTAGGCCTTTCTATGCTGGTATTAGTGCTATTTTTCCTGAGAGTTTTGTTTCCCGCCCCCACGTTTCTCCCATCCTCGGAGACCCAGGGGCAGCTAGTCGGGACAACGGGATTTTCATGGGCGAAAGTTTACAACAAGAGCTTTAAACTTTCGCCCGTGACAATCCCGTTGTCCCGACTAGCTGCCCCTGGATCTCCGAGGATGCGTTTCTCCTTGATGTAAGAGGAATTGCTCTTTGACAACTGCAAAGGGGACTAGCTTGTCTGCACACATTCAATTTGTTTTTGTAAAATTATTTAGAATAGGGCTTATTCATATTTACATGACTTGCTAGTTTAACCCCAAGCCTCGCTTTCTAAGACCACACTTGTGAAATTTCTAATCGTCGAATTCCCAAGCTGCGAACAGGAAAATGAGTTGCGAAAAAAGCAGGCTTGAAGCTGAATTTTGAGTGTGTGATGTAATATGCGTAAAGCCTATTGGACTATTGTTTTCGGCTATGTCGAAGCAAGTGTAAATTGGATTAAGTTATTTTATTGAATTGTGATATTGACAAGAGTATCTTTCGCACGTCTATATTGGGCGGGGTGTTTTTGTGCACTGATTGTATTACATTGTAATGTATTGTAAATTTTTCTCAAGAGGTCTGCGCCCTGTTGTATAAAACAACCGTAAGATAAGTGGAGGTGTAATGCTCCTAATGTTCCGCAGGATTTTCTCTCTCTTTTTGTCATAGTCGTTAATTGGTCTTTAGCTAAAGGCTGGTTTCCAGATGATCGCTACGATCGCTGCGATCGCTGGAGAAAACGTTCAGCATTCGTTGCGATCACAGTGCTTTCAATAAGCACCGACGGCCGACGAAAAGCGTCGGCTATTTGCTCAAAAAAGTCGGCTACTTTTTGCCCTAAATTAAAGTAATTAAAGGAAGATTCTTTCAAACCCCTAGGTGATACAGTCGGTTATTCTACTCAAGCCAGCTGCCTACTTCAATTTTTATTGAAACCCCTGCGATCATGTGGAAACCTCATTTTAGCGATCGTAACGATCGCAGCAATCACATAGAAACCAGCTTTTATGGAAACTGCTTAGCGATCAAAGTCGCAACGACCGCTCAACGTTTTTGGTAGCGATCGTAGAGATTATTTGGAAACCAGCCTTAAGGACGACAATGAAAATCCTTCGGCGCACTGGAAACAGTTGCACAAAACCTCCTCTCATCCAAAATTGTTATATGAAATCGAGCACTGTCGAGGAAACATCAGTTGAATCAAATATTGATCAAATGCTAGGAATGTATTAACCATCAACTCGTGTACTGAGTGTGACGTGCAAATTGATACTGCAAGTAAATGGACGCAGTTATTGACGAATATTTGGGATATACTGGAAAGTTCTACATATACAAGAGGAATACACCAAGAGCAAGTTTGTTGGAGTATGTACAGACAACAATGATTAATAAAATAATGTGAATGCGCTTGCAAAGATGCCTTCTCTTCATCTCTGCTCATACGTTTTACAACCCTAGCGTAGAAAATATCCCAGTGTGAACCCCCGCCGTCGTATTTCACCGTGCCTACGAATTCAGTTCCTGGGCAGTTCGGCCACATTAGACAGGTTAAACGAGTTGGAATAATCGCGAAGTAGAATAAAAGAACCGAACTACACAGTTTAAATGACGGTTTCCTGTGCGTTGCCGTCGTCGTTGCTTTCAGTCCCTATTGTCAACTCACATCACGGTAGCGAGGTTCGCCAGATGACCATTTTGCTTTCGAACCGTTTTCGTACTAGACGCTTCACAAGAACTCTAAAGAAATATGTGTATATTTTCTGAAATATATTTTCGTTATTTCATTTAGGTAGACTTTTTACTGAGTAACAATTTCAAGGAAACACGAAAACAAATGAACAATAAGAGAAACATGAAATGAGATAACAAAACATATTCAGTAATGGAGGAACAAACAGGTGGCCCGCTCTTGCTGTTTTTACAAAAAGAGCGGCAGCTGATAATGTAACACGTTTTCAGACTTCAGACCACTGTTTGTTTGGCATTCTATACCAATTAGCTTGATTAACGATTCTCGCCTTAATTAGGGGTACCAATCAAAAGGCATATGAATAGGCAGTCACCTTAATTACCACAAATTAGACTAGTTAATGAAGTTGTTTTTCCCCTTAAAAGCGAATTTCTTCACTATGTACCATAAACGGGCATTCAGCGAGAAGATTTTAGCGAAATACTTGAAAAATCATTTTCTGCTTTCTTAGATTGTTTCAGAGCTTTCCAAAGACGTATTTGTGTAAGCCAATACAGGTTGAACTGTTTGGCGAAGTGCGAGCAAGACCGAAATCATTGTTTTGCTAAACTAAAATTTCACCTTAACCTTTCCAAAATGTATGTATTTTTATTGTAATGGAATTTTTGAATTATTTTGTCCGTTTCCACTCAAAGAGGAAATGTGATTTATCAACGAGCAAACTGGCGATACTTTTTTCGGATGTGATGCAAAGGAGAGGCGTGGAATGTAATATGACATGTTCATAAACCAGTCAGATGGCCAATTACATCTAATTAATTAATTGGTTAAGAAATTAATTACTTGATTGGTAAATAAATTATTCAGTTTATTAATTAATAAGTTTATTCGTTTGTTTGCTGAAGAATATATCACAAAATCTATAGAAGGAAATAATTATATTCCTTATTTTGGAGAATGCGATCAGACTACACACACTATTTCTCGTTATGGTACTCTTCACATTATTTGGTTTCTTTGCACTAAACAAGTATAGATCGAGGAAGAAACATGCAAAGGATGGGGAGTGGGGTGAGGGAGCGCTGTCGCAATACGGCAAAAAAATAAAAATAAAAAACAGGCAGTACGTCTACAAGCCAATCGGAAGTCTCGCACTGGCCAGAAATTAATATTAATTTAATTAATGGCTTGCGCCTTCTCACTGCTTAATAGCACTTGCTGCCTTTTACCACCGCTCACTTTGTGTCACACCTAAACGTAGACCACTCAATTCTGCTTTGGGAGGTGATAAAATTACTAATTTGATTACATGGGCGTATACGATTTCCTAAAAAGGTAATTGACCCTCGACCGACCATTTATTAAACGATTTGATATCACTGTTTAGGATATTGTCAACTCGTTTACGCAGTGAAGAAAGCTGAAAAGCCAGTGCCATTGCGTTCTTGTGGAGGTCCTTTCTCAGTGAAGTAACAATGATTCGTTTGTGGACGTCATATTCTCGGGAAGAGAGAAATATTTTACGATATTCCTTAGAAGAGGATACCTCAGTGATTCTCTACGAGGAAAGCGACGTCGAAAGCTCTTCGGACGAGGAGTTGTCTGAACCGTTACAAACCCGGGAGGTCTACAGAGAATCGATTAATAGCCACACTGATAAGAGATGAAATTACGTTGTACATAGGCTAAAGGCGGACCCACAATCTAAATTTATTAAATTACAAGAATCTTTGGTTCTAACAATTCGTGTTCCTGTGTTTGGCTAAAAAAGTATCTCCACTTTTTGATCCACGTGGAGTACCACAAACCTGCACAAACTGAAAGTGCTGGGTCCGCATTAGGCTTGATAAATTCTGCTCGTAAAATGGCTTATTCTGCCTCCCGGCAGTGCTCGCAAAAATTCCTTATTCTGCTCGAAATTCTGCTCAGACACCTTTATCTGCTCGAGTCTGCGCGGTACCTGAAAAATTTTCGGCCCTTCGGGTCTTATGTATTTTCACGAATATGTAAGGGAGCCTGGCCCTAACCCCCGAATACTAATTAGATTTTCATTATGCGAACCAAAATTGTAATTCATCTTATTTTATATCACTAATATTAGACGAAACAGTGAATCATGTGAGTGCGTTTTAGCTAATAATCAAATTAATGACAAGGTATTTTCCATTTGTTTTTTATTTAGTTTTAAATTTTTCTTACATCTGTTATGCATATCATTAGTGCCGCTGATTTTCCCTTATTCTGCCCAAATTCTGCTCGAAAATGCCTTAATATGCCGGCAGAAAACTCGCCTCAAAAATCGCTTATTATGCTCGAAATTCTTTCGGCAGAATTTATCCAAGCCTAGTCCGCATCTTCTGTGCTGTCAGAGATAGAGTTACAAGCAATAAATCCCTCTTCTCCTAAACTTATTATAACAGACGATTTAGTCGTGATCAACTAAAGGGCCCGAAAAGTGCCTAAAAGCTTCCGAAAGTTCTTGGCCTAGGTTTTATGTCCGACAGAAAAGATTCGAAATTTTGCGAATTTAAAGAATGATAATACACAACGTGTAAAATTGCTAGTTAACACGTGCTCAAAGTAGAACATTTACCGTGATTTTAATGTTATATAATCACTGCTATCAGCAGTGATTATATAACATTAATTATATAATGTTTGCCATCAAATATTGTCTTTTTACTGTTTTGACGGAAGAGTCAGAAAAGTAAAACAGACCGTTGTGTTTATGTCTGTTTTTGTTGTGTACCAAAAGATAAAAACAACCTCGTTTCCAGGAAGAGGTAAGACCCTGGGAACGAGGTTGGGTGAAAACCGGGAAAGGGAGGGGGGGGGGAGCTCCTATGTGAAAGGAACGGAGATGCTCGTCGAAAAATTAGAATTAAAGCCCTAAAGGAGACCAATCTGGGCGTGCCTAAGGCTTTATTTGACCCCTAAAGGAGACCATGCTAAAACAGACAACTAAGTAAGAGCTATAGTGATTTTAATTGCGCTAAAGATGTTCACAGCGTTTGGTTTTTGATATAGATATTTCTTTGCACACAACCCCTAAGGGATACCTGTTTGGGAAAAAAATTATTGACTTTCCATCCCGAACACCCTAAATGAGGCCAAAATCTCAATAAACACCCCCTAAGCGAGAAGACGAGCATCCCCGTCGCTTTCATACGGGAGTCCCCCTCCCGGGGGGTGAAAGTGGTTGATTGTTGCGCTGTGTAAACTTCTCAAAAAGGCAATCAGAATTTTAGCACTTGTTGAATAGTTTTTAAAACATTATCACTTCTAGAAAAAATGACACTTGGGGTGGATTCATTTGCTGCCTACGCGTATACTTGTCGCATTCTTAACGCGTACCCCGTTGTAAATAAACGTGTCGATAACCCCAGAAAACTACCTGTGCGAAACGCCTATTGTTGCTTGAAAACAATTACGTTCAACGTCAGGGTGAAAAGTAAGGAAAGCGTCAAAAATTCTATTTCTTGGGTGGTTTACTTGGCCTTATACCCAGGTGGGGTACTTCCTTATATACGCTATATAGGTATGTGCCGCCCGATAGGGTAGGGTTTTTGAGGTGCTCAGTCCTTAAATAGGGTATCCTTTTCGGTGAGATCTTTAGAGGTTCCTTAGATAGGGTCACTAAATTGCAGTATCCACCTCAACGCGCAAAACGAAAAAGATATCGTCTGTTAAAACTGTACTACATGTTATAAAGTTTAACAAAGCGATTTTAAAAGGACGTTTATAGCTTGTGTTGGCGCTCCTCACCACCTAGTTACAGAATTATGAGTTATCCTGTTTCCCTTAAATAGGGTGCCATTTCTTGGTTTTGGGCCTTTAAAAGGGTATCAATTCTCGATTTTCTACCCTTAAATAGGGTCAGGGTTTGAGAACCTTGGCGGCACACGAATGTGGCAGGCACAGGTAGAGCGGAAGATAGAATAATGGTATAAAGTGAAGATGACGATGTACTTTTTTGCTATTTTGCCAAGGGGAAATATTCAATTGATAGGTTCAATTGATACTTCTTGATTAACCTATGGTGCCAGCAAACGTATTAAGGTTATCTGCAACACCGTGACAATAAAAATGCTGGAAGGGTGGGAAATTCGACAGACTGTTTATTTGCATCGCATTCGGGATACGCGTATAGGGTATGCGATTACTCAATGGCGTATCGATTTATCGCATTCAATGAAGATATATTTGCATTTTAGCCGCACGGGAAAATGCAATCCTTTCGCAAGTATTTGAGCAGGCATTTTCCTCCTTTGGAAAAAGTAATCAGAGTTGACAGCGCCAAAATAGCCAACGAGGTACGAGTGCACGCTGGAACGTGCCATTGATTTATCGTCTACCCCATACGCGTAATATAAATGCGATGCAAACAAACAGGTTGTCGGATTTTTTGCTATACGCGTATGCTGCAAATGAATCCACCCTTGATTAACCCACGGTTAACTGCGGGGCGCACAAGCCATCAGACGTGTGATGATTAGAGTGAACCGCAGGCGAGCAAATGATTCGGATGAATTCACTTAGGCGAAACTCAAAAGTCAGAACATAGCATAACAAACAGCACCACAGCAAAGTCAGGCCACTCGATGGTCACGCTACAATATCAAAAGTTAGAGCCACCTGTACTGTAGTGCAGCTACAACATGGGTGGCTTTCGTTTGAACGGTCTCACTTTCACTGTCTCACAGAATCTAAACTTAAAAACTCGTTAACTTTGCACTTGCCCAGAGTCAAAGTTTGATTTTGGAAATGGCTGAATTGATACGTTAACTAAATTGAGTTCAGTGACATTATCAAATAAATCAAACTTTTTCATGCATTTATATTTCTATCAAATTTGTACAATGCTTTCATGGTTCACAAACATTCCAAAGCCAACACTTTTAAATACAATTTTAAACATGATAATGTTGATATATACATAACAAGGAAGAAGTCAGAAGGACCTCCAGTTATAAATTTCTCATCAGTTCCACCGTTTTACAATATACTACGCTTCATTTGTTTAACCGTAGCTATACTTCAAGTTCAGATCTTTTGACGATCTTCTAATAAATTTCAGTATATGAGTACGGTAATGTGAACATCTGCTAATACTAAGTTGACTAGGAACCGCTTTCGCTTTTCTTTCACATCTGCAAGCTACTGTATTCACATAATCGTTATGTATCAAACTCACAAACTACACGGTAGCTACTAAAGCAATTATTTCAGCACGCACATATCACACAAATTGTGTACAAATTGTGTCGTTTATGCTTACTTTTAAACTTAACTTAATTTACACTGCTAACAATAAAGATCGTAAATGCAAACGCAAAACATTTATGCTTTAACATAAAACTAGCCTCTTTTGTTCACTATTGTTGAAATATGTATTGCGAGGGATGGCAATAACGCTTGCTTTCCCCAGTGCATGATCAACATTTAATTGCTTCTGACAATACAAAAGAATTTTCAAGAAATTTGTGGCTGGACTGCCAACCGCACCGCTTGCGTCATTATGCGCGTCATTATGCGCGTTTACGGAGCAGTATTTACTTTTAATTGCTAGTTAACAGGTAACGAAAATAAAGAAATCAAGACCCAGCTAAACATTCCAACATTGTTCCCACAATGAAGGAACAAAAAGAAAATCATCTTGGGTGATCTTAGACCAACACCTTTGTTGGACGAGTGTTTTCTTTTTGATCAAACGTTTTGCTCAACAGTTTTGTTCAGGACAAAATGACGTTGGAAGGTTTAGCCGTGCGTATAACATTTCCATTTAACAAATACTTAAAATATTGGCCAATTAAATTAACAGGGTTCAAAACTTGGGGAATCTGGGCGTCCCCTATACTAAAACTCGGAACGTGACACAGCTCGCACTCAGGCCAAGTGAGAACCAGAATCAGCTAGAGTGGATGAGAAGTCAAGCGCTGAGGCATTCTCGCAGAGTTTGAATCTGCTTGAATTTTCATGAGACTTACGAGAGATAACTAATAGGCAGTCGCGGTCCCTCTTCATCCATAAGAGAAAGAGAGAGAGAGAGAGAGTAATCTATCGCTCTCCTCTGCTCATCAATTTTTATGCCCTCGCGAGAGTTTGTACTCTCCTCAACTCTTGTTTGACCAGGTTTTAAGAGCTAGGACTGTTCTGGGTTGCTTCCAGCCTCGTCCCCAGGCCTTTATGCGCTATCGAGTGACTAAGGAAGGCCTGAAACCGAGCGCAATTGGTGAATTTTCCCGCCGAGCTCGTCGGGTGACGTCACATTCGATTCCGCGCAGAGGACGACTGGGAATGAGGCTGGGTTGCTTCTTGTTCCTGGTATTAGTAAGTGTCGAAAAAGTGTCCTGCTGTAGAATTAACGGGAAAGAAGAACTTAAAACTAAAATGTTTATCGGCAATACATTATATAATTCGAGGCCGAAACGGCAAATGTCAAGCTTAGAAAACCACGTTTGTTCCCTGTGTTTTCAATCATAGGGGCAAGATAACTAAATTATTGGTAAATATTTAAATGCTGTCAAGGATTCAGTTCTCTTGACGATATGAACTCTGGCTAACTACTCTAGAAACAAGTAACAACGCTACAACTGTTCATTTCATATCTACTGTGTTCAAACGTTCTATCGCACTGCTGTTCTGAAGCTGACAGGAAGCCATTTCAAAGTCACCAATGGCACCTCCCTCTCAGAGGGACTATTCATTCCAATCCTTTTATGCCGGTCTCTTTTTGTGTAAAATTTCACGCACGGTTGTGATTAGCTACAATCTGTCACTTTCCATGCTTGTAACAAACCGAACTATGACTGTAGGATTTGATTATTTGCGGAGTTAACAACGTCCAGTAATAAAGACCGCGAATTGAACGGGACAAGACGATGATTTGGTTCCTTCTAAAGCTACGTACGTTGTGTCTCGTAAGATCTTCACTTCAAGCGAACTAAGTTTCTTACAGCGAAACTCAAGTCAACGAAACCGTCGAAGGGTTGAGCGGTTGTCATGGCTACCACATTGTGAGACTAATCTCACCATATTGTGAATCCCAGCGGTAAAATGCCCTGGAAACTCCTTTACTGATCTGTAGCTGGCATCTCCATCGGCCGTGATGACTCAATGCAGTTGTGACGTGAGTAAACGTCTCAGACTCGAGCCGATTTTCTTCCTTAAATTTGTAGATTTTGTGGCCAATGTCGTTCGGAAGGTAGGCTGTGCGCCTGCGATGCGCGCAGCGGAGGCGATAGAACAGTGTTACGGAATCGTCATTTACCCAGTCTCCTGTGAACGATAAGGATAAACAAAAGGAAAACAACCAATGTGTTTCGGTAGCACGAGGCGACCAAGGGTAGTATTGTTCTCCCAGGATGGTATGATGGTTCGGTGCAGAGTTGGCACCCGTCCCGCCCATTTCGGTTGGGTTTGCTTACCAAGAGTTAATATGGGGGAAAGTTATCTCAGCTGAACAGAACAACTTTCTTTCAGGTAAATAGGCCCTAAGGGAAAAGAGAAAAAACGATCGAAGTGACTGTAGATCCAACTAACCACCTTCCGCGCCTGGTACCAGTTTATTGTTTTCCCACGGACGCATATCACCGGTTGTGTTTTATCCTCTGCTTCATGTTCTTGCATCGAGTTCTGGCTGGTTCATTTCATTTGGAGTTGCTAAATTAAGCCCTATGATTCTTTGGTTTGAACAGTAATACATGCAGAAGTTGAACAGGATCAGATTCAGTTAGACTGAGAATACGACTTACCACCAACATGAAGAACGTAAGTGACAGGGACGACAATTTTCACGTGGAATTCCCCGTGTGCGGAAGTAACATCTTGAAATCCCGTCATAGGCTTCTCAGAGATCCAGTAGCCTGAATTCACATAAAACACTTGCTTTGGGACATTCCATTCGCAATTGCATACCCTCAGGATACGCTCTGTACCGGGGGGTCCCTGTTTCCCCGGTTCCCCGGGTTCACCTTTGGCTCCTGCGGACCCTGGGGGGCCTATTGGTCCTCTCATGCCCCTAGGTCCTTCTTTACCTCTCCATCCGGGTATTCCGTCCGTTCCATTGATCCCCGGTACCCCAGGGGTTCCTTTTCTTCCTCGACGTCCGGGTTCCCCAGGATCCCCCTTATCGCCTTTGGCACCGGGGATTCCGTTGAGACCATTTCTTCCAGGAGGTCCGCTTGGTCCTTGTGGACCCGGATGGCCGGGAATTCCTATGATGAAGGAAACATGTAGACATCAATCTCATGATCTTATACCACTGTCACTGTCACTGTCAGCGCTCAACTCAGGATTTCATCCACATTAACTACCTTGATAAACAGCACCACAGGAAAGTAATGCTCAGTAGCTTTCAATTGAATGGTCACACTTTAGGATTTCATCCACAGACTCAAAAGTTAGAACCACCTTGTACAGCATAATAAACAGCACCTCAGGAAAGTACTGCTCAGTAGCTTTCAATTGAATGGTCACACTTTAGGATTTCATCCACAGACTCAAAGGCTCACAACTGAAGCGAATATTGACCACAGCTTACCCAAGCTCGTAATGTGTTTCCTGTGTGGTTTTTGCGTGGGCTCGAAGCGGTTTTAGTACGTTTTGTGAGTTTTTCTCTAAATGAATAACAATGAATACCCTGTGAGCTGTCTCTTATCTTTCTAAAAATAGATTGTTTAGGACCGCTCGCAGGGTACCAAATGGAGAAACTTAAATTCGCCAAAATCGCCTCATATCTGCATGGAAACCACAGAGCATTCAAAGAAATGTACAATAGAAGATAGGCAAGCTATTTTATTTCAAATATTTCGTACTTTTTAGTTCTAAAAAAGATGGTTTTATCCCACAATAATCCCTATATTACGAATGTTACGTAATCATAATAAGAGCTTGGATAACGTGTTTATTAACCAATATCAAATTCTGCAAGTTTTTGGCTTAAAAGCCTTCCTACGTGATGTACGAAAACTATCCTTCTCACTTCGATATAGTGGTTAAGTACGTGACAAAGATGTGTTTACCAAATTTTTAGAGCGATTATACAAAAGATATAATGAAAGATAAAAGATAAAGGAACATATTGTGTTCAAAAACTACTTTGATCGGTCAGTAAGTTGGGCTAGCCACAACATCAAGCCACGGTAAACATGTTGCAAACGAGCAACTGATGACGTCTTTGATCGATAAGTATTCTCTTGCCTTCTTACAAAAGAAAATCGAATTTAGAAAGAGAAACTGAAACAGGCTTTATGCATCAATAACTTATAAACATACGTTGTAGCTAAGTAACGATTGATTGATTCACAGGGTTTTAATGTGTTTTGCCCCAAGCGAAACAGTAATTGTCCCTTACTAACAATTCCTTGTTAATTAAAAAAACTGAAAACGTGTCACAGCTGAAAACACAGATGAAACACGCTTGAATTCTTATTTCACGCTCCAAAGCTACCATTGCCAATACCCGCATATTTTCTTTCAAAATGTTGTAGCAATCAAGTAGCCCTTATCTCTTATATTTAAGGACTTAAGGCGGATCAAAAAAGCTTCGTTGAGCAATCTTCGCTTCAAAAATTTCTTAAGGTTACAAACTAAGACGTTTATTGAAAAAAAAAAACACCGTTAAAGCTTTCACTGTCCCTTGACGCACGGCCGGTCATTTTGTAATTACCAACAACTCGTGAACACAAACTTTAGTATAGATTTACGTCTTCAAAGAGAATGAAAACTGTATTCAACTTCTTTTGTTGTTCTTTCTGCTTTCAAGTTAGTTACCAACACATGGGGCTGGAACTAAGGGGCTGTTTACATGGAGGGAGGAAGATCCTAGCACTAGAAAGATCCTAGAAGGCGAAACAAATTTTCGTTTGGTTTACATGCAAAAATTTCGGTCGGGGTGGTTGCTGGAAATCAAATAAAACTGTCGGTCTTCAGCAGCTGAACGCCCGGCGGCCGCCATAATTGTGATTCTGTCCCTAGTACTAGGATCTTCCGAGCGAAGGCAGTTTACATGGTGCTAGGATCTTCCTAGCGATAGGATCTTCCTATCTCTCAGCTAGGAAGATCCTAGTGCTAGAAAGATCCTTGCACTAGGGCCAAGTACAACATTTTGCATGTAAACTGAATACAGAAAACATATGGCGGTAGGATGATCCGCCTTCTAGGATCTTCCTCCCTCCATGTAAACAGCCCCTAAGTGAAACTGTCTTCCCTAGTTGTTTTTCATTTATTAAATACCACAAATTTCCTGCTAGAAGTAATCTATCACGTTGAATTTTCACTGTCCTTATTTTCACTGTCAGACATAATTATTTCGTACTGGTTCGTGCGTATACAGAGAGATTATAATTGGCATATGGACTATTTTTAATTGAAGATATTTGAAAGTTACATTCAATGTTAAGCTATTGCTAAAAGAGAGGCGCTGACGAAAATAAACAGAAACTATTAGAGTATTTCATACCAGTGTAGTATCTGCTCTACTGTCAAAATAATCTGTTAAAAGCAGTTTGCGATATCATTTGTGTGGTGAGTAATTAACGATTAGCGTGCATGTAGAAGAAAATTACATTACACTAAGCACGCAAAACAATTTCAATGGTGTTTTTTTTGAAGGTGATAATGTTCTTAACTCTCATCAATTTTTTGCTAGAGGTTGCTGTAAAAGGGTAACGGGAGTTAAGATCTTTCACTGAAAGTACTGTTCAGGGTGAATGTATAGACAGGTAACATGCTACGTGTTGTGCCGACACGGACAGCGACCGAAAGCCCAGTGTCCTCCCTGGCTCGTCTTGACGTCATCGTATTAATCTATACAGGTCGAAAAGAGCGTGGTTGACGTTGTACTAGTTAGTTTAATTGGCCTGAACGTGTGACGTTAGCCGTTAAAGGGAATTTGTTGGATGTTTAAACAGAGGCGTTGCTAAGCATTTTAGCTCATTTCAGCAAGGCAATGATGACGGTTTTGGCATTGCAGGGGAGGGGAGAGGGTGGGGCCATGCTCCCACATTAAGTCAATTTATTAATCCCATTAAAAATGTATCAAAAACAAATATATCATCTTCGTCACACTCGGCTGCAAACTCAGTGGAAATATCATTAACTTTATGAACTTACTGCGTGTGATTCGGCCGTTGACAATCGACCAGTGGAGCTATGTCGAGTATTAGGATTTCTTCCAGCTTGCTTTGAACGACAAACGTTCTCAGAACGATTCGCTTGCCGCAGTTTAGGCATTATTGACCTTCAGATCAGACTTCGATTACAACACTGACTACGAATACGACTTTCGAATTTCAATCCAGCTACTTTAGTCCCAGAGCGCAGGCTTCTCCGTGTTGTTGTGCGGTAGAAAAAGAGACTCTAAGAATGATATTGGTGTGGCATACGACGTTCTAAAACATGCGCACTAGGTTTCATAAAGTCGTACTCGCATTTGTAGTGCGATCTGGAGATTCCCTCTTTTCTACCGAACACCGGGCAAGGTTTCTGATTAGATGCATGATCACCGCAAAAATTTCTGCTAATTTTAGCTCAGTTTTGACACCAAAAAGCAAAAGTTACTTTAATCTTTAAGATAGATAGATAGCTTTATTAAGTAAAATCATTGCAGCCCCTGGGCGGCCGGCTATATTGCTGCGATAAAGATAAAAGTCAACGTCTAATAATATGAGGATATTATAAAGCCTTACCATTTCTCCCAGGACTGCCTGGAATTCCCTAAAATAAGAAAAAGTGACGTGTTAAATGCAATCGAAAACAAAAATGATTTTCATAACACGGAATCTGAGGATAAATGCGATTCTTAATACAGTTATTATAAGACTGCGTTTATTCATGTGGTTTGTCGGGAGTAAATCTCTGCAGTGGATAGACATGTACCGGGCAAGAAGCTAATTATTGGAAATTACACAGTTTCCATCAAATGTGGGAAGTTAATTAATCTGGTTTCTCTGGTTGCGCGTTTACTGAACGAGGCTATGAGTGCAAAAAAACTCGTGCGCGTGCTAAAGCTGTAAGGGTGTTTCAAAGCGCGCGCAGATGAGACGTTTGTTACGTGAAGATCATCTTGCATTCGAAGGAAAAACTGAAACAAAGAATAACAGTCTAAACGGGCAAATGGCGGCGAAACGAGAATCGACTAGAATTCAGACTGTTCGAGGGCGCATGAAAGTAGGTGAAAGGGTATGAAAGCACAGAGATGCAAAAGACAACAAAGATTTAAATCTCGATACTACTTGAAAATTTGAACAGATCCAAACTCTTTGACAGCGCACGACAGTCGACGAAAGCGAACGCAAGCTTCAGATCCATCGAGAGCTGTGGCGAGAGAGAAACCCTTGTCCGACTCTTCAAGTGGAGTTGTCGTTTTATCCGGACATTTCTGTCTGGGAGGACGTGAATAGGATTTTCAAGATCACTGACTAGCCTTAAGGTAAACGGAAACTTTTACATTACTGCTGTTTCTAAACCAATATAAGGATATGAACAAACGTATTCTAATTTCAGTTATTCCGCTATATTTAATGGTTTACACATGCACCTCCTTGTCATTTAATATCAACGCTCTTTTCGAGAAGTGCGCTTTCATTTACTTCTCGCCATTTGATGGTCTACTGCTGCTGAAAAGGTTTCCATAGAATTTTCTGCTTGTTTGAACTTTTTAAATTCGTATACCAAATGATGTAAAAGGGAAATAATTGAGTCCCTTAGCTGAACAATCCTATCTCGATTTCTTCTTGGTAGTATGGTTTGCAGTAACAATACAGGCTTTAAAAAATAATGAAATGTGATTGACCACGAATAGAGCTGCTATGATAGTTGTTGTACAAATACAAGCCAAGTATGTCAACTCAGCGGTGATGCTATATAGCACTACTTTCCATATAGTAGTCGTCACAAATTTTTAACTTATCAAAGCAAGATGACGGACATTTCGATTGTAAATTTGGAGAAAAACTAGCGTAATTCGAATCAAATTCTCAACTGTCACTTAAACTAAACAACAAGCATGGAGCTGTAGAATTTAATTACGTTTTTGTGGGTTGAAAGTGAATGTGGAACTTTTTATGTTTCAAAAAGCGACATTTTTAATCAGTACATTGTACAATGGTTCAGACAATTCAGATCTTAGGGGTAGATTAGATTTGCCGTGTATTGTAAACAAATAATAGTATAAGTTGTGCATGAAAATTAGCGGATGAATCAAGCTCCATTTTGATATTATAAATTGTTCTAAAATATTCACGAGCCGCGAAGAGGGTGAGTGCAGGCGAGTCGAATATTTCAGACAATTCTGCAATATCACTTGCGGTGTTACACTAAATATCGCTGCAACTTAAAATATAAACTTAAACTACATGTCTGCTCTCATGCAGTGAAAATATTTTCTTTCGTGCAAGACAAAAGGCACGAAAACATAAATTCAACAGCCATTCGTCACTGCTATAAATCTAAGAAGAAACCCATGCCGAGAAGGAAAAACAATTTATCATTCCAAAGCCCCTCCCCCTTTCTTCCCCCGGATCCACCCCCAGCCTCTTTACATACATGAAACGCCGCAACGGACCTTTCCAGGATACAAAATTCCCTGTCGTGCGCGACAGAAGTCACTTACACAAATTCAACAGACAATTGTAATTGTTATAGCATTGAGAAGACCTCACGCCAAGAAGGAAAAACAATTTTTATTCGCCAGCACCTCCGGCCTCCCCCTTCCCTTCCCTCGGATACACCCCCAGCCTCTCCTCCCACAGTTTCTGTTTACATACATGAAACGTCACAAAGGACCTCTTCCAGAAAAACGCTTGTTTATCACGTATAGTTGTACAAAGAATAAGCCTTTGTTGGTGAAGACAAAAGTTCAGAAGTTTATTTGAGAGGTCCAACCGATATTCTTCCGCACTAAAATGGAATAGTATGAGGCGAAGCAACACGGTTGATTGATTTAGTCGAGCGACGTGGTGATGTCGTGTTTATTTGCTTTTGTTAACAAACATCGCACTACGGAAGAAAAAAGCCTGTTCAAAGAAGTTTTACTTTCAGAAAATAATTGTTAGTTCCAGGAAAATCGATTAACAAGTCTCTATTTGCCAGTTTTAGCTTACTTTCGTGTTGTTTAAAACTTGCGGTGCTCGAACAACTTCCCTACGGAGCTCGACGCCAATTAGCGGCGTCAAACAGCATAATCAAAAGTTCGCAAAATTGCACTAAAACACAATGCAAAAACCGCAAATCTAGGCGCGTTAGGAAGAGCAGGATTCTAAGCAACGAGGAAAGGTGATATTTAATTCATAAATCAATCTTGACAACAATATTTTACTGCCCTCTATCATCAGTATCGACTGATACCTATATCAAACTTAAGCTACGTCATTCTTGACACCCTTCCAATTCTCTTCAATAAAATATTGCCGATTTCTTTCTTAACTGTGTTTATTTAAATTGCCAACCTTTATTAAAGTTAGAAGTTTTCGTTCATAAGCGTTGCGCAATTGCAGCTCTTTGTATTAACTGCAAAGAGAAACCGCAATCCTACTCAAGTTGAGAGATTTAAGGTTGCCTCTCCGCCAAGCAACTTGTTCTTGCATATATATCCTCTCGAACTGTTAATAGCTCATACAAGAAACCCAATGTTTCCTCACGCACTTACAGTCACTTCTTTTTGATCCGATAATTTTGCCAAATTAATTAATCTTGTTTTGTTGATGGGGTGTTAAACGAATATTCACGTCAAAAAGAACCATTACCCACGCCAAACCACAACGCCATCAAAATGTTCCAGTGCCATTCCCGTGACAAATTTCCATCTTCATCAAACATGTGTAAGTTTGTTCTATTTTGGTTATTTCGAAGTTACTCGCAAGTAAACAAGCTTTACAGAGTCCATTTACTGGCTGACTAAATTAGCACGTTCGTATTGTACTAGCTAGCTGACAAGTTGTTATCAAAAAGACCGCTCTCACACGTTGTACACGTTTGCAATAAAACATCGACTGAAAGATTGCCATGAAGCAGAGTGTCTTTGGCATAAACAACTCGAAATGTCCACAACTGCTTTGAATATTTACTTTTCGTGTAGAACTTACAAAAACATTCACCTCGACCACAGTCACTTTGCTCTTTGATATTGTATTAGAATAAAGATGATAAGTTGTCTTTTATTGCCACCGACAAGCAAGGATTTTTATCTTTTTCGTTTCAGAGAGACTGACACTTCACAGGAAAGTCAGTAATCCATGTCCCAACCTTAAGGTAACTTTCTGACATTGAGGCAGCGTTTGCTTGCACGTTCAAATTTCGAACGCTCTTAGAATATTAATTTTGCTCTTCAAACTTGGAGGATCCGGTTGGTAGGACTAAAATAACCAACAAGGTCAAGAGTTTGTGTTATTCTATATTGGAAGCGTGCTATGGAGTAAAAGTGGGTTGTTTCGTAAACGCATTAAACGAGGTTACGGAAAAAGCCTCGTACGTATGTCAACACATCGACGAAAATCAACACAACGAAAATTTCTTTTGCTCTGCGGTTGCGTCTTCTATGCAAGACTTTGCTTAAATAATGCTTCTTTGTTTACAAAGCATGAATTTTAAACAGCTTCCCGTTTGAATGAACGAGTAATAAAATGTTTTTCTACTTACACAACAAGTTACGCTCTTGCAACGGGAATTTTCAGCCTCTTTGTCGGTCGAGTTGGTTGCTTCACACAAACTACAAGAAGAAAATGGCGGATTAGTCGAGGGCAAATGAGCGCAGAAGGGTTCTTTAAGGTTTCAGTGTGTGTTGTTTTTTCTTACTTCTTCTACACCGTAATTATAGTAGCTTAAGAACCACGCAAGTCTTGCTTTTGAGCCGTGATTCATAGAAGGGCTGTAGCGACATTGCGTTACGAAATGGAGCAAGGGACTTACCTTAAAGTTGGAAGTCGAGAGCATGTGGTAACCAGAAGCCAACATATCACCACGTAGTTACGGAGTTTAGCCATCCTCGCCGAGCTTGTTGTGTAGCGTTTACAGAACACGAAGCTGTCTGAAATTAATTCACAATTCACGTTGCAGATCAGTGCCTTATTACCGTAATAAATTCACTTCAGAAATCAGCGGTGCATAACCAAAGAGCCCATAAACAAGTGCACTGAGGAAACAATACTGAATTCAATTTCTAAGACATTGTTTTCACTACAATAGGAAATGGTTTGTTCAATTACAACTGCCCTTCGCTTTCAGCTGACCTTGAACAAGCTCAGGACAAATTTTTCCTTGTAGCACTTAGCTGACCTCTAATACCGACCTTTTTAGACATGTTTAGGCATACCTACGGAGATCGAACTTGAATTTGACAGATAAATAAATAGCGTAAATGCTTCAAGAAAGTGTCCAATACTAACTGCAAGTTTTTTTAATTGCTAAAAAATGCTTGTTTTTATTCCTCGCGGAAAATGACATGATTAAAGCAATAGAAGTTTAAGTGACATTTATATCCCTTTAATCCAGGGATGAAGTTGCAATATTTGTTCACACTGAAGGGCGAATTTGACTTGACGTGCGCCGGATTTCTCGAGCGAGCTCAGCTGCACTTTGTACCTACGTGAGATAATGTAGTAAGCGATAACACTTGGGTGAGAACTTTACGTGAATAAAAAGTAATAATCCGATTTAGTTACTTAGGTACATTTGGACAACACGTGGAAATTTCTTAGTTGTATGGTACAGTCTTCCCAAGTTCATCACGTATCCATCGCAATTCCAGGTTAAAAAAAGCTGTTTTTGATGTAAGTAACCAATATTAGACACAAACCAGAGACCAGATTGACATTTTTATGACGGTTATAAGCTTTTGAAACTGAATGCGTGGTTCATCGGTAAAAATAAAAAGATCGTATCGTAAGCCTCAAGTCGCGTTATGACCTGTAATGCCTATGCAATGGCTCACTTTACATTAAAACTTTTATCTTTGAATGAGCTCCAACAGTTTGATCACTCAAATAAAAGCTGTTGAGCGGTACTTTCTTGATGTCTGTTTATATGCAGTTACTTGTGAACTGTTGAATTTTCAAACGAAGTCGCGAAGTGTAACCATTCAGATGTTATTCTGGATCAGCAGTACTTTCTTGTGGTTTTGTTTATTATGTTGTACAAGGTGGTTCTAACTTTTGAGTCTGCGGATGAAATCCTAAAGTATGACCATTCAAATGAAAGTTACTAAGGAGTCCTTTCTTGGGGTGCTGTGTGTAACGCTGTATGTCTAAATGCTCTTCAAAATTACTTTCCTGTGCTGTCGTTACTGTACAATTGATGACTGTAATTTTCAAATCTGATTGTGGATGAATGTCTTACGTATGTCGACCGTTGAAGTGAAAGGCTGTAGTCTACGCTGTTTGTAATACTGTTCAAGGTGGTTCTAACTTTTGACTCTGTGGACGAGTTCTTAAGCCTGACCGTTAAAAGGAAGGCAAAAGCCGCCTACTTCCAGTGCTTTACTTCCATGTGGTACTGTTTGTTTAAGTTCAATTTTCTTCTGAACGCCTTGTATGTTTAAATTCTGGAATTGAGTGCGCTCGGTTAACATGTCTTTGCCCATCGAGTCTTCCTTATGTTCGTGATACTTTCAATTATTATCTCAAGCCTTGAGTAATTTTTCATGACGACATGGATATCTTACTTTAAAATGAAACAAAAGAAAAGAACATTTATCAGCCAAATGAAAAGTCGTAAATGCTTCATAATTTGAAAGCAATTCCAGAGACAAAATAGTCTCTTGAACCAGTGATAAAATGCCAGGAAAACTCGACTACACGAGCGTGCAACTTCGTGATGCCTTTAACATCGCAAAAGTGGTTGCGTGCTTAAAATAGTTTTTTTTTTAATGATATTACGCAGGGGCACGGTCTCGATGATCCTTCTACCATGAAGTCTAAAGGGTGAATCGATATATGGTCACCGTGTTACAGCATTTTTTTCGCCAGTTTGATAAGGGGTCAAATAGGTGAAAATCTGAAGGGCAGGATTATTTAAATGACGTTTTTTGGACTAAACCGTCTTTAACCCGCTAACCCGAAATTCAATCGAAGGTCGTTAATCATACATCGTGTTTCAAGATATTTCAAAAACTTAAGCCATTTTCTTCTTTTTATGGTTAAGATTAATTTTAGATTTTAGCCTTCCTATAATTCCTTTTAATTTTTAGACTTCGTTTAAATAAACGTTTCAATTATTTTGTGGTAATCTCATCAATATGAAATAATTCTACAAAATTTGAGGATATCAAAGAACTGAAAAAGGATCGAACATTTTCACGTGATCTCATTAAAATTCTAAAATGTCTTCCAAAGGTATTCTTTTTGAATCTTGTTATAACCTGCAGTGAATTAATCTGTTGCAAACACTAAAGAGTTTACAAAGAGTTTATAAGAGAATTAGACATGTAAACCCGAGATGCAGCTAGGATGTACACAAGTGCCTTCGAATTTGCCATTTTCACAAGAAGCGGATAAGACAAGACCATGAATTAACACGGATTAATATTAAAACGGACAGTAACAATTGAACATGTACAGTTGTCTTTTTTTCTATTTGACTGTTTATTCTTCTGTTTAGACGTTTTTATCCGTCCGAGACGGACAACTCTCTTTTAATCAAGTCCCAGTTTCCGCACTTGTTTTAAAAGTTGGATTATTCGTAAGACGGCTTATCCTTCTCAAGTAGACTTCAAGCTGAAATTAACCTTGATCCGTCATGTCCGTCTGAACCAGTTTTCCGCCGCTAATATCGTTTCACAAGCCATCTGAGGCGGATAATCAATGTCATACGGATAATCGCAGGGGCTCTAGTGTGGAATCAAACATGTTAAACGGCAATTTCCCCAAGCGTTCTCGAAGAATTCATCATTTCCATCCCCCCTTCCTCCCAAAAAAATGGGAAAAAAATAGAAATAACGAACAAAACAGAACAAAACAAAAATAAAAGCCTACAAAATGTTATATGGCCTCGTACCCAACAAACAGAGCGTGTGAAATTTACGGTATATGAAAAAATAAATAAACAAATAAATAAATAAATAAATAATAGACATAAAAAAACAAAACAAAACAGAAACAAAAGCCTACAAAATGTCAACTGACCTTGTACCATATGATCAAAATTTTATAAACCAATAAATCAACGTCCTGCATAAATATCATATTCCAGAAATACTATCTAATCAGATGATGTCAAAAACCGGCCTGGAAATTAATTTGAAAACCTTAAACCATAACATGCCAGCACCCGACTTTTAAATTATTTCTAGTTTTTGAGATTATCGAAATTTTGTGAATGGTCATATATTATAACAGATTTATACTTAAAATGAATTACAAACATGTCTGAATAACTGAAAAGCCTTACAATGTAATCTATATTATTCACTGTAGATTTCTTTCCCTTGTCTGGCGGATTACAGTGAAACGTATTGTATTAAGCCACCCTCGGGGATTTTTGATAACCATGGGTTGGCTTAATATATAGATTTAGCCCAAGCCTAAAAGCGGAGCCCCCCTTTTTTGCTTTGTTTGTTTTTTTGTTTTCGTTTTTTGCTGGCACTTATTAGTTTGTGAAAATACTCTCATTCAAATCGTTAAATTAAAAAAAAAAAAAAGAAAACAAGAAAAAAAGAGGGAAAAAATTCATACTTTCGCTGAGAGCCGAACCCCGCTCGTCGGCGTAATAAGCCGGTGATTAGTCCATTAGGCCATGAGCGCTTACTGTCGCTGTTGAAGTTAATTTTAATACTTACTTCTGTTTTCGTGACAAGCTGCCTATCAACATGAAAATGCCGGTGTTTTTCCTGGCAAAATGTGTTCGGAACGCCGTAAAAACCATGGTTGTGGACAGAAAAAACCAAAAAGCACTAGCTCTGCTATATTTGGCGTCGAAACCAATGCGAAAAGCTGCGAACTCAAGCGGTGTGCCGACCGAGTTCGCCGGACCGAACCGACGAGGCAAACCTGAACTTTATCGCCTAATTTTTTTCGCCTAAATTGAACGTTTCGCCTTCCACCAAAAAGACAACTGAGGGTTCTTTTGAACTGTTTTTTTTCCATTAATAAATTTGTTTTGACTTTTGTTGTCTTTGCTTGTTTTGCTACAACGTGGGTCAACATGCGATTTCACGCCAAACACACGTGCACGGGATTCAGCACAGGGTTATCTCCAGTGTATGAAGTGTATTGGTGACCCTGTGGTGCGGATGGACCAAATTTGATTTCTAATTGGATCTCAAATTGGATTTCTACCTAAAAATCGTACAGCAGATCATGTCCTCACACTGAGAACTTTAGTAGATAAATATGTTCATTACCATAACGAAAAAATTTATGCTTGCTTTGTAGATTTCAAAAAAGCTTTGACTCGGTTTGGCATGACGGACTCTTATTCAAATTATTGCAAATTAATGTCGGAGGTTGTTTTTACAATTTAATAAAGAGCTTGTATTCAAACTCCTCATGTTCAATAAAAATTGGAAACAGCCAATCAAGATCCTTTCAATACGCAAGAGGGGTACGCCAAGGTTGTGTATTAAGCCCGCTGTTATTCAATCTCTTTATCAATAACATACCATACTCATTCGAAAATACTTTATCTGATCCGTTCGTTTTACTAAATGGCACACAATTAAATTCACTTTTATACGCAGATGATTTAGTAATATTGTCAAGATCTAAAACAGGGTTGCAAACTTGTCTTAATAGATTATCTTCCTATCGCAATTCCTGGATGTTAAGTATCAATCCTAAAAAGACCAAAGTTATGATCTTTCAGAAACGTGCTAAGAAATGTACTGAGTCTAGCTTTCACATAGACAATGAAATCATTGAAATCGTTCAAAACTATACCTATCTAAGTACGTTAATCTCTTCAACGGGTAAGAAGGCCCTCCACGCCCTTTTTTAGTCTTAGAAAACATACGAATATAAGCAAATTGTCTCCACTCCTTGCAAATAAAATCTTTGGCATGATGATTTCTCCAATTTTAACATATAACAGTGAAATCTGGGGAGTATATGTAAAACCTGATTTCAAGTCTTGGGACAGTTCGCAGATTGAAAAAACTTATCTTCAGTTCTGCAAACGTTATCTAGAAGTAAGCAATAAAGCATCAAATATGGCATGTAGAGCTGAACTTGGAAGATTTCCTCTTATTATAGCTATTAATCAGAAAATAATTAATTACTTTTTATATCTTCATAATAAGAGGAATGACTCTATTGTTAAACAGATCTTTTTAATGTCGGCAGATCTTCATTCCTCTGGTAAAAATAGTTTCTACTCTAGTGTTATGAGGATGTCTGAATACTATAATTTGCAAATAAAGCTATGTTGTTGTTGATGGACGGACGTACAGACGTACGGACGGACGGTCACGTAACTATTACGTCACTAGCAAAATTTCTTGGCTTGATAGGTTACAAATTTCCTTAGCAATGGTGTTCCGCTTAAGCTGCTAGTGCAAGTACTAATCATAACTAATAATAAAGTTAATTTAACTGATTACAAAAAAAATCAAGTTCCTTACACAAGTATCTTGATTCGGCTCATTTTATAAAAATGGATTTCGTCGCGGAATGTAATAATCTGATAATAATCAAAATAGTTTTTGACCATAAGTCATCCGAGAAACGAAAATGTCTCGTGTTGATTTGTATGGATGTAAAGGAAAAAAGTAAGTGTTCATGTTTGGGTTTTTTTTTTTCAAAACCATTCTCAAAATAGCGCGGAATAAATAAATTAATAAACACCAAAAGTAGTTATTTTCTTTTTATAACTCAAGTTTAACAAAAACGTTCGTTGGAGTTATTTTTCTCCTTACTTTCCTCATTTGTCGGTGGAAAACTGGTCCAGTGTGACTTCATCAGTCAGTTCGCCTAGAGATGACTGATACTATTAGCAGCAAGACATAACTGTTAAACGTGCCAAAATATTCAGGAAGTGATATAATGAAATACAATCCTTTGTGCACTCGCTTTAGAATTCTTTTTACTGACCCTTTGAATATTAAAAACAGAAGAAACTTCAATTCCTGACCAAATTAGGTGTCGCTTATTCGCAGCAGTCAGTCCAGGGTTTATAGAAAATCGAAATTCATGTAACACGTCAAAATTTGCATTTCGTTGCACCACACGACAACAATCTGAAATCGATTGAATTTACAAAAACAGGGTTCTCTTATGGTCCTTACGTACTGCAATATAGATTACTTATAATCTCAGTAAACCTGTTTTCGAAGCAATAGGACGGACTTACACTATTCCACTTCGAAATGACATGAGAAATCTCGATGCCTGAAATGACAGTTACGACATGTATATCGCACAAAAAAACCCGCAAAAAATATACACCTAATTGCAATATCTTTGTCATATAAAAATGAAAAAAGAGAAAAGGAAAAAGCCAAATAGGAATTAATTAGGCACGCTAACTAAATTCACAGAATCGCTCTAACGAGCGGCTAAAACTCAAAAGGACTATGCTGAGGCCAACTTACCTGGTGTCAACTCAACTGATACAAAATTGAAGTTATACTGTAGTGCATAAGACCTTTGAGAATTGTTAAAATCCGAGAATGTAATTTGCATGGCTAATTAATTCCTATTTGCCTTTTTTCTTTATTCTTTTTTTATTTTTGTATGACAACGTTGTTGCAATTAGGTGTATGTATCATCATTTCTAAAAGCCAATACATTGAACTTGTTTATGCCTTCAAATTTTTAAGCAAAAAGGTGGCGATCTAGACTGACTAGCTTGAGAGCGCATGATAGGAAGGTTTCAGCGACGCACGGTTCGGGTTTTCAAGCTTAAAAAAGTTTTCAATAATACTTTGTACTTGCTGATCCTTGGCTTCAACAAAAGCAGAAAAGTAGCTGGTAATATCATTAATGGCGGGGACCACAAATTCAAGGACCAAAACGGTATCTTAGCAACGCAAAACATACCGTGACCAGATTTTCGGAGAAATGATTTCTGAGCTAAAGGAGCTTTGATATTGACGTAAGTTAAGCTTATATTTAATGCGGCCTTCGGAGAACCGTTTGAACTTGCGTTTTGGTGAACGTAAAGAAAGCTACCTCTTTGTTTAACTAAACAATCACGCTTGAGTGAATGTTTTGGTTTAGTTAACTTTCTATCCACAATACGAGAAAACTTGCGAGTAATACATCTCTTTTTTAAGTTGAACTCACGCCTGTCATGTTTTCGAACGTCGTACGTGCATTTGGCAAATTACTGTGCACATTTACCCAAAATCAAGGTCAGTATAAAATCGATATGTGTCACAAACCAGCTTCTACTTACTAATAATGGTAAAGCGGTGACGTTTCAAGTAGCTGATCCACATTCGTGAGATTTTTCCATCAAAACGAGTTTTATAACGCTCATCTCTCGACTAAAACCGACCAAAAACAGGTAAGCGAATGCTCATTGACAAATTCATACACATTGTCATGTGATCTTGGATTGATTGACTGATTGCGTGATGTATTGACTATTAAAAGGCTTTCACCAATACACCCATTGAAAACAAGTGGCTACGTTTAATATTAAAACGAAAGGTCTCTATTGTCCCTATAATACGAACAAAAACTGTTTATTTATAGACATATACCGAGAGCTGATTAATAAGGAGAAGCCATTCCGCAAAGACGACTTGTCTGAGAACGAATCAAGTGTTTGGTCCTCAGAGGGGCTACTGAGCATTTTTTTGTTATTGACCGCCATGCGAAACTTTGTCAATAACAGTAGTATTAAAACTAAAATAATGTTAAGGGTCGAAGAAAATAGTTAAAAATTTCACATCTGCGCTATCCAAAAATAAAAGTAAAGCATTCATAATCATTTGATTACTGGCTATATTTTTCAGGAGACAGAAAAACAGTCTTCGAAATTGCGCCATTGATATGGGTTCCGATTTTTTGTGTGCAAACAACGCCAGCGAAATGATTGTTTTCGTTGAAAATCACTTTAGACAAGGTCGCATTTCGTTTTTAACGTAATTACGTTTTTAGTTTGCCTGTGAGTTTTTATATTCTTACAAAAGAGAAACCAAAAAAAATAAAAAAGGAAATCCTAAAACCATTGTTAACTTTATAGTTTACATAAAGTTGTCATATTTTACTCAGTGTCTTTCACAGTTGTGTCAATTCTGAGTTTGATAAAGACACTTTTACCAAAAGCAAACCACAAAACAAAGTTGAAAGATCAAGGTTAATGCCACTCACCTAATAAGAAGGAATTCAATTTGGATATGGCAAAGTGAATACGGACTGGTTTTGCATCAAGTGAAATCCTTTCAATCGTTTCAGATAAGATTTTAATAACTGTGGTGTTGTCCAATATAAGCAAAGATAAGAAGGCGCCTGCTTGGGGGCTTCATTAGCATTTAGGTCCAACTCAAAACACCTTGCATAGATATTTTATTTGAAGTGGTCAAATACACTTTGCGCTATTTTAAAAGATTTCCTTTAAAACAACCAAAGCATCTAGTTTGCGACAATGCTTTTTAAAATCTAGACTACAAAGTAAAACAGCATGGTTATGGATACATGTACATTATACCGCTTCCAAAAATAGCCTCATTAGCATTATTGGTCGAGGATTGTTTTAATGTTTTGCTATTTGTATGTAAAAACATTGTTTTTTAATCTGTTTTGCAGAGACTTTTAATTGCTTAAGATGTATTGCTTCCTTCCGTCTCCTTAAATTTAATATCCTCATTCTGTACTTTGTCGCACATTTTATTTTCAATGTTTGGATATTTTTCATTTGACTTGTATACTGTTTTTTTTTTTCATGTTTTACCATTTGTGCGTAAAACATTGTTTTAGTTTGTTAAGGAGGGAATTTTATTTGCTTAAAATATGTTGTCTCTCTCCGCCGCCCTAAATTTAATCTTTGTTCTGTACGTACATTATTGTCGATAATTGGTCGCTAATTTTATTTTCAATGTCTGAATATTTTTTATTTGACGCGAGTACTGTATTGGCTAAATTTTTTTCATAGCTTTCTGTCGTTTACTCTCTATTGCTCTTTTTTTTCACACAAAATACTTTTTACTTGTTTCCTTTATGTTACCATAAGGACATCCGGAATGGCCATGTTTGGTTTCCTCAACTGTAAGGAACACCCCACACACCTCAATTAAATATCTGAAATGTACATCAATACCGCTCTTCGATTCTTTGGTGTAATTGTTTTGAATTGAAACCAATTTTAGAAAAAATGATTTGGAAGTCTTTAAACTACAAAATTTGACCCCTCTTCCGCCAGTGTCCGAATGATACTGTCTCAATTAACTTTCGTATCAAGTTAATTAGCTCAAAGCACCTCTTAACAACTTTCGCTTTTTTTTTTCTCAAGGAATTTGACTGTCTCTCTTATACAGTACTTTATGTTATAAACATGAATAGAAGAAAAAAGGGGAAATATTTGTTTACAAAACGCTAACGACATATAGTGTCGTTGATTAAGAGATAAGGCGTGGGAAACAGGGTATTTTTTCAAATGTCACATACTGTAAACCGAATGTTTTCGGGATCCTTAAAATTTTTTAAGACATGATGTTGACACGATGTCCTGAAACGTACATAACAAAAAACAAAAGGAAATGCTTTCTTTTTACGTTATGCCCTCTTTTGGTTAACAAAAACGTTTTTTTTTACGCTGTGATTTCATTCTCATATATTTTTTGCTCTTAGTAGTTTGATTGTTATAGAGATAAAATCTGGGTAACTCACTTCTTTACTAGTTACCGACTACTTGTCGTTCACTCAATCATTGAATCAACGACAAAAACTTGAAAATATTCTCCTATAGGATACCTAAAATGCATTCTGTAAATTGCTACGAGGATGACGATTGAAAAAGTGTTTTATGTTTCTTTTGTATCGACATACATAGCGGTAAAAGTGTTTCTTTCTACAAAGTAAAAATTCTTCAGTAATATAGTATCGCTTCCGGACACTTTTATACTTATCTCTCTACAACATCCGAATTGTTACCTCAATTAACCTTACCATTTTTGGCAACAAATTAATTTATCAGATTAAGTGACAAATTAAAGACTGTTTGTTGTCTGATGAAGAATAGCAACCTCTCTCCGATAAATATCAATAAAGCAAGTGAATTTGTTATCACTATTTCATTGTCAATTCTCTTTCTTTTCTTTATTATATTTTTGTCTTATTCCACACGCTGTGTTCCACTTTGGCCATAACTTAAAAAACGAGACCTAAAAAACGAGCCCACGTCACCCGACCGCTGGTCTCGATGTACAATTTGACGTCAGTACGATTCAAAATCGCGGCGTGCGGTGTTGAATTTTGGCCCTCTTTGGAGAGGAATTTCAGTAGGACCGGATGCACTTTAGAAGCTAAAACCACGGTCAGTAATTCAACTTAGTGTTATCTTTTTATTGGCGATTTAAAAAAAAAACCGTTTCTGGAGTGACCTTCTCCTTTAACCACTCTTGTTTTTACAATAAATTACAACATTGAAATTAATCAATGTCCACAGGAGGAAGGTAAACAGAAATTCCCGAGGCGACAATCGGTTCTAAGGTTACCGCAAGCCCAGGATCCGAGAGAGATTGCCGCGAATTCTTAGTTGTTAGCTTTCCTTTCACAAGTTGTCCTTTATGTTTCTTGTCAGGGTTCAACGGTGACGTCTGCGATCCTAACTGCACAGCAGTGCCCGACGCTAGTAAACTGAGTTCTCCAACAGACTGAAAACGAATGAGAAATAGTAAGGCATCATTACTTACAGACATTACAGGGGTGGAATCTAATTTGTTTACTTGCAGACCATAGAGATGTGAATTCTAGTCAGAACTTACGGCCCTTCTAAACCTGAAGTCCAATCCTGTTACCATAGGACGCACCACGAAAAAAAAAAACACAAAACAAAACAAAACAACAACAAAAAACACCTTACACGTCACGCAGTTGTACCCATCGCGTGGTCCCTTTTTTGCTTGAGACATAGCACGTACGTTTACTTGTAGTACTAGGCTTCCTTTTAACTCCAGTGTTACTCCCTACTAAAACTGACAGAAGTGACCTACTTTTTATTTCGTTGTTTCTATTTTTTTCAGGAAATTTCAACTAAAAAAAGTCAGATATTTTAGAAATTTTTTAAAGGATTCGAAGCCGACCATGGAAGCGTGTACCTCACGCGTGTTCGTCTCCCTCTCGTCAGTGTACCTCACGTGTGTGTGTGTGAGGAAATATTAAAAAAACAACGAATCTTGTTCTCAAAAGATCTGAACTGGGTAAAAATAGAGTCTACCTGAGTTAAGGGCCTATATAAGCTGGGTAAATGCCAATAATAAGCAGTAAAGTACTTACATTGCTTCGTTGTGATCTGTCTAGTTTTGGTCTTGGCCGCTTGGTTTCACAGCTGGAAATTCTGTTGTTATTTAAACTCCGAGGTGCCATGGGTGGTTTAGTGTTGACAGGACTGAACTTTAAGTTGTGTCTTGAGAGCAATTTCATCCCAGGCGAGGATTCGGGTGTGGATCTCTGTCGGGACCCTGTGCCGTCCTGTCCCGCTGATAACAGTGGGGCGAACTGGGCGACTGCAGAGGTGTGTGGAGAAATGCAAGGTTGGTCAAGCAGTGGTGGTTCTACTGCTGACACGTGGTAGGTATGGCCATGAGTGTGTGTGTCATCTCCATTGGATCTGAAATAAAGTTTGGTTTGTAGAAAATGTTAAAGAACCTTGATTTAATCGAACGTAGAATGCCACGGTTGGCTCTTTTGTCGTGTTCTGACGTCATCACGTCAAGACACAGATGTAAAGGCTATTGCCATTATCTCTCGATTTAGTACCGGGAGCGGTTATTTTAGGAAACTCAAGGGAGGGTTCTTATTGGCGACGGGGCTTATTAGGGACAGGGCGCTTATTTCTTTTCGACATAAACATCAGGGAGCGTCAAAACACTTAATGAACAACAAGAAAAGCTAAAACGGCAAGAATTGTTACAATACAAGCTCAGGGAAGTCACTTCGTCCATGGGTTCAATGTCACATCGTACTGGGGCACTTTTTGGAAAAGGGGCAATTACGCAGTTGATGCTCTAGCTTCACTACAGGGGTCAGTGCTTATCGAGATCGTTTTATTGGAAAAGGGCAGATTATTAACAGAAAGGGGGTCCTTTTTGGAAGGAGGGAGCTAAATCAAACCATTGTCAATAGTAATTATGATACATTACTTTTCAGGTCTGGCAGAATAGACTCACCTGGTGTGGTTATTTTGTGCCAACAAACCTGACCCACTGAGAGTAAAACTGCTTGGCAAACTTTCTGTCGAGTCCTTTCTTTCACTGAGAGCCTTTAATCTCTGGCCGGGCCTTTTCCCAGCTCCACCCAACCCAGGAGTACTGCTTGATCCAGGCACTACTCTGGAGTGTCCATTGGACTGTGTTCGAGTAACAGATGTTGTAGTGGCTACCGAGCCAACATAAGAACCATCCACAGGGCACTGAGAATGGTTGGTTAGCCAGTTGTCTATGCAGCTCATGTGGAAAGGATGCTGACATGGCAGCATTCTGGTGCATTGACGTAACTGGAAGCCCTGCAGACACACGCCACAGTTGCTGCCATCAGTGAGTAGTCTGTGTCTGTCTTGTAACACTTGTGTTGGTAGATTGTAGATGATGTTAGCTGGAAGCCCTTCCTGCTCAGTTACCTGCCTTTGATCAAAGAGATGTTACTGTTAATTAGAAGAACATAAACAGAAGACACTGTTCAGATGTTGTTCAGGCATAGGAACCAAGTCAACAAGAGAATAATTTTTTGTTCCTATCCATACACCCAGAGAGTGAGGGAGGCGAGCACCCCCAAAAAACAACATAGTGAAGAACAGTTGAGGAAGAGCTCCAGCAGCGCCATCTGTGCTGGAGCTTGCCCGAGAAGTCCGCAAAAGACTGGTTGAAGTGGAGGACCTTTGTTGTCAACCTTTGCAGCAGCCAGTGTTTACTGTCGCTTGCCAATTTTTTTGGCATTATTTTCCTCTGAGGGTAAATGGCTGTGCGGTGGGGAAAATAATGCACAAAAAGTCGGCAAGTGACGGTAAGCGCTCTGCTCATGCTCACTTCTCCCGCCAAATTTGTTTGCATTATTTTCCATACAGTGGATCCTGTTCACAGCTTCATGCACTACTCCCAGATAACTGGGCATTTGTTTCAACATTTTTAATGTGTGCCAGTCTACGACTGACTTGACATGTTTTCTTTTATGAAACCAAACGTGACAATGCCAATTAAGCTATTTTGTCAAGAACAAGTCCAGATCTTTTTTTATGGGACTTGTTATTCACCTGTAACAAAAGTTAATATACTTTGAGTATATTAACTTTTGTTACAGGTGAATAAAAAGTCCCATAAAAAAAGTTTTTTCCGTAACGGTTTTTCCTTAAAACTTTTTGCCTTAATGTCCCACCTGTCAAGTTGCAGCAGTAATTCATAATCAGCAGCAGAAATGTCTCGGTTCTGCAGGTCATTTATCACAGCATTTGGTAATGGAGTAATACGCGATGCCGCTCGCCAGCGCTGACTTGGTTTCTAACAAACACAAGAAAAAGGTTTGATAAATACTTCAATTACATTATAAGTGGATGAAGCTTCCACATTGCTTGAAACAAATACGACGTATGGCATTTTGCGTCATACTACTTTGACTGAGTAAGGTAACTTGAAGGTTATGTAAAACAGTGATGAATAATTTATTCACTGTAATGACAGTGACTTTCGTGATGAGTATCCAACTTAAACAAGCAGAAACAAAACTTGATGACTTACTTGTCTAAACTGGAAGGAATGCTGTGTGTGAGTATCCGTAGCAAAGCAGTTGTGACAGAGATGGTAATCTGCACAAACAACACATCTGTGGAAAGACACGTTTACTTTTTATTACACAACTTTGCACTAGTCTATAAAATTTTTCAATCATTATGGTACAATGCAAGCAGCTAATTAGCCTCATGTGCTGTTAATCAGGCAGCTCATGGCTTTGCTTTAGAGATTATGAGCTGTTGAGATAAATTGACTTACATGTAGCTTGCAATTGCACTGTTCTGATGTACATACAATACACTGCACTGATATGGAGTCTATTAGCCCAGGGATCCATATTACCTTTTTTTTCAAACTCGTCAGCCAGGCAGGGATGTCAGAAAAGGCACTTGCCCTGACATAATTTAACTTGCCCGTTCAAAATTGTGTAATAATTAAAATAGAGTCAAAAACTGAAAGTTAACAACAAGTATTAAAGTGGAAAGGTTGCAGTTTATTTTCAGTATGTTGCTGCAGCGGCACCGCAGTAAGGCTCCTGTCACTTCATTTTACAAATTCAACCATACAGACTGAAAAGATAGACCTATTTCTCATTGATTTGCTGTGTTTACTTAAATTAAGAGTACTTCTTGATCAAACTTTCAATTTGGCATTCTTCAACATCGCTGTCCAGGTTACTTGCATCCTCAACACCACTGTCATTCTCATCTAAATCCTCTCCGTTGTCAACGACATCGAAGTCTCCAGCTGCCTGTTTTGCTGCCACATTGGTAAAAATGCGCACTTTCATTTTTCTTGTTCGTATTTAGAACTTTGCTCGGAAGACTCACCCCCCCTTTTTTTCCTGTGGTGGTGACGACGCTTTGTCAAAGTAGCGCCACATTTAGCGAAACTCACGTGCGGTGAAAGAGCAAGATTCTTTGTGTTTGCATATTGCTGCAGGATGTCAGTGGTCGAGATAAAAAAACTGAGCCTGAAACATTTCACTTCTGAGAGTAAGATGTCGTATGCGCAACGAAACGAAGTTTACAGACTATTAATCTTCTGTTTACTACAGTACGGAATCGCTTAATGGCTGGTGGTCATTCTAATCTCCGGTACATTGACTGGTGAGAAATAAAGAAAAAATTCTGCTCCTTTAAACTTACTCGTCCACCGGACGAGTAAGTGATTTTTGATACTCGTCCGTAGCACTTTATAGTCGTCTCGGACGACCTGACGACTGCTAATGTGGATCCCTGTCAGCCCAATCACAAATGAAGGTAAAGACTACGGGGCAGAACGATCCCTGTATAACATGTACCATCTCAGCTGGAGTCGCTTTTTGATCCATACCTGTAGCATTTTCCTGCTATAGGACACACCCTGCACCTTTTGCAGGTAGCTCCAAGGTGAAGATCTTGTCTCTCTGCTCTTGTTTTTCGCCGAGATGACTTGTGAAACTCATCCATTAATTCCTGTCAACAACAATTTTAGTAATTAATCAGTTGATAGGTTTTCTCTTGCACATGACATTCCACAGTCCACAAGAACAGAGCACTGTGCTATCCCAACATCCCCTAGCTATCCTTAAACCAGGCTGTAAAGTGATCTAGTGCACAAGGAGACATGGTTAAATTTGTTCATATATTGTCAGCACAGTGACTTGTACTTCTGACCTGTGGAATATGACCTGCAAAAGACACGTGTCATCTATTTTCAGCTGTCTCAACCAAGTGCATATATTAGGCACAGCAAGATGAATCCATTACCAAAATTTTTGGTGGAAGACAAAGTGGTGTATCATAATGGTGTCACCTCAGGTGCTTGTCTTTCTATTCTGAAGTCTGAAGGGACTCCTTTCAGATGAATTGTTTCCTTCTGCCTCACCCACTTCCTTACTGGCTTGTATTGGGCATCTAAAAGTGGCCGTCAGATTTCCATATGTTATAAATGTATATGAGTGTGCCAGTTAGGCTGACCAGCTGGTATAAAACACAGGTCACATTTCACATATAACATCAACAAGCTAGACAGTGCTAGTAGTAAATACTATCCAAAAGGTCTTTTGTGATAAAGAGCTTAGGGCTAGACTGACACTGTCTAGTCTTGTTTATATATATCAGTTGCAAGGTGACCTTTGTTGTGACCTGTGACCTGACATTGTAATAAATAAACATGTTTGTCTTTGTATACCCGGTAGTTCCTTTCTGACCAACCTGAAAAGATCCAAAGTCAACTCTACAGAGAGGACATTTAACGATGGTTTCACCAGTGGAGCGTTGATGTTCAGCCCAGACCTTCATGCACTTTACGTGAACGCTGTTACCACAACCATATCTGTAAACAACAAAGAAATACAATTTCCATTGGATAGAGATCACAATATTTTGTTCTAGTGAATTCTAACTTGAAAATTTAATGAGCTGCATGCACTTTTACTGTAGCTGCAATATTGCAATAAATTATAAAAATAATATATTATTATTTAACAATATCACAATTATTTTTGACCTTTTTCTGATGGCTTTCATTTCGTTTGGCCAATAAAAATGCAATGAAGTGTGGGAGATGGAGTTTTTAAATGTCAGAAAGGGAAATGTGAAACTTTTATCAGTCCAAAAAAGTCTGCCTCCAACATTTAATTCTTACATTTTGATTGGCTGCAGTTGACTTAAAAGTCACCAGAATGTTCTAAAAACATAAGAAAAAGTTTTGTCAACAGCATGGTCTGCAAAG
Organism: Siderastrea siderea; assembly: GCA_964030785.1. Taxonomy (NCBI): domain Eukaryota; kingdom Metazoa; phylum Cnidaria; class Anthozoa; order Scleractinia; family Rhizangiidae; genus Siderastrea; species Siderastrea siderea. The sequence continues at coordinate 55,355,288 of OZ034971.1, forward strand.
CTGTTCTAAAGTTTTCTTGAGGCTTTTTACAGTTCTGTCAGTCCTCAACAAGGTATTAGCTGAGGATTATAAACTTGAATTTGTTTTTAGAATTAAATGACTGTGCATCCTCTGTTAAGCTCTTCCTCCCCCTCATGGCCCCCTCCCCCTACCAGGCCTAGGAGGGGGGATAATTTATTATAGGCCATTTTCAAGTTGTCTTGCGCCTCTTTTTCAAAGAGAGGCCTTGTTTAAAACCTTTCATATGAAAATGAGTTACATTTGCATGTGAATGAAAATTCATTCATATGAAAGATATGAAAGGCTGTGCACCAAGACTCACTTTGAAAAAGGGGTACAAGACAACTTGGAAATGGCCTATTCAAGCATGTTTGGGTGAGGGCTTAATAGAAGGAGTGGGTGAATTACATATTTAACATCATCCAACGTTGTTTCAACAAAAAAATGTTCAATCTGTTTGAGGGGCAACCTTATTTGCACAGTAAACTTGACCAAAGTTTTGTTGGGAAACACTAACCCTACTATTAGCTGCAAGTGAAATCTTTCTGCAAGCATTTACAATCTACAAGTCATTTGGAAAACTTGTTTTAAACCTTACTTGCAATAAGTAAGTGGTTCAGGCTGCTGCAAGAACTCTTCCTGACAAATAGGACATACATCTTCTGTTTCAATCTCCTTCTGTTTAAGCTTTTCTCTGTTGTCAGACAAAGCACTGCTCCTCTCAGAGTCCTTACTCTCTACTCGGTTTGACCTCGTATGACATCCCCGCATGACCTCATTAATCTCACGCTCCACAAGTGATAGTTGAAAAATAACTAGAAATGAAAAGTTCACATATTACTGTGACAATTAACAACTACATGTAAGCCTGTGTTACAAGGTTAGGATAAATGCAGTATTTACAATATTACAGGTAAATATACATTCAGTGGATGTTAAATAGCTATAATACATCCAACTAAAGTATATATCTGATCTTTAACCAACCAAAACCAGGCCTCTAGTGGCTTTAGATTTTCTGTTAAAGTGCCACTGAGACGAAAATTCGTAGGTTTATTTTGGCCAAATTCTGTCACAGAATATCGTGTTGTATCTATATTTACCCAGAAAACTGAACAAGAAACCGTCCATCCTAATATTTTTTAGCTCCAAAGTTGCGTAAAATGTGTCCGCCATTACTGAAAACGTGTTCCTGGGTGATTGCACAATTTAATAGCTTGTGACGTCAGAGGCTCACCTCAGTCGCGTTTCCTTGTGTTTTGACTCAAGATGCCTACCGTCGACTGCGAGACCTCCGAAGAGTATTTCTACAATTCGGAACAGTCTTTAGCTTCCGAATCATCAGAGGATTCATTTCATTCGGCAAATGAAGAATTTTTCTTACCGTATGAGGTAAGAACTGATGTCAGGAGATTTCAGCTTATAACAAGCTTGTAAACAAACTGTTCAAAGTTGTTTTTCTCGCCATGCTGGCGGGAGTTCAAAATTAATCCACAAAATAATGCTTACAGTGATTACAGTTCAGGCACAAGTTGCTCAAAGAGTGGATAACTCTCATCCAATGGATAAATCGCTGTCCAGCTGTTCGAAAAACTGATGTTTTAAGCTTTGGAAATTTAGACAAAACACCTATAAAAACTCTAAAATTTGATGCCCGCGAATTCTCAAGCATCGTCGATTGATTTTATTGTACGCTTCGTTGGAGAAATAAAAGAAGCTATATTTTGTCTGCCGCTGTTTATATTTATATTGTGAAGCATTGAGATTTTTGGCCATTCTTAGCATAGTATGGGAAAAATTCTTGAAGAGCCGTAATGCTATAGTCATCTGGCAGTCAGCTGATGAAACCTATCGTGTCAATCATAGTACAGTGGTCGCTTGCATAGAAACACAAGTGCTTGGGTTTCTAAATATTTTGAACAGTTTTTGTAGAATTCTTAACTTGAGCAGAAAAAAGTGAAATAAACCAAGACCTTTTTTTAAGAACTGGAGGCCTTGTGTGACCAGAATCTAAATATTTGTCGTGCAAATCAAAGCCACAAGGAAAATTTTCTGCTGCTCAACATCAACATGCGGACCGCCGAAGAAACGAAGCTTTCACTTGCTTTATTCATTGCGTAAAAATAATAACTTGATATCTAATCATTTTTCTTGGTAGTTCATTTACTAAGATTGCTATGACAGTTAAAAGAAATAACATTGTAAACCCCTTAGACAAATAGTGGCATGTGATATTTTTTCCCAACCAACTTAAATTTCCACGCAAGACGGTCCAAGCTGTTGAAGCCTTTAAGCTTATATATTTTGAACAATGATGTCAATGGACTCTTCACCGACAGGGAATAAGGAGAAAAGTTTCTCCACATTCAGGATGGTATGCTTTAAAATAAATGACCATGCTTCTAAGCGATTACTGCTTTGAAATTAACACACACGGAATTAAAAAAAAGCTAAGCAATACAAACTATAGGATGCATTTTATGAGGACTACACCGAAGGTCTTCGCGCTAGCAGACGGCAGAACTAAAAGGGTTTTCCACAAGAAAAATAAACTTTAAAATACGTTAAAAGAAAATAAGCTTTGCTCAATGGTGAATGCGTTGAAAAAAAAAACAAACTATCACTTCAACTGCGTTAAGATTACGTACCGTTCGTCTCGTTTTTTCCGGATCTTTTTTTCCAAATACTTGGAATTGACAATGGAATAATTGACCTCTGGGATCCTTCGACATGAACAGCCCCCTGGAAACACTCGTCCGTGAAGTGATCAGAACAGCGGACAAAAATACCTCTCGGGTTGAAATTTGCACTGTGTGTGATTACAAAAATTATCCATTTTTCCATAAATTTGCGGGTCCGCTCTCAAGGCTTTGATGAAGCAAAATACCAGCTCGGTGGTTGGATTTATTGTTGTAGCATTGTACAACACAAGTAATACCCTTTATAACTGCTGCAGCAACGAAAATTTCAAGGTCGTACAGCAAACAATTGGCAGGAAATCTTCCCTCGACGACAGTTAAATTTCTCGCGGCAAGTAAACGTATGAAGGTATTAGGTTTGAGGTGAGCCTCTTACGTCACTTCCGCTAATTCGCAAGCCAGCTTCCAGAACAAGGACGAGTAATGGCAGCCGTAAAACCTCAACAAAAACCATCCGAAAAAAGCGACTTCCAGCTGTCGTAATGAGTTGAAATTTGGCATGGTGACTAACAACCACAGACTATTTTCGAAAATGCAAAAATATGGAATACCAAAATTCTGGTCCCAGTGGCACTTTAAGTCTACAACAACAATGGTAAGTTATTGACCAGAACTATTAACTGAATGAACTTTTCTGCATAAAATAATGTCTACACCTCAGTGATGAGTAACATACATGTATTAGAACTAAATAAACATTCAACTTACTCTGGTTTTCTTTGGGTATGCGAAATTTCTTGAGCATCACCCTAATTGATACAAATAAAAAAATCTGTTAGCAAATCATGATTATTGGTAGAGGTGGGTAAGAGAAAACAGAATCTTCAATATATTACCTGATACCCTTTCTTGAGAGTAGGGGGGAGGGGTACATTATTGTAGGGTGGAAGGGACAAAAGAACATCTCTTCAAGTACACTGTGTTTCAATAATAATATTTAGTGAAAGACAAAACAAAAGAAAATCCACACTCTTTGGAGTGCCACAAATTCCCTAGTACGTTTTCATGTACATTGTGTAGTTCCAGAAAAAAAATCCACACCCACCCCATGGGAGGACATCGAAAATTCCTAGGTGGAGGGGGTCTTAATAGCCAAAATTTCAGAAGCAAAGTAATATGAAGCTAAACTGGAATTATTGGGGGGATGGGAGTGCAAAACAAAAAACATTTCATGGGGGGAGTATGGATATTTTCTGGAACTACATATTTAACGTAAGACCTTCACAGACCTGCAAGCACTTGATTTCATTGCAAAACCATCTACAAAATTTACTTATGAGGGGTGTATGCATTTGCACCACTAGGACTGGAAAACGCTGCACAGCACTACTAGAAATATGACTTTTTTGTATATCCTCATGTACAGCGTAATGCAATAAGGAATAATTTTGTCTTGCGTTACAATGACTTCTTTATGTTGATCAAAATTTTGTCTTCAAACTTAAGTCAAAGGTGAATCACAATCATGTAAATTAATCAAGTGATGATCATCATGATCTTAATATTAATAATTATATTATTGTAATATCAGAATCAACAAATTTTCAATAAATCTAAATAACATTGGCCAGCTAAAGTTTAATGTCAGATTGGCCAGATGGAAGGATGCAGCCCACTCTCAGGTGGAAACGACAATGTGAGCATCACGTCCCATTGTTGGCCATTGGGATGAGCACTGATGGAACTGACTGATGCATAATCCCTCTTTCTTCACCTTGACACTTGTAGATAAATTTTTTACAAGCCAGGGACTAAAAAAGTACAGATCAAGGAAAAAACATTCCACAATTGACTCACCAAAGGATATGAACACAGAGCTCTTTTTCCTTCATAAAAGTCTGACAAGTACAAGAATGTTGATCACCCAAGAACACCTTACAAACAGGAAAACATCATTGCCACTGTTAACATACTAATGGCCCAGATACATGTAAAAATGCAACATATTTGGACACAATATTGCATGGAATGAAGTCACAGCACATGTCTACTTCTAGATCTATGGCACTATTGTGCACCAGACTTGTTAGGGAAAACAAGGTGTAAACGTTTCAGGGGTGAACACTTTGAGATCTAGAAAATTGTGGACAACATTAGTACAATAATTTAATATGCACTGTGTGTTCAAAGCTAAAAGCTATTTTAAAGCAGCGGCTACACAAGCAATTTTTTGCTTGTGATGGTGATGTAATTTATTTGAAAATTATCCTGATGCCAGTGCACGGTGGTGGCTACACTTGGTAACAAAGTCTGTGATTTTGTCGTAAAAAATTTAACTCATTGGATTTCTCGTGATTTTTTCTGTGATTTTTTCAGCTGTCACATTACCTGTGCGAGGCATGGCTACACATGCGATTTTCCCTGTGTGCTGGTGATGTGAAAATTAAAAAAAAAAATAGCATCACCATCGCAAGCGAAAAATCACTTGAGTAGTCCCAGCTTAACACAAATCCATCAGTTTTTAGTGTACAGCTTTCGTTGTAAAATGTTTAGTTTGTAATTCACCTGTATGTATGCAAGATCCATTGGCAACATGTATGCATGTAACAGGGGCATGCAGATGACTTTCAGCATCTTACAAATTTTTTGTGGCTGATTAAAAAACTTGTAACCTACTATCACTGGGAAAATTGAGCTGAAAATCACCCAAGCAGCAACTGTTCTGGACCAACTTTACAAGAAACATTATTGAGCTAAAAATTGTTGCTGCAAATTGTCCCATGTAACGTTAACATTACCTGTATTGTTATGTTGTGCTATGTTATGTAACACTGGAATGAAATCAAATTATGATCTACAGAATACAATTACAATTCCCCCTAGTCATTGTACTTTAAAGAGGTAAACGTAGACTTAGCTTGCACCCTCAGCACTGCAGTTCAAAGCTAATTAAAGCTCTATTGCTATACAGCTCCACTGTACTTGTCAGTGAGGCCATGTTCGATCTTTTCCATAGCTAAACAAAGCTGAGAACGCATTTCTCATATTGATATTGTCTTGAAACAGCTGTAATTTGTAAAACAAACCTTGAATTTGCGATCCAAACCATCTTCCTTCAGAAGGAAGCCAGTTGGTCCGGTCTCGCGAAGAAGATAAATTCTGGCTTGAGTCGCTTCTTCAATCCTGCTTGTAACAACATCAGGGCAAGTACGTCTCCAAGGAACTCGTCGAGCCATGGCAGAGTTGTTTAGTGAAGATTATTCGAGTAACTTTCGCAGAAAATCACTAGAAACAAACTTTGTCTTCTGGCATTTGAATTTTGCAAATTTGTTTTTGCCTCATTTTCACGCTTGCCTGGCAACGATGTGGGGCAGAGGAAAACTGGAACTAGTAACCGGAGGACACTTTATTTCCCTTATATGAAGAGGTGTTCCGTTGTTTTGGAGACGAAGGAAGCTTTGTGGGTTTTTTTGTTTTTTTGTCGTATTTTGCTTTCATTTTGGGTCGAAAATGGCTGGGAATCGAATACATTTTAAACTAGATCAGAATGCTGCAGCTTCTATTGATCAATACTTGGAATATCGAAGGTGCGTGGCTATTATTTGTAACGAAACTTTCGCAAAACTGAGCAACTCATTTGGATAAGTACCTGGGCTTGTAGATTTGATATTTTACATTCACTTGCATAAATAAGTTATATTTACTGATTTTTGTGCGTAACACCAGCACAAGCTCATCTCAGTTCCTCCCTGTAGTTCTGCATTCGTTTTAAGGCATAACTGTGGTCCTTCATCTCATACCAGTACCAGTTTACACCGGTTTCGCGGTTTAGCTGGCCAGCTTATAAAATTCCAATAAGCTCAAGCTTTAGTTAATTAGCATGCGAATCCTTTGCCATAATTGCCTTCAAGTTTAATTGATGGTTAAAAACCCAAATGTGCCTTGATTCCCGTGAATTTTTCACGTCTTTTGTTACCTCAGACCTGAACTTTTAAGTGTAAGGACTGAAATGGTAAATGGAATTAAAAAATTTGTCAGACTTGCCCACAAGTCGAGCTCAGAAATTTTCTTCAGGAGTGAAAAAACAAACAAAAACAAGCAAACAAAACAAAAAAAAAATGAATGCAAAGTCCTTGGGAGGAGTTCGGACTTGCTAGAGAGGAAAAGGAGCAACAAAGGTTGTTGAGAAAGTCGGGGAAATTTTCTTCATGTTAGCTAATGAGATCACAATCATTTCTTTCCTTCAGGATTGTTGGGGATGATGATGGTGGAAAGCTCTTCACTCCAGAAGAATATGAAGAGTACAAGAAAAAGGTCCTTCCCATAAGAATGAAAAACAGACTTTTTGTTAGCTGGACAGCACCCAGTGGTATGGACTGTAAGATGGTTGGCCCAGAAACGATGTGCTTTTGTAATCACAGGTAAACAAAACTAATTATTGCTTCTATAATTTAACTAATGAAGTCATCAAAATGTAAAGCAAATGCTTTGTTTATTTCACTGATGTTAAATTTTCATTTTAAGTTCATTTTAAAAAGTTGTTTTTTAAATCTTAGGTACAAACAGCACAAAACAGATTACGAAATATTGCCGCAAACCAGACCAATCCCAGTGCCATGTCGAGCTAGTGGATGTAGATGTAAGAGTTACCACTATGTGCCAAAGAATGGCACGCAGCCAATTAGATGCCAGTGTAAACACTTTTCTGATGAGCATTCAGCAGAGGCACCTTACAAATGTTCAAAGGGCTGTGCATGTAAAGCATTCAGGAGTTCATATACTTGTGGTTGTGGAGAACCAACATATGCTCACAAGGTTGGTTAAATTAAGACATTCTTCTTCCCTTTGTTTATTAGAGCAGAGACGGGGGTGGGCAAGTCCCCCTCCCCCCCTGGCACTTTTCTAAAAAATCCTGTTCAATGACATTATTTTACAAACATTGACCCCAAACAGAGTACCAGTTGTGGTAATGCTAAAAGCTCCAGTAACTTTTTACTGCTGCTTTTTCAACAAATGTTTGCATCACCTTAATACAGAAAGACTCACAATAGTATATCTTTTCTCTAGACAATTGTTGAGACTAAAGAACAGCGTTTGTCCCGTGGTCACCCAGTGGGTCAGGATGTTCCCTATGCAGCTATGGGTGGAATAACTGGATTCAGTTCACTGATGGATGGCTACATGCGACTGGATGACAGTGGCATTGGTCCACCACCCATGCATATGTTGGAGCAACCAATAGGTAGGTGCACAGAAATCCCACTCTGGACCAACAAATAGATAGGTGCACAAGCAGCCGATACTGGTGCATGCAACCAGTAGGCAGGTGCACAGGTGCAAGCCTGATTTTTTCAGGCTTTCTTTTTGCAACTGCATAAGTTGCGTTAATAACTGCGAGGATCTTCTTTACATTTATTTCTTCATTCTGCAGTTCAAATATATGAACTTCATATATTCATAATTTCATAACCAATACTATTTAAGGTAGGTGCACAGGCAAACTATTAGGTCCTAATAGAATCATGTTTCTGGAAGACACATGAGGGAAACCTTATCCACAAAACCAAGACACTTAAGCTTAGAGCCAGGCATTAACAAATGTGATCTTGTTATCTTATCAGTAATTGCTTACTTGTCATTTCTAGTATTAGCTATTACCGGTACTCCTTACTCTGTTATTTCACATTGTAACATCATATCACAAATACAGTTTGCAATTTCTGGTCTTTGTTTCAATGGTGTGTATAATTATGATTTCTTCTCTTAATAAACTTGATGAAGGTTGGTGTTGGCCAGTCAAGATATTGTAAAAACACCTTCAGACATTGTTCAATCAGTTGATGCAATAGTCTTTGGACAATGGTTTATGATATGCTCAGGTACAAAGGAGTAAAGGGAGCCCATATGGGTCCAACCAATTAACAGCAAAGAGCCACGAAAACAAAATCTCCTTGGTTTTTCCAGAACCCAGTGCAACCAATGGGTAGGTGCACAGACAACCCATACTGCAGCACCAAGCCTGCCATGGTGCAGCTATGTAGGTCACCCATACTGCAGCAACTGGTAAGGTGGTATCAGTTAAAAGATCCAGAAAAAGTATTTGAATCTGTTAATATGCAACATTAAATGCATTTAAGTAAGCAAATCTTTCCCCCTACCACACCCTTAGCAGAAAAAAAATTATTTAACTATGAAGTACTGCGTAAATGTTTTTTGTTGGCGTCCCCTCTTCAGAGACTAATCATAAGGAAATAATGAATGTGTTTTTTGGCTAGGGCCTGGTGATCATCCATTCCTCAGAGCCCATGCGGGTGTGTCTGGGCTGTCACTAGAGGATGGGATGGGTGGTGCCACAGGGCAGGTGGCATGTAGAACTACAGAGGAAGAGGACATGGCATACTTTGAGAAGCGTTACCAAGCAAGGGTGAGTAGAATAACCTTTTTGTATACTATGGCACTGTGTGAGTGTGAAGGGAAGAAAATTGCATCATAAAGAATAATTATTGGTTGGTGGAATTGATGCAAGAAACCTAACTGAGGGCCACCTATTGTCAAGGGTACAAGGTGACTCTAACATTTTAGTCTGTGGATGAAATCCTGAAGTGTGATTATTAAAATGAGAGTTATTGGGCTGCTAAATTTTTCTGTGGTACTGCCCCAGGGGGGGGGGGGGTACTCCAGATTTCAAGAGTCAGGGATGATCAAAGGAATTTTTTGGGTTTGAAATTTTTCATTTGCTTGGGTAGGAAAATTTGGCAAGTATTTTTTGGGGTGGCTTGATTTAAGTAGGGAATTTTTTGGGTATTCAACACAATCTGAAGATTCATGGTAATGCTTGCGTAGTCCATCCGCATAGTTCCACAGGTGGTCTTGTTTAGATTTGTCATTCATAATCTATCAAACGAATCAAAACCTTTATTTATACACAAATGACATTTAAAGCTTAATAGCTTGAGGGGTCTTATATAGGATATAAGACAGGTCCACCATGGATACATATGAACATTGCAGATGTCCACATGGGCAGCTGTTATCATACCTTTTCACTCTCATTTGAACGGTCTTAAGGGATTTCTTCCACAGACTCAAAACGCTGTAAATGGTTTCAACTCAGAAGTCATATCATAAGTCAGTGAAGTAATGTTGTTGAAACACAAAATGTTGGTCTCTAGTGTTGTTAGAATGACTACCAGATGAGGAAAAGATAAATTCAGATGGTAAGATGAATAAACAAACTCAAACGATCAATTTCTAATGTTTTTTTTCGTGTTATCTCATTTTATCTTTTCTGGAAATTTTTAAGCCTTGGAAACTTGGCAAGGGATTTTTTGGGGGTTAATTTTTGGTTCAGGGATTTTTTGGGTTTTGAGTTTTGCTCCCATTCAATCATCCCCAACACTTGAAATCTGGAGTACACCCCCCCCCCCCCCCTGGGGGTACTGCTCATTATCCTGTACAAGGACATGAAAGCTACTGAACAGTACTTTCCTGAGGTAGCTCATAACATCTACTGATGATTCGCAATTCACTAGACTCTGACAATGACTTCTGCTCAGCTTGTCTAAACTTCAGTTAATTGCAAAGCATCCTTCTCAGGACTACACTCACCCAGATGATCATACTTCACTGACTTATGATGTGACTTCTGAGTTCAAACTATTTACAGCATTTTGAGTCTGTGGAAGAAATCCCTTAAGACCATTCAAATTAAACCTTTGACAGAATTGAACATCTTTAAGAACGCAAAGATTTGAATAGTTGAGATTTGTGGTTTGGGTTCTGCCAAGCAAGATATCTTTCTTACTTTTTTGAAATATCGTGTAATGTATTGTTGGTTCTTCAGCTGAAGGCAGAGAAAGAGCAGGCCAGACTTCAGAGATCACCTCAAGCTAAGAAGCTGACACAGGGAGGTGCTGGGCAACAGAGCACAGGAACTGCTCCCAGGAGGACTGGGCCGAATAAGGCAACATCAGCAACCAAGCCTGTTGGTTCACCCAGGAGCCCTGCAACCCAGGCAGCAAGGCAGAAGAGGTGAACGTGAAACATCAGGATGATGATGGGAGCAGTATTGACTGGAAATTGAGTGTCTATTGGGCAATCTTGTACCCAGGGTCTCTCCTCTTCCTGTCCCTTGGAGGGAGTTTAAGGAAGAAGAGAGGGGCTGAGCTCCAGGTTGAGGGATTTGGATGCAAATTCAGGTTTCAGGCCTGGGAAAATGTGTGAAGGGAAGAACCTTCCTGGACATTGTATTAACGTAGTCATCTTTTTCATAGAAAACCAAGTTCAAACCAAAGTTGTCTAAGGGGCTAGTAGCTATGAAAATTTCCACGAATTGGCAGGATTTTTTGCTTTATGGTCGTGCGAAAACGCGATAACTCAGAGAATATGAAATCTTGCAAAGCGGCAATTTATGTTGGGAGAACCACAGCCATTTATGGTATTTTTTATTCAGGAACGGTGGTGGAATAACTTAACAAAAACGCTTCCGTTCAAAGCCTGCTGAGTTTGTGCATGGCCAAGGCCAAAAACTTAAAAAATAATGTAACAGAGACTGGTCGGGTACCAGAGCCATTGCCAACTTACCTACTATAATTTAACTCTCTAAAATCGAGAAACTGATACAGAAATCCGCTGTTGTAAAATACTCGTGAAATTGTGTCGTAGCGAAAATTTGTTACAGTAAGATGAATAAGGCTGACATAGCTGGTTGAATTTTGTACATACGCAATTTCAAATGGTCACTAACGTTATTGTGCAGTGTGGTTTTGGCCACAGAGTTTCAGAGATGGGTTAAGAATGTGTTTTTTTTGTACCAGAAACTGAGGCATATCTTAGACCGTTTTATGCACTGGTTTGTACGTCTTATTTATTTAATATTGTTATAAAAGAGTAACAATAAAATGAAAAAAAACGAAATAAATGTACATGGTTGAAATTAATAACTATCACTAACATTGCTTGTTAACAGTACTTTTTTCACCTAATGAATGTGTTAAACAGTACAGCTGAAACAAATTGGAATACACGTAAAATAACAAAGAACAAGTTAAAATACGACAGCAAGGAATAATGAGCTTAATGTACAACAGCCCTTCCCCGTTTTGGGAAGGCAGTGTTCTTAGTTACTTTAATGGCTTATGTACTTACAATCGGCAGACAAAAATATGCTATTTATCTTGGAGAAAAAAAATGAAAACTGATGACAAAAAAATTTTACATGGATACCATGTTGTAGAGCTATGGCAGTAACATGCAAGTACGCTTAATGAAAATTACATAGTTAAAAGAGGATTCGGTCGTTAGCGCGAACATTTTCTAGAATCAATACGAAGGTTCCACTTAAAATAAAAAAAGTAGCACTCTCAGTAACTCGAACCAAGTAAAGTAACTGAACCTTACAATGAGTAAAAAAAAGGCATTTTTTCCATGCTTCACTCTGTTCAGTAATTTAAACACAGAAAAGTCGAACCTATCGGGAGTAACGGGTATTTTCTTTAGCAGTCACTTGAAGTTAACTGTTTTATTTTCTGTGACACCCACCAGACTGCAAGCAGTCGTTCTTCAGCTGTTATGAGCGAGCAGAAGTGTAGAAGCTATGCAAATCTACGGCAAAAACGAGGGCACGCGTGCTTCTAGCAGTTCGTGCATTGAATGATCTCGCGCTAAAGGCTGGTTTTCACTAGCGACGGAGTCGGAGTCGTAAGCGGAGTCGTAAGAGCGCTTATGACCTAGTGAAAATCAAAAATCGGAGTCGTAAGCGGAGTCATAAGCTCGACGGAATCGGAGTCGGAAGAATCCGAACGTTTCCATTTTCTTCCGACTCCGCTTACGATACCGTCGCCTACGATCTAGTGAAAACCAGATTGTCGGAGTCGGAAGCAGAAGCGGAAGGGTAAACCAATTACAGTGCTCGTTCCCACGCTTTGTGATTGGTTCAGCTCTTCTGCTTCTGCTTCTGCTTCTGCTTCTGCTTACGACTCCGACAACCTAGTTTTCACTAGATCGTAAGCGACAGAATCGTAAGCGCAATCGGAAACTCTGCTTGCGACTCCGTTGCTTGATTTTCACTAGATCATAACGTTCTATGCTTCTGATTATGACTCCGACTCCGACTCCGTCGCTAGTGAGTACCAGCCTTAAATGAGGACAAAAATTAGAAGGAGACCGCTTGCAGTCTGGACACGTGCATCTGCTAAGTAGCCGTGAGCAGTGACTTTCATTGATCATTATCCTGAATTGACAATTGTATTCTTACTTAATCATAAATTGTGGCTTTGTGACCGCCACCTAACACCCTCGGAATTGCGGTTTCCTGACGGTCCGAGTTACTGGGATTCAAGCGCAAGAGAATAACGAAAAATGTTCTACCAGCTCAGCACATTACGCGAGCTAATTATTTGGTAACATCTCATCTCAGACAAAATGTTCGGAGACGGTTTTCTTTCCAATTTTCTAAAACTCGCTCCCAGGGTCTTTATCCATTCCGGCCCCAGATGAAAACGAGGCAGCCTGTTTTCCCAGCTGCGGATGACAGATCTTACCACGGGAGTGGCGTTTACAGCCATGGGTGCCACGCAGGATCCATGCGGCACAGGTTATCAGGGCTGGTGGCTGCGGCTATCAGAGTAGTAACTTTGGTTTCACCACCTTCATACTGAGCGAGGTCTAAAAACAAAAAACATACACAGCGAAGAGATGAGTTAAGGGGGCAATATGCGTAGAGGCTCCCCCCCCCCCCAACGTTTTAGCCTTTTTCTTAATTATCTCGATGAGATTTCATTCAATCCAAAAAGTGCTAACAAAGGATCATAGTACGAGTTCCCATAAATCTGAGAGAATTTTTTTTGCGATTTTTAAATTAAACGTAAAGAAAGAGAAGGGGGAGGAAAATTGATGAATTTTAATTTATTGAAATTGTTAAGAATTAAACGTGAGTTAAAATTAAAATTTAAAGTTAATAATTAATAGAAGGACACCAAAACAGTCCACAAACAACCCCAAGTGCTCTTGCGTGGGGGTGGACTGTCTCGGGGAGTGTACAAAATTTTATTCCCTCTTTTATTTCTTTCTTAAATCTTATCCTATTTCCTCAAAATTCACGTATATTGCCCCTTTGATTCCGTTCAATTGCATTGTGCATCCTTTCTGCGCATCATTATTTGCGTGATTAGCGCGCGCACGAGCGCGCGTGCATTCGGAACTTGGTAGGTTTTCTATGAAAACTGAGCTGTTCAGAGAAATAAATTGTCGTTTTCTCCAAAACGAACTCGGTGACCCCACTTTTTTTATTCTGTTTATTTGAGGAAAATACGACTCTACATGATATATCCAAATTTGAAGAATTTTTCGTTATTCAATTTTCAAATATTCCGATTAATTCACTATTACAATCTGATTTGAGTCATTTCACTGGAAGCGTGCTAACGCCCGATTTGCCTATTATTTCATTAGTTTCATTTTTACAGCAACTTTAAGGCGTTTTACAATAACATTGTTTTGCTGTCACAAGAAAAAGGCTTATATTTCATTGCTAGTAACAAATGTTAAAGTAATGGGTATCTTTGGTATAAGGATGGGTTTTTAATATTGCTGTCGAAAGCTAGCAAAGTACCTATATACTACAGCCCTGTAGCGTGAAATCAGGCACGGTGACCTCCTCTGTTTAGTTTAGTTTTTCGATGTACTAGGTGTAATTAATAACTGTGCAAAGTTTCAACAAATTCTCATTACAACTTCTTTTTCGACGGAATCACCTTAAGGCGACTCCACACGCCAGTTTGCATTCTAGACAAACGGAAGTTGGTGAGTGTTATCGTAGCCTCCATTCTCGCCAACTTTTTCAACAATTTTTGAGCACATAAACTCACTTTTGACTTGTGAAAATTTGTCGAACGTGTTATTCGTTTGTTCAGTTTCCCGAAGAAGTATAACTGTAAATATATAGGAAATGCGGTCGGAGGTGACGAAGAACGCGAACCTTAAAGAAGAAGCGATTTCACCATACATAAATGGAGAGAAGCTTCAAAATAATGGTTGTAAACGATACAAAACTTGCTAGTTTACTAGAGGTAATCACTCAGGTATGTTTAACTGTGTTTTTAAAATTATTTGAGATATGACGATGTGTTAAATGACTTACTTTGCAACCTTGTCATGATGGCGGTCACGGCTCCATTCACGAGTGAAATCAGCAACTCACTATCCATGTCCGTGGGCGGGTTACTAAGAGGGAGGGAGTGAGTCTCGTCTTGTTTCTGGATTAAAAAAACAAAGTGAAAAAACAAAATTATTCAGGGGGAGGGAGTGCATCTCGTCTTGTTTCTGTATTCGACAGCAGAAGGTAAAACAGCGTTAAATTTCTAAATAACAGCGTTTGTCCACCCCGGCCGTTGTACTGTGTGTCCGACAAGAAGCGCTACCACAAAGTTTTGAATATAACAAAGGTCGTCACGTTCGGTTTTAGAAGCCTTTACATTAACCTTGCTATTAACAAAAATTCGAGTACCGTACGGCCGTTTCCTTTACACAACATTGGGCGTTACCTTAAAAAGGCTTACTAAAAAGAGTCGTTGAGTCACATTCAAGTGTTGCTACTTTCGGAGGATCGCACCATTGGAATTTTGTAGCAAGCACACAATTTTTTGGCTTATTTCAGGGGATTTTGAGGTGGTTTGTCTCTGGTTTAGCGACAGGCGACATTCATTACAACAATGCTGCCATCAATCACCAGGAAAGGCTGTTACTATGGTTACCTTCTTATGCCAGGCGATCATCTCATCTCGTAACACAGCCTTCAGGATACTCTGTACACTGAATTGAGGCTCAGCTAAGCAGCGCGCGGCAGATACGATAGCTGCTGTCATCACACCATTCACGCCGACCGGCGTAACGAACTCGGCAATGTTTGGAGTCAGTCGGAAAGGTACCGGACGGTTCGCGTCCAGTTCACCTGTAAGTTAAGACAAAATAACATCACGAATTCATTCTTCTAGCAACAATCGCAGAAAAACATGCATTTCACATAAAAAGCACAGACTCATTCTTTCATGGATATCGACAATCTTAACAGAATTCGCAGATAGCTTACATGAAATTAGCCTGCGTGCAGACTTCTCACATTTCCTTTCACCGCCGAAGAAAACAGGAGACATTTGCATGCAGGCTTACATGAAGCCTACTCGATGCCGCAAGTGAACTTGAGTTGGGTTCCTAGCAGCTATACTTGACTTTTGATTAGATTACCGACCTCCACGAAAGTGTGCGAATAAACTAAAAAAAGTTAAAGTTCAACGCTTCGCACTGTCACCGCTGCATGAATGTATCATTCATAATTTAAATGAAGAACTTGTAAATGAACAAACAAGGTAACAAACACCAAAAATAGTATTTATGGTCAATCCAAATTTATCTAAATCTTCAAAATTCGTCCACTTAACTTTTGCGTGTCTTTTGCCAGTTTTTCAGGGCCTCGAGAACCACCTCTCCCCATAGAAAGAATTGTATGGGTCACACAAGTCTTTTCTCTTGTAATATAGCTTCTAAACATACGTTCTAAAGTACGCCAAGCTAAAACAAAATGTCACACAAGCTCCTTTACCTTTGGTGTCATCCACTTCAAAGCGACTGTAGGAGACAGTGAGTCGGCCCGAGTCCTGCGCGACTTGAAGCATTTCCGGACCCAGTCTCGTTAGATGTAAGGTGAACTCGGCAAAACCCGAAAGAGCTAGTTGAATAGAGAACTGGAAAGGAAAAAAAGTTTTTTAGTTTGGTGATAAATTGGTGATGAAACGATGTTAAGTGTGTGTACCTAAATCAAGTTGTAATCTTACTACTGTGCGAAGACTTGTAACGTTTTAAAAGACCAAGAAGGCTTAGGGTACCTGTTTCCTAAAGGTCCAATAATCCGAAGGGTCCTGGTACGTATACTGCGCCCATTCCTTCAGGAGAATTTCTGGTATCAATCTGAGCTGCACCTCTCTCAGAATGTCCTTGAGTACCTGGTGAGTCACCTGACAGCCACGTGACTGTACGGAAGCGAGGCGCTCGTAGTACAAGGCTATGGGCGCGTCCGATTCCACGTGTTTCTTATCACAACGCTAGAAGGAAATTAAGTCGGTGGTAACGAGTCAACAATAAAAGGAAACAAACTACAAGTTTTACAGATTTTAAAGTGATTTTTCCGATAGCATCAAGGTTTTCTCCCCAACGCACCAACAAATAATACATTTATACCGTTCATAAAAAGTTCTTTAACGCTTCAGCATTTGAGTCCAAGTTGTTACTAGGCAAGAACCCAAAAGTGGTCGCGGACTGCTGTAATTGGATCCACACATGAAACTTGGTTTAACTTGGTTTTGACGAGACGCGTGGCGTGACTGCGGTACAACTGCGGCCTAACTTACCTCTGTTAGAATCTCCCTGAGCGAAATAAAAGATGGGTTGTCCTGAAACAGTAAAAGCAATGTTAGTTTCGAGGAACAGGAAATGTCACGCCTTATCAAAGACTCTTAACACCATTCTGTTGCGTGATTTGTTTTTTGCTGATGTGATATTGCGTGACATACCTCTATGAGTCTCATCTGAGGTGAAACAGCAACCACTCGTGGCACAGTAAACAACAGATGCCTTTTGCAGGATTCCTTTAAAAAGAGAGAGAGAGAGAGGTATGGTAATGAATATTTTATTTAACTGTTACAGCGTGTCTATTATTGCCTAAAACTTCGATGGATTTCACACCTTTCTTTTCTCCAAATAAAGATTTAGAAGCCGCAGAAGCTGAAGGATTCTCTCCTCTCTTCTCGATTCCGTCATACAGGCGTCGTTCACCACAAGGTAAGGATAGATCTGAAAAATAACAATAATTAGCCACTTTTCTTCCCTTTCAAAAACAAACAAAACGAAAAAATCTAGTAAGCTTCTCTTGACATAGTCTTGGAGTTTCTTGATGTAATCGTATCCAAATAGTACAGACTTCAGTTGAATGAAGCACAGCTGAACCCATCCTCCTTTCATAGACCTTTTCACGGTTTCTAACGCCATCTTGGCGGGGTGCAAACACCGCTATAATTACAGTAAACGTACGCACGACTTTAACTACCGTAATTGGATGGGATTTTAGTCAATTGGGATCGGATTTGAGTCGGCCTCTAGTGTATCAAGCACCTTCTCCTCCAATTTCACGGACTTTCGAGATTTAAAAATTATTTTTATAGCAATCGGTTACATCATGCAAACAATGGAAAATTATAACTTAAGAGGACACGACATTAGTAAACCGCCATTTTTCTCATGCTGCTTGTAATTTCGAGATAATTTACATAGTTTGATTGGAAGGGATGTCTGAAGTGGTGAAAATTTGCTTACGGTTGCCATAGCCTGAACGTGTATTCAGAGATAATAATTAGAGGGGAAATAGCTTTCAAAAACAGAACAGCTTTCGAAATCCAACAAATTCGAGCAGACTTATAGAAGATCAAAGTTCACCAAAATCCCTCACATTTACTGCAATTTAAGCCGTGCTTGCCCCCCTCCCCCAACCCGAAACGTATGGCGTCAGAAACTGTGAAAAGGTCCATTACGCCACAACTCAACATCGAAGAAATCTTATGTGGTTGTAAAATTAGGACAAAGAGACGCTGCATTTTGCGACTTAGAGCGCTTTTCAAATGAGTGTCGTAAAATCCAAACCAAAGTAATTACCCCAGCCAATCACAACAAACACAAATTACCCAATGAACCAATCAGAACTCGAAGCAAATACATGTGTCCGGCGCCAAGCGCGGGAAAACGCGTGTGAGCAAGTCGCGATTGGTTTGAGTTTTACCTCTGATTGGTAGAGAACGAAGTAACGCAAAACCAAAGCAACACGAGAATTACTTTCGACACTCAATTGAAAACCACTCTAAGCAGGGAATAAACAGCTTTCATCGGAAACCCAATTTGCAACGGAATGACCTCACACACGTGCATACCTTTCCATTGTTACCCCGGATGTAAAGTCGCCTGGCAGAAAAGTTGTGTTTCTGAACAAGTTCCACTCGCGGCATAAAGCGAGCTATTCTGATGTAGTAAGGACTATGCTGTAAGGATAGAGATACATAAAACATTAAGAAGAATTCCAAAAAGGTTTCCCTTGAGGTTTGCAACATGAACTGATGACGCTACATGAGGCTGGAATTACGTCATCATTGCAAAGGGCGGCCATCTGGGGTCCGCCATCTTGGATTTCTTGATTTTTCCAAACCTCCGAAAACCCACAAAGGTCGACCAAACAAGAATTGAAGCCAACAAAACACACTTGAATGATTTAAAAATTTAAAAACCACCGCGACATATCTGTAATGTTTCATTAAAACAGGAAAATTCAAAGTGCTGAAAAAACTGCCTGTGAAAGTTCTATCAAATTTAATCAACAATGACATGTCAAATTGTTCCCAAATAAATTTTAGGGACATTAGAAAAGTATAAACGTTCCGGGCTAAGTTGCAAATGTACTGTAATAACTAACCGTATTCGCCTTTGGCATGAGAAATTCGCCAGGAAGTTCAACTTCTGCTGTGGCTGTTGTGAAATTACTGAGGAAGCGACATCTCTCCTCTAACAAGAAGGAACTGAAACAATTGACAAAGAGGTTCACTGTTAGATTCAGTATAGCGCATACACCAGAAGGCGTTAACCAGGTTGTGGTATCAACAGTAACAAATTCAAAGATAACCTCGTTTCAAAGATCCCCTATTTTTACGCAAAAAGTTTGAGGTGTGGTCAGGAGTTGTAAGAGACGGCTATATTCACAGGAGAACGAGTTAATGAAAAAACACACAGACAAACAATCGCAGCTAAATCGCGGCCGTAAACGTTACCGTCATAAAACGATCTGACGGAACTTTCGAGTTAGGACAACTAGGTCAGTCACCAGGACTCAATTCTCTGTTGTCGTTTAAAGGATTCATTAGTTTTAACAAATTTAACAAATCTTTATTAAATTTATCATCAACAGGTGCGCCTTACTTTGGTAGAAGTTTTGCTTTCTCCTCGAGAATCTTGATCCACTTCTTTAGTTTATCAATCAGATTGTGAAGACCCATGGAACCTGGTTGACTAAATGACAAAGCAACAGTCGGAATACTAGAGTTAGAGTTAGCTGGTGGTTATAACCGTGTTACAGCATCCTTCCTTTAGAAAAAGAAATTATATATCTTACCATTTTAAAGGCATACAAGGCGGTTCTAACTTTTGATTCTGCTTTTGACTTTGTAGTCTGCTCTTGTTAGTTCAGGCTTGCAATTTTTTTTTCAAGTTAAAACCACACAAGAAATGCAAGAAATACGTTGATAATTGCTCTGTAATTTTTTTTTCCTGCAGCTTACCTGAAATCAAAATCGATGGCGAATTGTTCTTTCAATCTCTGGAAGACTGGGTCTTGGGCTGTCGCCTGGGCCCTTCTTGCCAGGGACTCGGAGGCAGCCGAGGAGAAGGTGCTTGACACACTAGAGGCCGACTCAAATCCGATCCCAAACGTGCTCACCAGTTTTTTCACAAAGCTTAACGTGTGGGGAGTGATACGGGCAGCCGCAACTGTGTGAAAAAGGAACGGAAATTTCAAAGAGGTTCTACCAGCAATTTAACCGCCACTCTTTTGGTGTAAAAGCAAATCAACTGACGGTAAAAATACTTTTCATCCAAACTTTCCATGCTACCGTCTTTTCCATTTCCATGAAGTATCCCCGACCGCTTCAAGTTCATGTGCTTTTTTGTAGTTCCTATTCTACACATTTGAATTTTACAGTTTCTAACCTTTTTAATATTATTTTTACATATAAATCGTTAATTTGAATCTCAATTATTAGTTCCTGGTTAACTGGAATGCAACACCCAAGATGGTCACCCAACCATCCGAAAAAATAATGTCCAAACTTTAACGTTTGAAAGAAAATAGTCCGAAATTTTTCGAAGTTGACATTACAGTAGAATAATGTAAGAAGGAAAACTTGCCATCTCCTCTGGTCTCAAACGCCACTTGATAACACTTAGCAAGTCCTTGACGGAGCTGCCTCAACACCTCTTCATGCCAACACTCTCTGAACCAAACCATCTGTAAGCAAAGCAACATTTTACACACACAACTTAGAAAAGTACATCTGAATAAACGCAAGGCAAGTACATAAGAGGCAGCTTTAAGGACGGTGCCTACTTTTGTTACTGCACATACGTTCTGCGCATGTTATGTCTGGTCCTTAATAAGGAATTTGCGTACCGTATAAAGGTAGTTTTGCGCGGTTTATGACCATGTGGAAAAAGCAGATCTTAGCAAGGGCTATCAGAATCCAAGAAGAAAATTGGGGATAACCACGCATTTATCAGAGATAACTGAGCTTAAATTTGGAAAGAAAATGCCATACATTCTTTGTATTTTAAAGCCTTTTCAGGACTCCCCTAAAAACGACTGCGTGGGAGGCTACTCTTGCTAAGAACTGTCATAACCTTTGCGAAAATAGTCATAACCTTTGCAAAAATACCTCTCTATTAAGAGGCACCGTCCTTAATCCACACAACTAAGAAAAAAATTTTGAGTAAGTAGCTAATTTGCAAATGCAAGGCCCTTAAAACGAAAATCAATAAATATCACATTTAATGTTTTATGTTTTAGCAAGAACATTGGGCATTAGATCTGTTCTTTATCAGTTAACATTGGAGGCTGTTCTAGCAAGTTTTTCACAAAGAGTAACGAAAGCTAAAACAAGTTAGAAAAAGTAAAAGAGGTTTTAACAAACCATTAGGGGTGGTTAAGATTGGAGCCGATTAAGACACAGTGCGAACGACGATCTCTCTGTAAGTTATTTAAGATGTGCCTCACCCATTGAGGGAACCGCGAGAAAGAACAAATCATGTACCTGATCCACGATCCCTTCAAGGGCTGAGAGGAGAGTAGGATGAAGGTCCCTGAGAAGGTGCATGATCTTACTGCAGCGCCACATTTGAGCCGTGGCTCGAATGGCTCCAGGGTCGCTCTGGCTGCTGGATGGGGTGCCTGTGGTGCTGGAGCCAGGGGTTGTAGAAGTTGTTGCTGAGTCCGCAGTTGAGGCTGATGTCTTTTCAGAAAGAGCTTTCGATTGTACAGGCGGTGTGGGAGTAGAGACAGTAGTGGCAGCTGATGGCGTGGTCTTAAAAAACAGTAAGACAAATGTAATTAGAAAAAAAAAACTTAAGGAGACAAACAGGAGGAAGGATAACGATTTTCCGTGAAAACAAATCTACTTACCGTAGTCACTGCTTTCGAACTCGCTGCAGTTTCTAACAAAGAATTGAAAAAAACGAAAAAAATGTCAGGGAAAAGAAAAATTGTTACATTCATGCTTCATTAAAAGTAAGATCACATCGCACCACGTACTTAGCAATACATAGTGCATTGACTATTTCACTAAACATTTGCCCCAATTTTGATTGTCTCTAAACTAACCAAGCGTGATTTGAGTGGCATTCACTATTGGATTCTTTAGTCTTTCGTATTTTATTCCCTTAAAAAAAGATGCCAGCAAATTAATCAATACTTGATTAAGCGATTTACTGTTCATAAGGTGTGATAATTACACAACAAGAGGAACTTACCAGGGACTGCAGAGTTCACTGATTTTGAACCAACGGTGGTTGGAAAGTAAGCTGTTGCAGAGGCCGCTGTACTGGTTTGTCCTGTTTCTGAACCGGTTGTACTGGTTTTAGCACCAGCCTGAGTGGTACTTGGTGATGCTGTGGATGTGGTGGTGTTGCTACCTCCCGTGGAAGTCCGCTGACTTGTTATGCCTGCTGCAGCCTCCATTTTGTCTGGACGTTTGAATAAGAATGCAATGGCTTTATGTTTTATTTTCGTGAATACTCGTTTGCTGACTTACTAATTTTCTTTCAAACAGTCCTGAACTGTTTTTTCTTTTTTTGCAAGAGTCGTGCAACTAGTGCCAACACAGGCAACGAAAAACATGCACATGACACTCATCGTGGGTAAACATGCATTGGAGGTAAAAGCGGGAAAACATACAAGCAGTAACAAGCGCCGGAAAACATGAAACGATGGAAAGCGCGGGAAAACTCGCCGGAGTTAAATGAAAGCGCGGGAAAACTCGCTGGAGTCAAATGACGATTGGTTTGCACCTGATTGGCTAGGATAAGAGCATCTTATGTCTGACTGACTGACGCATATTGTGGGAATGTCGCAAATACCAACTTTGCAAATGCAAAAACAATGCAAGAAAGTTGTCCTGGATACAAGACAACAACACTTACGTCTCTCCCGCTGCTCAATTTTCCACGTCAGATACAGTGTTCTGATTGGAAAGTACATGGCCTAGAAAATAAGGAACAAAACACTAAGTTAACTTGCGAACCCTGCTTCACCGAAGACTGCTCGATAGGAACATCTCATTACTGAACAAACTGATGTGAGAACCAGAGGCCATGCCGTACTACCATCTATTCACCAAAACAACATAAAGCGGGAAAATCCTGGGTTTTTCGACGAACGTGAACTTGCCAGCGAATTTTCCACGTTTTCGCTTGGACTTGAACTTTTTATATATTTATTTCGATTTATTTTTTACACATTTAGTAATGAGAGAGTGATGCACAAAGGCAACAGCAAAATGCTTTGTAAAAATAAAAACTCACTTGATTGGCTATGGGACAAAAAACACATTTGAGTCCACGATGGGTTCTCGTGGTTCTTTAAGACTGCGTTTTGAATACTTAAAGACAACACTTCCTGAACCCTGCAGGGTTTAAATTAAAGGTAACAACAAAATAGAAATACTAAAAGAAATACGTAAACAACAACTTTCTTTGATGTCTTACCTGAGGGTGAACTCGTCCAATGTTACACAACAGATTCAAGATCTTCTGACCTTCACGTCGAACCAAACATGTCAGCAGCTGAGGAATCCTAACACGTGGCAAGCACACGAGCAACGATTAATACAAAAAAAGGAAAGAAAGCAACAAGAACGTTAGATATCAGCAAAGAGAACATAACGTACCAGGGAAGCCAGTGAACCGGGGGGACACCAACACAGTATTTATCCACAGCTTCAGAGATGGATCCCTACAACACACAAATTAATTTAAGATAGATAGGCACAAAAACAAACATGATGTCGAAGATTACGAGGATTTAACCATCAATGGCACTTGAAAAAGTCAGTGTAGTAAATGGTAAGCCGTATGTGACAGTTTCAGACCTTTTCGTCATCAAGCGTCATCAGCCAAATGCTCCGCGCCAGGTACTTCCGGCACTTGGCCTCGTTCTGGTGTCGGCAGGCGTGAAGATAGCACACGATGGCAGACACACCCAGCTGTATGTTCCTATGGCAACACGTAAACAAAACGAAGACAATTTAAGCTGGCATCAACTGTTTTTCGTTGGTTGGGTCTGTTGGTAATTTAATGTTTTAAAAGAGAAAACCTGATTTGGTCAGTTTGGTCGATCAGCCGTTCCAACCAGCATTAATCTCGATTGTAGCCTACAAGCAAGCTCACCTATTGCGTTAGTAGCTGAGTAATCTTGTTGGCGGAGCTGTGATTTACGAACAGAATGAGGCGAAGAAAATCGCCGGGTGGCAAATCGCGCTCCGCCGCCAAGTTACTCGCACGAATAAGAACAAGCGAGCCTTCTCACAGACTAACTCGTTTATAACAGTTGAGCATTTTGGTCAACAAATGTCAACTATTTCTCATAAACGATTTGGAAGTGTTCAGGGCCACATCAACCAAAGAAAGTAAGACCGACTGAGGTTCAAACAATAGATCCAAGCAGAACACGACTTAAATTACAAACTGGAAGACTTCAAAGGGAAAAGCGTCACTTTCTCATTTCTTAACTTGTAAGCCTTAGCAACGAAAGAGTTAAGTTGTTTTCTTACCTCTCCAGTACAAATAGTCCATCAAGGTAGTCCCCCCATAAGGCCCAGGCCATAACGAGCGAGTCGTGCATTTGGACGGCTTGAGAAAAGGCTTTGTTGGCATCTTCAGACCTACAAAGCAAACAAAACAAATTACGCTTCGTTCTAGGAGAATAAAGGATACATGTACACTCTACTGGGTAAAGATAAAAAGTTATATCCGCAGTAAAAGTTGAACCCACGCGCGGTGGAAAAGAGCACCACTGACTGCGTTACAAGGCTAGTCAGAGGCAAATCCCGGGTTATACAGGAGGTGGAGTGGGGTTATGGGATTCTGATCTTTGCGCTCCTCGTACTGTTCCCAGATTCCCTCCCCTTCTTTGGAAGCTTCGTCTGTTTAGGATTGTAGATATTTACCGCGGTCTTTTTGCGAATACTCGGATCTGATAGGCTGAATCGTTGTTTTCTATTCCCTATGGCCTTGGTAGTCAAAATTCCGGCTTTGATTTCTCACGACCTAAATATCGTTGTTTCTCGCTTAAAACCACTTGCGGGTCTACTGAAACAAACTATGAGCGACATTCGATTACCCTTACTAAGGAAACAATGTGTCATGATGCAGAGACCAGCCTTAAAACACCGACTGTCCGAGCTTCCTACTCCCCCCCCTGTTCCACCTCCCCCCCACACAAACACAGTATAGTCAACAACAATTAGTTTTCTCCCCCCCCCCCCGTTTTACCTGTGCATTTTACTAACTGTACCTTCCAATATACGCGAGGAACATTCCTTTAAGAGCAAAGAACTCGGCAGTCATTTCCTTGGAAAAGTACTTCAGATTTGTAGACTCGATAAGCTCAAGGCCCTGGGAGAAAAAAACAAAACCAGGTGACTCCTTGGCTGCAGTTTAAAGGTCATAAAGTACATTCCAAGTAGCTTAACCATGAGACAAACGTTAAAAAGGACCTAAGTTAAGTAGTTAGCAAGTTGACAACCGGATGTTTCAATCGGCGACCAGAAGTCTCATGTTCTTTTTATTGGCAAAATGTTGTTCCTCCGAACAGATAGAGAACACTCGTTTCGACGTGCGATACTTGACCTGATGAGCACCCAAAAAGAAACACAAGACTTCCAGGAGTCGTCCGTGGCCTCCAGGACGTTAAGGTTCTAGTCGCTTAAGGTCCCAAATATAGTACTAGGTAAAATAATAATAATAATAATAATAATAATAATAATAATAATAATAATAATAATAATAATAATAATAATAATAATAATAATAATAATAATAATAATATAATAATGTAAGAATATAATTATAAACCCTAATATAGTATAAGGAATTTACCTCCTGGAGTTCCTGTTTTCCCATGCCGCCAGCCATCTGCAGATAGCACTTCACCTGCTGTTTGATCTTCTGGAAACAGTCCACTATAGGAACACTGGGAATGGTGTGAATTCTGCCAAAAGAATTCGCAGAACAATAATTTCCAAAACACTGTTTTGCCTTGTTTTCGCAAGAGACTCAAAGGGCGGAAAATTATGTGGAGGAATTTTCATTCACCCGCAACTATGGCTCATTTTTGTAAACATCAATGACGGTTTCTGCCATTGTCTTACTTTGTAAAAAGAGGCTACTTCCTAGTAGCCTGTGTGGCAGGTTCCGAAAGGGCAGGAAAAGGGGGGTAATTATTCGCAAGTGAGGAGTGCGAGAGGAATTTCTCCTCTTTCCCTCCCTTATCTGCGCCTGCCGCGTAGGCTAACATTCTAAGTACTGTTCTCTACAAAATCCCCTTGGGAGAAACTAATTACGTATTGTATTGCATGTAAGATGTCACAAAGTATTCATGCAAACAAACCTGCTAAGCGAGTCCAAACACACTCCCGTCAGGCCTTGCTTCCTTGCTATATACCCATAATGGATGATGGCCCAAGCCGAGGCGTGGACACCAAGCATGGAGTGGTTACTCTGCTGCTTGAAAGATGCAGGAAAAATTAAAATGTGTTATAGCCCTAGTCCTATCAAGTATTTGCGAATTAGGGAGGGTTACGAAAGAAATCTGATGCTTAAGAACAGAAAGTACGTGTAAATTGGAGACAGACCATTTGATGTGTTATCTACTGACCGGTTCATGCTGCGATTGGCTTTCGTACGCCGCTACAATGGCCTGATAATGATGATGTCTCCACATGAACACATCACTCCAATGAAATAAATTGTCGGACGGCATGGGAAGACGGTTACTAAATGTAAAAATAAAAACCGTATAAGAATATAAAATCTAACAATGAAATTAGGCGGCAGACATCACCGGAAGAAGCATAGTAAACACCTTTATTTATTCAGGGAAATCCCGTCAGAGTCAAGGCAGACTCTGTTATCAATAGGAGCCCTGAAAAATAAATTATTTACAATACAAAAAGGGGTATAATAACATCCTAAAATTATTACAAAACAAACTTAACCTAAGTGATAAAAAGATACAAGATATAAAAAGCACTAAATTCTATAATCTCTTAAAATTGATAAGAATAAAAATATACGAATAAGGAAATGACAATTACATCGTCGACATAAGAAGCACACCCGAACACACTACGCCTGGATAAAATCTCAGAAAGAATCAAATCTAGACGACTTCAGTCTGCTGCTAGCTTACTGAGATACAAACAGAAGCAAATATTTAAACTCATTTACCCGGACTCAAAACAGGGAACCAGTTTATCTCTGGTCTAAGGGGAACACCTTTTAGCTATGGCCAAAAGTAGCTCACCCCTTCCAAAATAACGGGCGCTAAATCCGAAATTAACGAGGGTCACCACATCTGGAACTTACGTCAACGGTAATTCCTCATAGGAAAGAGAAACACAAACAAAACCTAGTTAAATCTAGTATTTTGTCCGTTTCAGAGGGCAATGCAAGCCTTAGCCCATTTCATTTCTATGCGGAGGGATTTTACCCCTGCTTGACTCTAGACAAATTTACGTGCTACACGTTTCTCACCGCCAAGTCTTGACAATAGCTTTCATATCATGCAAGCTGGTTGATCGTCCAACATTCGGCGGTTGAAGCCCCGTGTGAATCTGAGCTGCTTCTTGCAGTTCCATGATTTGCTGAGCTGCCTGAAGTTAAAAAAAAGTGAGAAATAAAATGTAAAATTTAAAACGAAGAACTTGTCAAAAGCGCTGAGGGCTTCTTCAATAACTGATGCTAAAAAAATGCTACTTAAAATGAAAATATAATAAAGGCAAAAACTTGTGCCACTTTATTCTTTCCATGACCACCTCCTCTTAAATGTCTAAATCTGTTTATGTTCTACACGCAAGCAAAGCCATATCTATGCAGGCCAACAAGGAACTAAGTAAACTCAGATATTACCTGCAACAGAGGGATGTGCTGCTGTGAAATAACAGGAGGCAGCCGTCTCCACTGGCGGATGGCTTGAGTCGTGGAGTGCTCCACAAGTTTGTCCACCTGTAACACACAATTACAATTTACTCAAACCATTCTAGAACAGGAGCCTACGGCACAGGGTTATCTCAAGTGTATGCCACCTCATATTGGTGGGCCTGTGGTGTGGACGGACGTACGTACGAACGGTCACGTGACTGTTACGTCACTACCAAAATTTCTTGGCTTGATAGGTTACCAAATTTGCTTAGCAATGGTGCTCCGCTGGCGCGCTATGCGCTCGGGCTCCGCCATAAAGGCCCAGCCAAACGAAAAACATCGTAAAACAACATTGAACCATCATTGCTGGGGAATGTTTAGCATTGTCCGTGAAATGCTGAACGATGTTGCGACTTGTTGACGATTTTGTACGAACGTTGTTGAAGGGAAAAAGAGCTGTTCCTGTCAACAACGGTCCAGATGTTAAATTACCCATTTCAACATTTAACATGATACAGCGTTCAACATTTGCTGAAAAGCAGTGGTAACATTATTTGATCATCAACGAATGTTGAACAGTGACACTGGCTTTACGATGTTGGACGTCTCACGATGGTTACTGCCGTGCGCGAATGACCAAACCAATCAAACATCTCGCAGCATCAATAAAAATTATGTTTTAAAACATGGTTGGGCGATGGTTACAGTGTGTTGCCCAGTTTTCGTACACGTTTGTAATCGCTACTTCTTTTCGTCTGTGAGATGAAAATTTCTGAAATTTCTTTTAACAATAGCCCATTTACTTACCTTCAAGATACACGACGATTGGCCGCTTGATCGACGTATGTTCAAAATTATGCCATTTTCCCTAAAACCCCTAAGTTGCCCAGTCTACGTACACCTGGCCCAGTATTTCGTACATCGACAAAACAACATTTTTCCTCGAAAACGCTCGACGTAAACTGCTGTGTCAGCCACCCTGCTGCATGCTTATCGTGTTTTCTCTTTGATTTGTGAATAGAAATAGGCTTACCGACCAATGTTTGGTGTACAAAGCAAATGGTTATTCGGGGGTGAATGTTTAATCGATCCTGCAGTGTTGATTTTTTAATCTCCCACTTTTGGGCGGTTTTTCTTACGCTCAACCCATCGTCTCGTACGTCATTTACTCCCTTGGCAAAGGTAGTTGACCGGTTACTATTCTGCGTATTAGAACTGTTAAGAAAAGGCCTCATAAGATTTGACGTTTTACTTCCGTTTCCGCTTACGCCTTTAGAATAGCAAACGCTTTACTTCCGTTTCCGCTTCAGTTGCTTTCTTAGCTACTTTTGTAAATGTTTATTAGAATCGCGACGGAGTGAAAAAAAAATCGGTGAAACCGGTAAACTAACGATATTTCAAGGTGTATGTCAACATTCTATGTATACATATCTACCTTAGTTAATTATATTGACGTTTTAGATTGTTTGTGTGGGAGTGAGTTTATTAAATATTCGTGACAGGCAGGTACAAAACCCGGACCGGATCGACTCGGATCGCTTGATCCGGGTCGGATCGACTCGGATCAACCCGGATCAACCCGGATCGGCCCGGATCGATAAAATTTTAACAGAATAAAAGAAAAAAGGATACTTTTATGCATTTATGGTTCTATAGTCAAGAAATCAAAGTTATCCTTGCTCTTAGAACTGTGCCGTCCTGTCGAGCCGCCATTTTTGCCAGGTCCTCGCGGATCAAGTTATGAAACTCGTGTCCAGTCTCAAGTAGCGTTCTCGTGCACAATGGTTGGATCTAGCCAGATCTAGAAAATGGTAGTTTCGGTTGTCCCTAACGTATAACTTTGCTTATTTTTATGGCAGATAATGTTGCTCATTGGTAGAATGTAACGTGACAGGCCAGGCCAAACACGACTTCTGCTAGTCGCTGAAGTTATCCTTACCTCAAAAATAGAGCTTTCCCAAGTACGTCGTTAAGAAAATCGTTTGCGATTTTCAAACAGACCGTCACAGGGGGGTCAAATAACAAAATAACCACTGTCAGAATTGCTAAGCGCAATATAATTCAACTGCTGGAAATCTAACTGTTGGATGCTGGTAACGCCAGAAGACAATGGAGGTGCAATGTTTTAACTCCAAGCGGTGATTCAAATTCTAGAATCACAACCATGAAAGTGGAGTTAAAACGTCAGCGCAAGAAGCCGTAGCTTCCATGTGATCAAAGGAGACTGTAACAGTCTCAGCATAACTTGAATCCTTTAGACACATTATACGACATCCGTGAAAAGAAAGCATGGTAACATTTTTTGCACATAACCGTGAGCAAACATCAAAACACGGACTTAGAAACTCGCGGATT
Organism: Siderastrea siderea; assembly: GCA_964030785.1. Lineage (NCBI taxonomy): Eukaryota > Metazoa > Cnidaria > Anthozoa > Scleractinia > Rhizangiidae > Siderastrea > Siderastrea siderea. Next base: position 55,385,554 of record OZ034971.1, read on the forward strand.
CTTTCAGAAGACATCACTCCTTAAAGCGGCTTTAAGGAATGTTGTACTGAAACTGAGCCCCAAAACCTAACTTATTGCCAAAGAGCTAGCGCACACGATGGCACAACGATTTTAAAAGGCTCTAAGAACGTAACGTAAAACCCTCCAAACAGTGTCACAGCTTGAGAGTGCCCTCTCTTTATCAATAGGTCAACCACACAATTTACCGGGACAAAGCCGTTGCAAATGTATCTGGGAAAGCTCTAGTTGTTAGACAAGCATATCTTCAGCGACTAGTGGAAGTCGTGTTTGGCGACATACTACCAACGCGACTTGAGGCCGGACACGAGTTTCATAACTTGCTCCGCGAGGACCTGACACCTGAAAATAAAATGGCGGCCCAACAAAGCGGCGCAGAATAGAAAGGATAGCTTTATTTTCATGACTATGAAACCATAAATGCGTAAAAGTATCCTTTTTCTTTGATTCTGTAAAAGTTTTAGTCGATCCGGGCTGATCCGGGTTGATCCGGGTTGTTCCGAGTCGATCCGACCCGGATCAAGCGATCCGAGTTAATCCGGTCCGGGTTTTGTACCTGCCTATTCGTGACCTTTGGATGACCTGGATGTAAAGCGTCGCTGTTATACCACAACAAATATAATACATGTAGTGTATCGTGCTTTGCAAGGATTGTTGTGTAATCTTTGCTAAACTTGCGACTTATTAGTTTTCGAACAGTTAAGTTTAAAATTCAGTTCTTTAACTTATTTAAAAATAGGTTTTGAGAAAGGCGCAGTTAAGTGTACGACAACTGGCACAGCGGGTCGAAATGTATGCGACGATTTTCACCGCTAAAATTCAGGAGCAGTTAAATTTAAGCTGGCGTTGAAAGTTCTTCTATTCACTTTCACCTTTTATCTATCATCTGTCCAAAAATCATAAAGTTCCTTGCAAAATTACCTACAAAACGGGCTATTTGTTCATCTACAATACCTTTACTGTGCAGTGAAAAGTGCAGATATTAGCCGCTAAACTTTTACTCACCTCGAAAGAAATTGTCCGCACTGACCTGCTTCTTCGTCAAAAAGCCCGGCAAAACCGGCAATTTATAGCTGAAATGTTTCTTTTATTTTCGGAATTCTTCGGTTGACGAAGATTGAACGACCGACGGCGGAAAATAATCAAAGAAACTTCTTTTTGTAGGAAAACTGGGCAACATAGTGTACGGGCTTATCAAGACAAGGATAGTCAGTTTGCTGTGGGTACGCGAGTTAGAAGAGCCAGTGAAACGTAATGTTGGACGACATATCATGAAAATCAAACTAACTTCATAGAACATCATTCAACAAGTATCCAGCAACGTTGACCAATGTTGGATGGCAAAGTTAGATTTGTTTGGCCAGGCCTTGAGATTTTGGCGTGGCGAGAAAACAGGTGTACTGATCTCAAACGATTACACCGCAGGCTTACCATCCTCTGTTTGTGCCGGTCGGTCTATCAAATTAGCAAAAGTACTACCTTTGAGCGAGTCCGACCGTTTGTTTGAAAACATCGCTTTCGCGAGCCTTACATCGCCTAAATAAACACAGAAACACAAATCAAAATACCATGGCAGCAATTTATGAGTTTTTATTTCATTTTCCTGTGAGTTTTAAGACTCCTAAATTTCGGCTTTAGTTTTGCTAATTTGATAAACCGACACAGCCATTATAAATGCACAGCCCACCACACAAACAGAGGATGGTAAGCCTGTGATCACACGAGATGAACGCACTATACACTCGTAACACGTACCATGTTAAGATGCTGCTCGTCTGGATGGCAAATTGCGATGTAACCGCGATATAAGTTTAACTTGTAAGCGATGGATTCAGGAAAATTGACTTCAACCTACAAGTTAAAAAACCGCACTTATCAAAACTATATAAGGTCAATCAAGATATCCCATTGGATCAAAAACCTGGGGATCCCTCTGAATTTTGGGTGAAATTGTGCCGTTCAGAGCTGGAAACTATGATTTTTTGTACTTATTTTTTCCAGACCTAACCTCTAAAATCTTTTCCCATTTTAAAATTTATGTCCTACTTTAGACCACAACGTCTCAACAACCACGTCCTTTGGGCCGCGCATACTTATATTGACAGATTATATCAAGGAGGCTCTCCCTTTCAAGTGTTATTAGGTTAGTAAAGGATAATAAAGGAGATCGTACCTGAGCGAGAGCTTCTTTCATCGATTGCCACTCTGGTACTCGCCATGCGCTCTCAAGAACTTAACAGTGAAGAAAAATGCATAATTAGCATGTTTAAATTGCATAAAATTACAAAGAACGCTACGTTATCCCATAAACAATGCAGAGACAAGTTAACTTACCGAGAAAAGGATTTGCATGGCCCTTGGTTTTCCCAAACTCCATCAGTAAATCCCACTGACCGAGTTCCTTGGAACAACTAGAACAAGAAGGAAAACACACCTGTTATGCTTTTATTTCCGAGTGGAACGCGCCCCAGTTTCCCTGGTAAAGAAAAACAAAACTGAAATTATGAATATATGAAATTCATACATTTGAACCGCGGAATGAAGAAATCAACGTAAAGAAGATCCTCGCAGTTATTAACGCAACTTATGCAGTTGCGAAAAGAAAGCCTGAAAAAATCAGGCTTGCCGCGATTCGAACCCTGACCTCTGCGATTAGAGCAGAGATTAGAGCGCTGCACTGGTATCGCAGAGGTCAGGGTTCGAATCCCGGCAAGCCTGATTTTTTCAGGCTTTCTTTTCGCAACTGCATAAGTTGCGTTAATAACTGCAAGGATCTTCTTTACATTGATTTCTTCATTCCGAAGTTCAAATATATGAATTTCATATATTCATAATTTCATCTTCATCTTTCCCGGGTATATTACGACGAACCAATTTAATGACCAGCTCCCAGTTGGCCTGTTAGCTCAATTGGTTAGAGCGCTGCACCGGTAGCGCAGAGGTCAGGGCTCGAATCCCGGCAAGCCTGATTTTTTCAGGCTTTCTTTTCGCAACTGTATAAGTTGCGTTAATAACTGCGAGGATCTTCTTTACATTAAAAACAAAACTGTTACGCGTTGTACGGTAGCTGCTTACATTTACGACAGGTGCTGGCACTGGGACACTGAGCTGATACTGGAAGGTGATTCGGGCGAGAGAGTATCTTACTTTGACAAACACCTATACTATCATTACCTGATCCAGTGTTCTTCCCACAGATTGTATTCTGATGTTAGCTGTGGATTAGCGGGGCCGCGGTTATGTTCTTCACGGGCCTTGCCCATCACCTAGATACAAGAAAAAACATACGGCATAACATATTTGAGAGGACCAGGTACAAACAACTCTCGCCTTGTGGGTACAGAAGATCTACTGAAAATAAACCAATTACGTCTCTCGCTTGGAGACTGCATTCGCGCTCAACACCGGACACAGCAATATAACTTGTTCGACTCTGACAAGTGGACAATGGAGCTCTGTTCACATTTTCTGCTCTTTCATTCGTATTTGCCAACTACAGAGGTTTCTTCGACTCGGTTTCCCTCCATCTAAACTACCATGACCAAGTTTCAACTGGAAAAGCTAACTGCACAGCTGTCTGTTGCACCCTGCTATTCAGGACACCAAATCGCCGCCTAGAACTAAAATTATAGATACATTTCGTTGGAACAACTGTCTCAAGGTCACAATTCACCTACATGTATGTGCGGCTCGCCCCCTTTACCTCACAGTGTTGAGTGAAACGAGTTTGCACGTTGCACGTTATTGTTACCAACATTGAATAAAAGGACGGGGAAAAATGTTCCAACAAGTATGAAGTTAGCAAAAGGTATTTATGAAATTCTTAGTCGAGTTTACTAAATTTCTAGCTTTTTTATCGGTTCGCTGTGCAAAGGGTATTAGTAAATAACCCGGCCTTTTCCCTTGTAACGAAATTGGGTGCCGTGTGAAGTGTCACGGCGTGTAAAAGTTTTCACCGAGAAGCCAAAGTTTTGTCCAAAAATATGCAAAAAATTGGCAAAGATTACCAAAGTTGGAACTCAATGAAACTATTATTCCACCTGCGCTTGCTGGCTTGCTGGATACTTAGTAAATAAAACCCTTCCGGCGGCTGGTATATCAGAGGATAATGCACGAGGCTGAAGGATTGTCCGAAGAATGAACAGTTGGCCGAAGAGCGAAGCTTCGAGGGCAACTATGAAGTTTGACGACAATCTGTCAGCCAAGAGAATTATCTTCCGGTATTGGCAGCTAAACAAATCCAAGTTGGTTACTTTACTCGATTTTATTACACTGTGATTAGATCTGAAAAGTTAAAACCTGAAAAAGTGGCTTCCTTTCCTGGTGTCTCCCGTCAATAAAATCGGACGACGGATATCAAATCAGACAAAGGTATCGCCTGATACCCGGCGTACGATTTTGTACCACGTGATGTGTTTCGTCCAATCAGCGCGCGCGGAAATTGATCGGTGGGTTATAAGAGGTGATACATAACCTACGAGGCGCGTACCGCCACATGGGATATTTATCACTTCCTATTCAACGTGCACTCGTGGAATAATAACGAAACTTACGACAGGTGCGTGCTTACCATTTCATAGGCAGATTGAGCTTGTTCATAGAATCCCTGAGTCTCATAAGCAATAGCAGTAGCTGTTTCTGGATACCGACACCTCTGCTGCCACAAGCCAGCCCACATGTCTTCCTCATTCAGAAGTGAGTACATCTCTGCTAATGAATCCAATGTCTCCTGATAAATAACAAAAAGTGATTTGAGGAACTTCAGAAGTTGCAGGCTTTCTTTGCAACTAAAATCATTGCATAGATCTTTCGTTAGTAGTTTATTTATGATTATTTTACACATTACGTGTACTAAAAACAAAAACAAAACAGCAGTTTCTTTCCGCACAACATCTACGTAGTAAGAACTGGTCAAGTTTGACGTAGAACAAAGGAAACAAAAGAATACGATACAACTCAAAACAGACCAAATACCTAACCAACCTTCATCCGCAGTCGTTTTTGTCCACCTCCACTGCTGCTTACACTCAGGCTCACTATTTATCTTTTTTTGGGCAGATCAAGGGGTAATGCCCGCTACCAACGTGGCCATACTGCCCATTTGCGGCTACCCTGGTTACCCCCCTCAAAAGATCCCCGATTTCTAGAAACCCAGATACCTTGAATCCCCTGTTATCTCAAATTGAAAGCCATTTCCCTCGGGATTTGCTTACTATTTCCCTCGGGATTTGCTTACTAGTTTTCAGTCATTTACTGTGGTCATTTACTACCTTAATCTCGGTGACCTTATTTCCACCACTATCTCGAAAGGAAGGAATTTTTTATTTGATTAGAAAACGACCTATTACAGAATGAAGAAGATACTTTTTGAGAAGAGAGAAACCAACAACAACTCCAGAAATAGATATTAACAAACGGATCAGCTAAGCTTCATGGATGTTTGCCTTAGTATTGATATTAACTTCGAAACCACAATCACTTCTGCACGCATAACGTGTCAGTTTTGTTTACTTACATGTTGGTTGATTTCCGACGGGTCCTCTTCAAATGGCGAGAAGTCGATGACCTGTTGCTGTTGATGTGAAATCTGAAGGTTGGAATGATCCTCGCACAGACTGGCATAATCCTCAAGCATGAGCCCTGAACGGTGCCACGAATTGTGAGTTTTACCGAGATACTGAAACACAGAAACAATGGTCATATGTCACCTGCAAGTTAAACGCCTTTGGGTACCCTGTTGTACGATGTTGAATTCGGCAAGTTCAACGCCTTTGGGTACCCTGTTGTATGATGTTGAATTCGGCAAGTCAAACGCCCTTGGGTACCCTGTTGTATGATGTTGAATTCAGCAAGTTAAACGCCTTTGGGTACCCTGTTGTATGATGTTGAATTCGGCAACTTAAATGCTTTTGGGGACCCTGTTGTATGATGTTGAATTCGGCAACTTAAATGCTTTTGGGCACCCTGTTGTATGATATGGAGTTCGGCAAGTTGAACGCTTTTGGGCACCCTGTTGTATGATATGGGCACCCTGTTGTATGATGTTGAATGAGGCTGAACGGTGTTAAACAAAGTCTGATTACAATCAAACATTCGTGCAACAGAGTTGTACTGAATGGACGATTGGATGTTTGGATGAGGTTGAATCCGTGTCACAGAGGTCTAAGGAAGAGTTAAGAGAGGATTAGTGACCGAAAAACAGCACAGTTTCACGGCAAAGGGCTTGAACAAAAAAAAAATCAATCTCAAGAGAAGAAAAAGGTTAGACGAGGCAGTTAGTAAACTCGGAGTAAACCCACAATCTTACCTTGAGTATACATGGCCGGATGGGAACAGAGGGGTTACACTTAGACACACCCTCTAAAATGGTGTGAACAGAACTAGGAAAAGTGTCAACTTGAACCAAATGACTTCCACTGCACATAAAAGGACTGATCTCACCCGCGAGGACCTGGAACAAACAAAATAGATTGGTCACTCCCACAACACTAAATTTTACCTAGTAATATTATAAAAAAATCATAGGTTTTGCTTTTGCAATGGAGGTAAAGCAGTGTAAATTGAAGACTTACTTGTTGTTGTTTGTCTGTGAGCAGATTCCACAGCTGTGGGAACAGGTCTACCCAAATTGTGTGAGCCAGGTTGGAGTACCTGTGGCACATCTGAGCCATGGGACCCAGAAATGACGCAGTCTGAAAAAACAAACAAACAAAAAACATTGAAGAGGTTTCCTTCAACCCTTAATGCAAATGAATAAATTTGGTAAATTAATAAATTCAAATAAAAGTGCTAAGCTCTTCAGTGCAAGGTTCCATACAGTGCAAAACGATGTCACAAACATATCGTATCATTCGTATCATCACCTTAACTTCCCGGAGCTTGTCGATAAATTTTCCATGTCTTTCAGCGAGTAACTGAACAATGTCAGTCTTCTTCAATCGACTGGGGTCAGCATCTTTGTCCATGGCAGCTAAAAGTTTCTATGCGGTGAAGAGAAATAAATTTTGCTGACAGTCTGCTTAATAAATCTTATTTTTTACATTAGATTTCAAGGTCCTAGAGAACGGAATTCTGAACTTCTTTTTACCGACTCAATTTTAAAAAGCAGAAATACAATTGAAAATTTCAACTTCAAATATCTGTCTCTTCCCATTTTACTCATTACACGAATTTCTTAATCTTGGTATCCATTTGTTAGCAATTAACTGCTCCACTTTGTCTTTACGCCACTTCATACTATGCGTTTTCATCTTCCGTAACTTATGTGATAAACGATATTGCTGGCTGAGCTGAAGAATATTTTGGTATCACTTTCACCTCGTAAGCAGCTTCTGCTGCGTTTCCGATTTTAATAAACATAGAACACACCTTTTGCCTGAGTTGTATCTTCGCAACATTTATCATAAGAATTGATCTGTTTAAAAGTGCGCAAATATTTTTAGGCATTTTAAGGTCAATCCCGCCTGGTTTGCCTATAAACCTCATCGTTAAATTCAAGACTGAAAGAACATGATTCAATAAATGTTTCTTTATTGGGGGTTGAATTAGACTGCGAACCAATAATTAGCTAACTGTTCACATACCCCAGAGTCCTCGATCTCAAACAGACAGCGTGATGACTCCCCTTCTTTCTTGCTTCCTGCCGCACCATTGTCTGTCTCCATCTTCTCCTCTTTGGTTTCCTCAGCAGCCGTTGCCTTTTGCTGAGCACGCGCCAGAATCTCCTTACTCACTTGACTATCAGAAGCCCGGATAAATGACGTCACTGAAGGAAGCATGCTGAATGTACTGGAAGGTGTCACAGGCCTCTCACATGAAGACACGGCCAGGAGAAGCTGAAAGGGTATGGGGACAAGAACAACACTTAGGCAAACAAAACAACGTAACACTAAAATTTGACAACGGATCTGAGGGGATGTCATGTCACGGGACACGTTTTGACCCCACATCAAAGTCTGTTACAATCCTCCAATCCAGTCCAACGTGTTCCCCCACCCTTACGTCTACGCCTGTTAAAATCCTCCCCCTCCGTCTCCGTTCGTTGGCTCACGCGCTCGATGATCTAATGAGCAAATAGCAGACAAGACTGTACCTCGATACATTGTTTGATCCAGAAATGAGGTCCCATGGCTTCCCAGTTCTAAAATAGAAGAAAAGTGTATTTCATGAAAACCGAACTTCAGAAGCAAAGAAAGTGAATGAAAAAATAAATAGCAATAGCTCCTACAGGCTTGAAAATTGTGGGCAAGTCAATAAAACAGTTCATTGCTGTCATCTTACTTGTGAGCAGAAAATGTAAAGTAGACGATCGTACAGCTTCTTTTTCATGGTTTTATCAAAAACCTGTTAAGAAAGTGAAGAAAAGAGAATACTTTTAGTTCAAATAAAAAAATGTGAATCATCGTTTTGAGGAAAATCTTCTTTATTAATTATTAATAAACTTAAGAATATGAAGATCATCTCCAAAACAAGACTTTTCCGTCCAATGCAAGCGTGAGCTAAAGACGCAGTTCATATACATGATACTTTATATATTTCACTTCGAATGCTAAAAATAGATGCATAGCCCTTTTAAAGCAAAGATTATTGTTCAAGAAAACAACACAACAGCAGAGACCAGGACGCTCCAAGCAGCCACTGCCACGTAAACAGTACTCAGTACCTTGTTTACTTCTTCAATAATAAGCTTGAAACTGAACAGTCAAGACACAAGCCCATCCTGCCAGCAGAATCTCTTACCTCCATAAATCTGGATCGGATTTGTGGTTGGATACATCGCAGTCCAGAAAGGAATGCAGGCTCAAGTTTGGAAGCCAACTCAGTGCCCACCAGGGTGTCATCTCTGAAAACACACAAAAATACACCATGTAAGAAACACGAAATATCTAATAAAATCTTTACCTGCAAAGTGAGAAATGTTTTAAGGTTAATGAACAACTTGAAAGACTGACACGACCATGAGTAAATCCTGCTGCAGCCTTAAGTTGTCATCCTACGGATGTAAAAGATATTTTAAAGCTCTGTAAGGGGACACGTCTCCAGAACGGCCACTTTCTGATGACACAAGACAGTGCATTCCCAAACCTGTAGACATAATTGACCAGCTCCAAGAACTGCGCTTGTAGTTCAAAATCTTCAGGGAATCGCTTCTCATAGTTCATCATCATCCGAACCAACAACAAAGATTTCTCTCTCAGGGTGGGTAGTCGCTGTATGGTCAGCTGCGTCTGAAGACAAGAAACACAGAAAATTATTTATTAGTAAACAGCTACTGAATCACAAAATTGAAAGCTTAATTTTGTTGGCTCACCATTTTGGTTTTAATCCAGTCTTCTACGATCTTCGTTATAGCTCGAAGAAGCTTCGAGTCCTAAACGAGAATAACACGTTATATGAGGAAGAGGACAATAATGGGTTAAAATTAAATTGCGAAAAACACTTTTATTAGAGACGTTAGTCATAAGATCCAAACATTCTTTAAAACTTTCTTTCTCACTGACTTTCATCAGAATGGTCACACTTTGGGAGTTCATCTACAGACTCAAAAGGTAGAACCACCTTGTACAGCATAATAAACAGCACCGCAGGAAAGTACTGCTCAGTAGCTTTCATTTGAATGGCCACACTTAAGGATTTCATCTACAGACTCAAAAGTTAGAAGCACCTTGTACAGCGTAATAAACAGCACCGCAGGAAAGTACTGCTCAGTAGCTTTCATCTGAATGGTCATACTTTGGGATTTCATTCAAAGACTCAAACGTTAGAACCACCTGGTACAAAATAATAAACAACACCACCGAAAAGTACTGCTCAATAATTCTAAACGCAATGATCACACCTAAGAATTTCATCCAAACATCACAACTTTGCAGTACATTACATAAAAACTAGATTCGACTTTGCGGGAGAAACAGACGAAACAATTGGAAACATTTTTTCCAATCATTTATGAGACACGAATCAACGTTCATTTTGTACTCACTGGTGATTTTTCAATCAGTGTTGTGAGGATGATGAAGAAATGTTTTCTGATCTCAGCGCTCATTACTCCCAGTCGACCTCTGATCAACTCCAAACACAAAATCAACATGTCACTGGCGCCTGAAAGTAAGATACAAGGAAAACGTTATTAAAAGACGTTACGTTAAACTAGTAACTGTCATAAAACATACAAAATGCAAAACCGCAAGAAAGGCCGAATGTTAGCCAATCAGAATACATGGTAAAAATAGGCAACCGATGCCAAACGTGGAAAGACGTGTAACTAGCGGCAAGCACGAGAAAACATGCAATCGGTGCCAGAGCGTGGGAATTACGCGCATAATGGGGGCCAAGTTTCGGAAAATGTGAAACCCGTGCCAGACACCGGAATATTCACGGGATCTACAGTGCGATTAGTTTTCAACACACTCCGCCTAATTACTTTAAAACAAAAAAGGAACCAACCATTTTTACAGATTTCGTACCTGTGCTTTCTCCAAGTACAGCATTGATGTGATCTTTGTGCATTCGCTGTAACGCCTTGAAAAATGGAGTCATCAACCTACAAGACGACGATTTAAATACATTATATCCTTGAGTTTGATGAGGACAAATCTAAATAAAGTGTTATTTAACGTGGCACAAAAAATGCAAAGCCCACAGCCCCCACAGTCCGCTTTCCTTTTGGTCAGCTGACCAAGAGGAAAGCGGGCTCTGGGGACGAGATTGACAAAAGAACAAAACCAAATTAACCTATACTTTCATTTACCCAGATGTAACACAGACCTTTAAGCATGTACATGAATAGCAACAAGTCTCATCACAATGCGTTTGGAACACTTCTCTCATTGTCAAATTTCACCTCTCTGTATACGCGACTCTCCCTTGTTCTCGGTAATGAGTGAAGCAATTTTGGTTGTTGCTGTTATCAAGCGCTCCAACGAATGTGACGGAAGCTGAAGCAACAACTCTTGCGCAATTTAATCTCACCTATCAATGTACGAGGGGTTGTGCATACAGGCTGCCTTCAACATCATCAGAGGACCATAGAAGATAGACGTTGCTCCATTAGCAGACCTAAGATGCAAACAACATTAAAAGTTACATGAGAAAATCAGAACCGGGCAGACAGAAGCGATGGCTAGAACGCCATGGTAGCCCACATATAGGGCAAGAACGTCACGCTAGCCCACATATAAGGCACTAATGTGAAGGTAAGTGAGTACAAGTGAAGGAAAGTGAGTACAAATGAAGGAAAGTGAGTACAAATGAAGGAAAGTGAGTACAAGTGAAGAAAAGTGTGTGTTAGTGGAGGTAGGTGCGTTAATCAGTTGGTGTATATATTCATATAGGATTGTAATGTTATTAGTGCCTTATATGTGGGCTAGCATGACGTTCTTGCCGAAGCGATGATCTTTACAAAGCTCGACAACAACGGCGGCAACCAGCCACTAGATACCAAAATGACATTTTGGCCTCCAGAAGTTTGAAAAAAAAAAAAACAATACTGTCCATTTTGGCCTGGAAAAGTCCTTGAAAAATTGTCTAGCCCGCCCTAATGCTTTAGCTGTTAGTTTACTGTTACATCATTAACTTCTATTTAAGCTTGAGTTACCCATGGCTACTGAGTGGAGGGACAGTGGATCAGTTAAAGTACCCCGCCTGATATACCGTGTTTTCTTAAGAATGCCCAGAAACTTCTGGTAAGCTTGCTTTATTATATTGAAGCAGGAAGAAAAATTAAGAAAGTTGAAGCCCCATCGGAGAGGAAATTTTTATTTCTCGAAATTCTGTCGCGGAATCGACTTTAACAAACTTGAATCACCTCTGTCCTTGTAATCCTGTAGCTTATCCGCTAACTACTTGTTCTGGTTTGCTCTGTACAATCGTTTTATCCAATTAGTTGTATACAGTCAAATCTCTCCTTGCGACCACTCTCGTAAGCGACCAGCTCTAGTTATGACCAGCATTGTGAAACCCCGTTTGACTTGTCACTTAAACTTTGTAATGAAAAGCTCTCGTAAGCGACCGCTCCCTTAAGTGACTGCGACCACTTTTGTGAATTACTAATTTTTAAGTTCTCGTAAGCGACCACTCAGTCAACACTTTACTAAAAGCACTCAATTCTCGTTCAAATTTTGAGTAATACATAACACAAGTGCTAATGGTTCTTTGCCTTGTACCTACGCGGACCTCTTCTGTGATAGGCAATTAAAAACTATCCAATATTATTACTACAAAACTATTAGTAGCCATTAACATATGCCAAGCTTTACGCTAAAAGTTCTAATAAGCGACCAACCACTATTGTTTCATCATGTGGTCGCTTACGAGAGCCCATTCTCGTAGGCAACCAGCACTAGTTGCGACCACTTTTCTGAATTCCCGAGGTGGTCACTTACGACAGTTTCGACTGTTCTTGAAGGATTTGGCAAAATAACATTGAAATTATGTAAATGAAGTTTCCATATTTTGGCTGCCCCGTTAATTTCAAGCCTTGATAGTACATTTAGCAAAGAGAAGAATGACAACAGGATGAGGAAAGCACCTTTCGTAGTTAACGAGTCCGTCATAGATTACTTTCCAAATGTTTCCATACAGAGTTTCCAGTTCATCATACTTTGAGGTTTCTGTCGCTGGAAAGAGAACAATCAGGAATCGAGTATATTCAAATATCAATTCATTGCAGAGTCAGGTCTTTTAACAATTCTAGAGGAAGATTTTAATAATACCTGAGTCAAGAGGAAATAGCGTCATAAGTCTGGCCAAAAGAGCGTGGATAGCGCGAATAACCTGCAGAGAAAAACAACAAAAATGGCTGATCTGCTCATATTTTGTGAATACAGGCTTATCAGTGCGTACTATACACGTCAACCCTTTCAGCCCTGGCATCAGTATTCAAATTCTCCTCACTAGTCTCCATACATTTCATTCAGTACTAATTGGGAGAACTTGTTAAGACATCAAGACAATTCATCTTTAGTGATCATTTCGTAAATTCTCATGACCTTTATGTGTTATAGTGCACTGATATGATGAGGAGAAAATTGATGCTGATCACTATTGGGTCTTTAAGGGTTAAAGACATGTTTAGTTAAGCCTGGTGCAAGTAAATTTGACGAATACTCAGGTTGCCATCAACGTTCTTGAATATGAAGCCCGGCCACTTGATAAGTAAACTGCATTCATTCTGTCACAAACATGGAACTACAACGAAAACATCTGCGGCTCTGATGGGAATCAAAACTTCCGCACATCAGTGGGATCGTCCAACCACTGAGCTACTGGGAGACTTGCAAGAGATAATGTCATCGGAGTAAATTTAGATTTTTTTTGTGTAAATCATTGCTGCTCAATACCGTTATTTTACGATCTTAACACTTCAAACAGAAAAGGAATAACGTCTATACCAAGTGGGGGGATGAGCAATATATTACAATTGCAAGACCTTGTTAGTATTGTGAAAACGAAAATACATTTGTTGTGGTTCAAATTTTTCTTTGCTTTCAAACCAGATTAAATTTTATTTTCCTTTGTCTTAGATTACGGTAATAAATCCGAGACAAAGGAAAATAAAAATTAAACTGGTTCAGGGCTCGAAATTGCGACTCACTGGTCGCCAATGCGACCAAAAATTGAGTGCTGGCGACTAGATTTTCAGAATTGGTCGCCGGCTGGCGACTCACGCTTTGTCGGTTAACTTTTCGCTGCTTTAGCATAAACAGAAGAAATTTTTTGTATTTAAGTCTTAATATGGAGAAATCATTCGGAACTGGTAGCTAGAAGACAACTCACCTTTCCTTTTCCACCAAAATAAAACTCAGTGTCTAAAGATTCGATTTCACGGTCTGTTAATTAATAACACAAAATGTACTTCGGTACTCGTGTTTACCAGGCTCCATATTGTTTCAGTGGCTTCTTTAAAAAAGTGGGATCGCAAGCGCACTTCAACACCATGTGCTTTAAAAGCCACTCGTGCGTGTGAGCTGCTCTTTTTATTTCATCCCGGTCGGAGGCTGGTATGAGCAATGTGATTGTGTAGGGACCTAGGGCGAGCAGTCTGATGTGTTTAGCGGCGGTAAAAAGCGCCGAGGAAGGTAACTAAAGTTGAATGCTGCACTGGCCGTAAGAGAATAAAGAACTGCGGTTTGAAGAAGTAAAAAGCAAGGACAAATTCTCAGGTTTGTCTGTCTATGGAAACAATGAACTTAGAACGTTCCATACTTTATTTCAAATAACGGAACAAAACACCGTCACGAAACCAAAAACATAAAAGCCGAAAGCAACCGTAGCTTGATAAGACGTCTTTCTTGTGCTGTTCCTTTTTAGTTGTTTTATTATGACTTTCCTTGTACGTAAAGTAACATTTAAAATCATGTTTTCGTGAAAGTTGTATATTAAATAAGTTGGCGACCAAACTTTTTGATCTGGCGACCAAATTTTTCCTGTTAGTCGCCAGCTGGCTCCTAAGCAAAAAAGTTAATTTCGAGCCCTGTGGTTTGAAAATTTTTAAACCAAAGAAAAATTTGAACCACGACACATTCATCTGATGTGTAATTATGAAAAGCTACGCAAAGCTTGCACTACAGATTACAAGGAGAAGCAAGCTGTTCAGGAAAATAGGAAGAGAAAAAAAAGACTGTACCTTGGTGTTTTGACAGGTCATGCAGGTAGCAATGCCTCGTTGTAGCGGTTTAAACAGAGTCAAGATAGTTTGCTGTGGCTGAAAAAGAAAGACGAAGAGCATTGAGAAAATAATGTTAGAGGAATAAGTAACATATTTCATTGGGTTCCTGTCCCTCAGAATAAACTGCACATGAGCAACATTCATGAAAAGGGACAATAAGTTACAAAACATTCTTTAAGGCACCATTTTGATGTGACAGTTTTCAGATTCACTCTTTTTTCCGTTTCAAAATTCTCAAATTATTGTAATATTGTTTAAAGATTTGTTAATTAATCGTGTCCGTACTTTGTTTGTTGTATAATTTATCGTAACACTGTAAAAGTTGTAGCCGTGTCAATCAATAAAAAAAAAGTGTTTAGAAGTCTATTAGGCCCGTTAACACATGCGATTTTTGACACGATTTTGTCGCACTCTCCAATGCAACTTTTGTCGCAAGTGTAAACTAGCAACTGTTTCGCTGCGATTCCGGTGCTATATTTGTTGCAATTTCCCCCAAATTGCCGCTAAGTTGCATCAAGCTTCAAACATGTTCGAAACCTCTGGATATCCTGACGTCAAATCGCACAGCAATCGCCACTAGTTTACACTTTTATCGCAAGCGCGAGCTCGAGCGGGCAATCGTATGTGTAAACCGGCCTTAAGACAACTTGATCATACTTGATAATGCTCAGCTCAAGAGATACAAGCTACTTACCAGGACTGACAGGAGGTAGGTCAATATCTCAATCGCTGTACAAACGTTAGCATAGTTGGCGGCTGGAGTTTGATCCTAGGAAGAACAAAGTTTTATTTTAGCCATCATTACAAAACCATGAACTAAACCAAAATTATGGAGTATCCTTACTTACCACTGTAACTAGAATCTTGTCTAACCAACCAACTCGCAAATCAGTACCTGAAAGAACGAAAACAAGGTGAATTTATAAGCCCCTCCCACTGTCACAGAGAATTAATGAGCCTCTGCTGCTGTCACTAGTATTGTTAAGCCTCTTCAGTGTCACAAGAATTGGTAAGCCCCTCCCACTGTCACAGAGAATTAATGAGCCTCTACTGCTGTCACTAGTATTGTTAAGCCTCTTCAGTGTCACAGGAATTGATAAACCCCTCCTGCTGTCAACGAGAATTAATGAGCCTCTGTTGCTATCACTGTTGTTAAGCCTCCCCAAGTGTCACGAGAATTGATAAGCCCCTCCTCCTGTCTCTAAGAATTGATAGCTCCCTCCCATGGTCACCGAGAATTGACGAGTCCTCCTCTTTCTGACACTTACCTGGCCAAACATCTGGTCTCAGTGCAGTCTTAAGAAGTGCCACACATCGCCGTGACAAAGTCTCCCCAGGGGAACCCATGGTAGTCGAGGGCTCATTCACCTGCAAGGTACCATAATGAATTTTGTTCACCATAATGAATTTTGCTCACAATTTTTTAAATTGTCATAATAATTGAAGTAGATTTCATTGTTTGAATGTCTTACCTGACAAGCAATTCTCAGCAGAAAGTTGACCACAGCATCAGCATGGTGCTTCTCAAGCGGTGATTTGATTTGGCTTTCCTGAACTGCTACTCGTGATACGGTGCTCTGTACACAAACAGCGACAAAGTCAGGAATCTAACTCAGACTTACAGATCTATGATTGACTGATGGATTGATTGTTCGATTGATTGATTGATTGATTGATTGATTGATTGATTGATCGATCGATTGATTAGACGACAGAAGAATAAGCGAACGAACAGATGGAGGGACAGAAGGACGGACGAATGAACAAACGAAAGAATACTCGGTTGATTGCTTGATTTATTAACTGATTCAGAGTGAGTAAATGAGTGACAAAAAGAAGGAATAAATGGTTGCATTCACAGATTGACTAAATGAGAACACACCTGAGACAAGGACCTTGTTTTCTTTGTTTCTGGTGTAGCAGAGTCCTCAGATGGCCGTTTGACACCTCCCACCTTTAAAAGAAATGACCAAATAAATCTCATGGTTCTCTGTTAATTAAAATACCCAAAGTTACAGTGTTAACAAAAGTGCTTCCTAACTTGCCTGTGATGCTGTTACAGTGGAAGATTCGGTTTGCTGGAAAAGAAGAAACGTGTTTCAAATTATAACATAAGCTTTGGATAAGATCAGTGATTAACAAAGTTTACTGCTTCTGTTGAAATCAAATATGTTGGTAGGATTGTCACATTGCTGTTTTAAGTTAAGACAACGGTCTATATTGCACATTACTAGTTTCAAGTTCAAACCACTCATGCAACATACCATACGATACTTTACCTCTGAGGTTGTTGTTTGTTCCTGGTCATCCTTGATTCGCTGCAATTCCCACTTTAGAATCACTTCTGCTAAGTCGACAGCAAGTTTGCGGTGTTCAATAGAGGCCTTGATAAAACACATTTATTTAAAACAAATTAAAAACATATTAAAACAAATCTGAACAACTCTGTGATAAACACTGCATGCCACCTGTCTGTTAGTGTTTGTCCTTGTACGACACGGATATAGTTTTGTGGAAACATCTTTTTTCAGTTGTCCAGTTATAGGTTTTGGAGGTAACGTTTCACTCAACTGTAAATAGTTTGAACCCAGGAGTCATATCATAAGTCAGTGAAGTATGATCATCCGGGTGAGTGTAGTCTTGAGAAGGACTGCTTGAGGTGACATTGACTGATGTTTCGATAACCTGAGCAGAAGTCATCATTAGAGTCAAGGTTTCACTCAAGCCATACAAAGCCAGAGCCAGTCAGTTTACAAACCTTATACTTTCTCAGTAGATTCTCTGACACTATATCATTGAGGGAGCGAGCGAATGAGCGCAGGCTCGTTGTCGCGCTCCGCGGTCATGCACATGCTTTTCTCACGCACTTGCTTTATCATCTTAAAAAACAGCTGGGTACAGACTAGGTTTGAGCTTGAACCACCTAGGAGTATCACTTCTTCTCCAGGATGGGATGCCTGTGCAATGCAGGGTTTACCTCCCAGCATTTTCATGGGTGACCTCAACGGTTCACTGGTACACATTTCTACACTTGGGACGAGAGAGATAGTGTAGAGTAACTTTTGTTGTCTAAAGCCAGCAACACAATGGGCCATGTTTTACGCTCTTCATAGGAAATTTGATCGTCAGCGATCGCTGACGATTTTCGCGGAGAGCGGACACACTTGGCGATTTTTCGCAGAATCGCCGATATCTGACATGTGCAATTTTCTATCGTTCTTCGTGGCGACCAAAATCGCTGGTGAAATCGCCGTCTCGGGAACGGGCACACTTGGCGATTTTCGCTGGCAATCCAAATTCGCCCCTAGTGTGTCGCTGGCTTAAGGAAACAATACGACCGTAAAGGCCATCAGCTTTCCATTAGCTACTAGACCAACATACTTTCAATGTACTTACGTTTGCAGTGAATCCCAGTCTTTGCATGGCACTGACCATGTGTTGAATCAGGTGAATTCTCACAGGGTAGTACACACGATAGTGACGAACCAGTAACGTCCTGTTGAAAAACAACAACAACAACAACTTAAAACATCATAGAGTAAAGAGCTATGTTACTGTGAGATTATTAAATTGTGTCTGAGCAGTTTTTGACCTCGAGCCTTTCATTTGGCTTGCTCCAAAAAGCCAAAACAGCCAGCAATGTAAGGCAGCTACAGTGACATGTATTTCACCACTATCACTCCTAGATTCAAGCATGACGAATCGTAAACAGGTGGTTTATAAGACCTTAGAGGTAATGTATGAAATCGAAGTAACTTTATTTATTGTCGTTGACGTGGGGAGTGGTCGCCCAGTCTCCTGAGCCAGGGGCTCATGTAAAAAACGCTCGACCAATAAATTGAGAAAAATTTTCTGTGGTTCTGTTTATTAACTACAAAAGGTGGTTTCATCTTATGCGTAAAGGAATCAAGTCCTAAAGCCAGTTGCTACGAAGTACTTTGGTATTGTTTATAGTGCTGTGTAAGATGATTCTAACTTTTGAGTACATAGTTCAATTAAGCAGTACTCTCCAGTGGCTCTTCTCTTTAATTTTCTCAAATCGGAACATGTAGAATATTAAAAAACCTACTTTGAGGAGGGCACTACGAGGAGGTAAATACAAACACATTATTAAAAACTTACAGCATGTGCACTAGTTGTGCCACGGTGTGGCCTTCTTCTACGATGATCTTCTTTGTCCAGTGTGTCAACATAGCCTGTAAAGGAATAACATATTTAGTTTTCAGGAAAACGTTCCCTAAAATGTGAACTGTCCAACAAGTTGATCTCTACAAGTCCAAAATGTCCTTGCAATAAACGAAAAACTCGTTCGCACAATGCCACCCGATGCTGGCTGACTGCTTTGACATAGCGTCAAGATTATAGGACACTTCTCATAGCACTTCTGACAACCCTTTGCAGGTCAACAAAGTGACCAAGCCTTTCAATCATAGATAGATATTGCTTTGACAAAGTCACCTGCCTTTTAGAGTGCTTCAATCGCGAGTTTATATGAAGGCGACACCATGTAAAATGAGAGTGCCAAGGGCATATTTTGTTTGATTAAATTTGTTCCAACTTACATTTCCATCTTCCATCCTGGCCGGCATCGCAGGTGTGAGGATGTCAAGAGCTTGTCTCACAACTCCACGAGCCTCAACTGCGTGAGCTTTCAGCAAGCTGTGAAAAACCTGTCGAACGCGGATAAGAAATAAAATTTTTAAAGCGTGCATACATAAAAAAGGTTCTTTCAACAACATGTTTCGACACAGCGGACTTTTTCAACCAGTGAAGACACAAGTCTTTATTGAAACACCTCTGAAATTCAGAGTTGCATACATTCATAAGACCATTGGAAATGGCACAACAATCACAACAAGATTAAACCTGGGGGCTTCGTCAAAGTTAAATTTCAGGCTTCTTCAAAGTTAAACTGGGGCAGCTTTTTCATTTCCGTACATAATAAAGTAGCGCGCAGATATTCCCCTGTACACACACTTTGCACATTAAATGTATCAACAAGAAAAGCTCCAGGGGCATTAGACATTGTTCTCCCTCCCCTCGGGGTGTAAAATATATTATGGTCATTCAGGATACAAGCTCTAGCCAGTGTAGCGAAAGACGGAACGAGTATTTGTTTGGCCGAGGAAAACCGGAGGTCTAGAGCAAGCGACCACAAAAAAGAAAAAAAAACGGGTATTACTAGACCCCGTCCTGACGGCGGGGTAATACACATGTTGGTCATTTTACCTGTAAAACAATTCTCTTGTGGATGGCAAACTTTGCAATGATGTGGGCCAGTAGTAAATGCCCATGGTACTTTGTAGATGGATCCTAGAAAGAGGCAGGAATTACTCAATTAGTTTAAATAGGTTACGAGATACACAATTGACCAAAACAAAGCTGTAGAGATTGTGATACTAATGATCAATGATCTGCAAAGACAACAACTACCACTACTACTGTGTTTGGCACCCTGAGGAGTCTTTCTCATTTTTACTGCCCAAATCGAAAAAGTAACATAATTGTCCTAATGGCTATTAAACTGCCATCAGGTTACTTGAAATTCCATTTTCCTCGGCAATCCTTCGGGCACTGCTGCACTGATGTAAATGACGAATGCAAATTTTTGCAAGCTTATAATATTATTGGTCTTACCACACATTGCTTAGATAACAGACAAGGCCAAGCAAATGTCATAAGACGACGCAACTTTATTCCTTGTTTCCTGGAGTAACAGAAAGATAAACACAGTGCTCAGATTATTATAACTAATGCTAACAGTCAAAAACCTTGTGAGGGGTTCAAATAAGGTAATACCCTTAACTGGAAAATGTTGACGAAGATCTACCCCTATTCTTGTTAAAACGACATTGGAATCATGGAAACTTTCTACTTTGGTGCCTGTGGATAAAGTGCTACAAGTGGGACCATTCAAATGAGAACTCTTGAGTGGTTCTCTCCTGTGTGCTGTTCGCTCTTTTTTTAAACAAATTTAGAATTTGTTCTACATTTCTATGCTCATACTCCTTGGAACAAATAACGATTGACAGTGTGTTTTTCATTTAACATTAACTTACTTGTTAGCAGCATCATGGATATGCTGTGAAGCATGTTCCACAAGTAAAGCGGAAAACTGCAACAACAGAATGCGCACAGCATCCTGCAAGCATAAACATTTACAAATACATCAGTGCTCCACAAATTTGTTTGGAGGACGTAAAGTGGATAGCTATAGGTACGACCTTCTTTTAAAACTGTCTATAAAATCTTAAAGTGTGACCACTCAAATGAAAGCTACTGAGCAGTACTTTCCTGTGGTGCTGTTTATTATGCTGTGCAAGATGGTTCTAACGTTTGAGTCTGTGGATAAAATCCTAAAGTGTGACCATTCAAATGAAAGCTACTGAGCAGTACTGTCCTGTGGTGCTGGTTATTATGCTGTACAAGATAGTTCTAACCTTTCGCGTTTGGGTCAGTGGATGAAAACCCATAGTATGACAATTCAGATGCAAAACGTTGAATAATGTATTTTCATGTGGTGCTGTTTTCGATTTCTTTTAAGTAGGCATTTTAGAAAATTTGTCAATTCTGCACTCAGTGTAGACAGGGCTTTAGAAAGTCATCGTCCAAACGATTTTTAAGCATGGTCCGAAAATTAACCACACTTTGTTAGACTCTGTGTAGGTGTGGTCTTTTAATCTGTGGATTGTCCAAGTTCCAATATATTTTTACCCCTTTTAGGCATGGCTTATGCGAATATGGAGACCCAAAATTAACCTCGATTTAGCCTTAAACCAGGGCCCAGTTGTTTGAAAGCTGGTTAACGCTAAACCAGGATTAAAGTTTAACCAAGGTTTCTATTTCTATTGTTAAAGAGAGCCTTCATGGCTAATCTAAAGTGGGCATTTAAAGGCAACTTAAGTCAAAACATGGGGCAAAAAAGATTTAAAGGAATCCTCAAGACTTGGCTATAAGCCAGAATTAAAATCTGCCGCTAACCTTAATCCTCCTTTGAACAACCGGGTCCAGGTATTACTTACACTCCTTTATGCAATCGACCCTTAAGGTTTAAACCCAGTATGTTGTACTTACAGATCTTTAACCCAGCATGTTGTACTTACAGATGTTCCAAAAGGATTATCCGGATCAACAACCTTGCAAACAAACAAACTGATCACATTCTCGTTACTGTCCTGTTCAGGGCTGGGCGGTCCACCTATTAATGCATCACCCTCACCACGCTCAAACGACACTTGAAACATGGGGATCAGCACATACTGCAAGGCCTGTCAAGGAGAGGGCAAAATATATTAGAGCAAAACTCGCCGTTATCGCAAGAATTTTCTCCAACAATTATGTTGTAAGACTTGTTTCCCACACATTATCGTCCAAAAATTGGGGAAGAGACACGTGAATACGAGCCTTACTTTCTATGAGCTTCTGCCCCTCCAAGGGTAAATATTCTTTTGACGCCCACTTCAGACGGTGGACATTTAAAAATTAAGCTTTGTTTTCCTGTTTGGCTTTAGGAATGGTCACAATTATTGTTAAGGTGGATATCTGGTGATTTAGTATTAGAAAACAAACAGAGTTTTGTGTAGTGCCAAGATGCCACAAACATGCACTTTAAGAAAGGCTAGTTCGAGAAACTAACATCTAGAGAAACAGCATAGAATGCGTTTGAATCAATTTGAATTAATTTGTGAATTGCTTAAAAGCTGTTTTCTGTTTCCTTTTTTTTTTTTTGTTCTGGTAAAAACCTTAATCGATCACCATCTTGTGAAATGGGTGTAAAAAAATTAGTCCTCCAAGGACTATTTTCATTTGCCTCCTGTCATTTCACTCCTAGTTTCTGCCTCCTTTCCTTCCAGAATCTTGTCCTTTGTCTTTCCTCACAAAAATGCCACAGTACCAATGAGGGAACACTTTCAAAGTAGCAGCAAGGCGTCAATAGTCCAGAGCTTAAACAACACGTTTCTTATTACGGTTATACAAACCTTAGCTTTCAGTTCTTGAGGAAAGTTCTGATCATGAAACAGCTCTACAAACTTGAAGAAAACAGCTCTCTTTTGTTCCACTGAGTAACCCTGAAATAAAACCAAAAGACACGACATTTATATGACATACTTTTCATCCACAGGTTGAACACATTTGTGACCATTTTGTATGCTCACTTTCACGTCATTTGCGATGAAAACCTTTTGGTTTGTGAGTCGTATGCAAGTACCACATTATCCATTTCTTATGATGTAATAAGCTACTGGAGGACGATCTGTGCATCCTACACTACACTTTGGTTGGTTTTATATATACAATCCGACTAACCTTTGCAACTGTTTCATCTAAAAATTTCCGCAGAAAATGGAAATCGGGCACATGACGGGTGGTGAAGACACGCAGTAGCTGGAAGAGCAGTTCCACCTCAGATGCACGGTGCCTTGAGCAAAGGACAAGAGGCAGTGAACATCAACTTTCATTAGAGTAAACTCACAAGAATCCCTTCCTGATTGGTGACGATCACCACTCTAATACACAATATCCCTTCCTTGAGCAGATAAAATTTGTCTACACATACGTCACTTCTATTGCAGTTCATCGCCATTCTGTGCTTTTAGCAAAATTATCCAATACTTTAGTTTCGTGTTCACCGAGACCGCTGACCAAAAAACATGAAAAAGACGCATTTCAACAGGGTTAATCTCGATCCACAATACCTGCAAGAAAGATGCTTAATTCTAAAAAGAAACATTATACATAAATTTGGGAAAAGCTCATCTTCTGATTTGTGAATATTTTACTTCAGATTGAGACTAACCCCTGTATAAATGCACCTGTAGTTTTTTTATTCCCGCAGTCTTGGCGAACTCGGCAATTGACTACCATATACCAAACTAGATAGCGAGTGGCTGATCACATATCAAACGCCACGAACTGAAGGGAATTCAAGACACAACACGTTGCAAAGTGTTTTGACATTTTTTAAAAACGTTTTGCTGTGATTGCGTCTCTCATGTGTTTGAGACATCTGTTCACATCTGATCATGATGCCCGAAGCTGCCCAAAGACAAAAGGCAGTAGCCTGAGGCCCCCAGCACTGCTGGAGCACTGCTAGAGCACAGCCCTGTTTAGTGTAACTTTATTTTTAAAATTGCCTGTTAGGAGATGTGGCATGCTTATATCTGAGAAGTGGTAAAACTGAAATGATGTTTTGTTATTAAACTGGCGGGCCTACAACCAGCTGGCTTTAAGCCACGAGGCGGGAGGGGGGGGGGGGGGAGGGCTTGCAACTAGGATTTCACCGTATGTTATGGCGTCATGTCAACTTACTTGATGTAGTTCAGCAAGCACTTGGCAAGGAGTTTCGGTTCTCTCCAACGATGAATTGGAGTTCCATCCTAAAAAAGCAATATCACAAAAAGAATGTTGAAGATCCTGACAGGTACATTTAATGACAAAAAGAAGTACTTCAGAACACACTTGGAATTCTTCATTGCAAGGACAAACAGTGCTCTTTAAAAACATAATGAATGGGATTTCTTTTTTAAGTCGTTTTTTTATCAATCGATCTTAACATTAATTGTATGTTTTACAAAATGTAAATTATGTGGTTTCTTTCCCGTTTGTTAAAGTTGTAGTTGTTTAATTTTTCAATGTGTTTTTGATTAATATTTAGTTTTGCCTCTTTTTTTGCCCTTTTGAAACCACTGTGGTTACTATAATAGCATGTATTTTGAATTAAAATAAAAATTATTTTACAATGTGTCGAATCTAATGAAAATGAGCAAAGGCTCATAGTCTTGGCTAATCTGTATTACCTGAAGTCGCCACATTAATCGTCTGACGATTTAAAAGGGCCTTACAGTGCAACTACTGTACCTTTTTTAGCCTCTCTTGAAAACGGTCGGACACCCATATTCGTCTTAAATGGCCAATCTAACATTAAGGAAAGATTAAATAATGCAACATAAACTAGATAAAGACTTGGTTCTTCATGACGCAAAAAGTGCAGAATGAAATAACAAAATCCCTGTTTCAATACGTATGTTCTCACCAAGACCGGGTGCTCTGGCAGCCAAGAGTCATTGAACTTCACCAATAACCTACGAATGTACAAAGATTAGGGTAAGAATGTCAGTTTAGGTATCCAATGAACATCTCTTACATCATGAGATAACCGCATTGTCAAGCATAGAATAGATGAATGAACGAACGAATGTAAGCCAAATAAATGAACAAACAAATTAACTAAAACAGCGTTCGCAGCCTTTTACGATTTTAAAATACAAGGCTTCCGCAGGACCTTTTCTATCACTTTTAAATGTTTTCCATAACCTAAATTTGGCCTTTTATTTTCACAAACTGGGAACTACACCATTATGTCATCCAATGATTTTCTTTTCTTGCTTTTTCGTTCACGCAAAGACAAAGACTGATTATGTTTTGTACAATGAACTTAATGTTCCATGACAAACTCAATTTTCCATCATAAACACTTATTTCCATGACTCTTCAGGCCTGGTTTCCACGCCCCCCCCCCCCCCAACCCAAATAAAACAGTCGTTTAACCTGATGATTTTTATTCCTTGGTTCTGTAACTCCATCTTTTTCTGTACTGCTTGAACTTGATCGTCAGGAGGCTGATGGCAAACACGAGAGGGAAAAAACAAAGAGGAAAGGCAAAATTAAAGGCGGTTAAAGGACAGGCGAAAGGACATAAAATAAGCAGTCACATACTTGTTATGAAGAGGTTATATGTCATTAAAGATGTGTTTATTGTTCATCGTGGTGTAAGATAGGTAAGATGAACGTTTATTCGTTTGTCTCACGATGGAATCGCTTTGAGTTGTTGATCGCGACGTTTCGACTGCAATACTGCTAGTCTTCATCAGGCGATGAGGTCGATTGTTTACGTATCGCTATTTGTAGCATGATGGTTCGCTGCTTATTGGTGCATTTCGATCCTCATTATTATTCCGACTATTAGATGTTGTTCCCTCACAGGTCCGCTTTGTGGTTGGTCGGCTGTTGTGCTTTCTGATCGCAGCTTCTGGAATTTCGATTCCACTATCTCTATTGATGTTATTAGGATGAAGTCCTATATGGATAGCCTCTGTGACCCTACGTGTGTACCAGTGAGGGTCACGATCAATAAACTTAACTCCGTTTCGTTAGCGTGTTCCGAAACTGCGGAGGTTTGCCTGCGAGCAAGCCGTATATCTCTGTCGTGTTCTTTTATCCTGTCTTGCATCGCTCTCCCTGTTTCCCCAACGTACACTTTCCCGCACTCACACGGAATTTTATAGACGACACCGTCTTGTTTAGTTGGTTCAAGGGTGCACTTTCCCACATTAATTTGTTTTAATCTTACAAAGGGTTTAAATTTAAGGTTAGTAATTTCAACGAAACTAATGCATCTTACCTGCGGCATACTGAAGGTACTGTTAACAAGTTTTAGAGAGTGCGCTTCAAGTGTTTGTCTCAATGGCTTGGAGACATCCTGGCAGAGTATAAACTGGAAGAAAAGACGTTCTCAAGCTTAACAATGTCTACAAAGCTGCATAAGAATGAACTAAGAATCAGACAATTTAATATCAAGTCATGAGGACAAATATAAATTTGATTAGCACTCTTAGGAAAAAAAGCCTTCAGTCCTGCCAACTTATTCCAAATCAAATCATCCACCATTCGTAGTTCACTAACACTCCCTATTAGGCAATGTCAGTGCAACACTTTCTGTAGTGCACCGCCTGGATAGTCTGGTGGATACGTGTCAAATTAGGAGAAAATCGTGCACCTTATGATAAGCATCACACTCGGCGCACTAATACTACATTATGGAGGACACTTTTAAGATTGGAAGCAATCTGGATATGCTCTGTGTCAGCTAAGAGAGGGTGGTAAAAAGAACATGGGAGTAATTATACAAAATGGCTGCCGCCAACGATACTTCTTGATACGAGAACTTTCAGCAAAACTGTTTGAGACCAAAGATGGATTGCTTTGATTCTTAAGCAAGTTCTCCCACATAGCTTTGAACAAAATGTATGGCGACCAGTAAGGAGAATTTGTATTATCATAAACAGGTGTTTACTCACCATTAACAGACGGTTCACTTGAGAACCAGCAAGCTGAACCAAGAAAAAATCCACAGTTTGGGTGGGATAACGAATCAGGAACTTCAACATTGGTTTTCTCAATGGACTTCCAACCTAAAACAAGTCAGAAACGTAAAACATTTACAAAATAGGAAACAATATCATGCCATACAGCAGCGTTTAGCTGTTAAGCTTCCACAGTGGGTGTTTGATGGTTGCCTCCCATACACAGCATGTAGTCACTGTCTATGTGAAAAGGTCTGCCATAAAATTCCAAATATAAGCCTTGGGATTCTATTTGTTCAAAAGACTCTTAGGACTTACTTGCGAGAAGGACTTCTTTGCTTGTTTGTTTGTTTGTCTTTTTTGGAAGCGGTGGGGGGGGGGGGGGGATCATTTTGGAGGGAACTTTGCATTTCAAAATTACTTACGCTTGACAATAAATTCAGCTCAAAGCAACTTGAAATATTCCATACAACTCCGTCATATTTCGGGTTAACATTTACCCGATGGATTAACAGACAACCTTATTAGAAGGAGCATGTAAAATTTAGTTCTCACGCAAAGTTTGAAAAGGATGAAAATCGGCTTCAAATGATGCGTTTAAAATAACGAAGTTTGTATTATCATCTGGATGGGAATGATTGTCTCTCAGCCACAAAAACCTGTGAAAAATTCATCGTTCTTCAAAAAGGAATACCTCCCTTATGCTCAACATTTTCTACACATATTTGGTAAATTTGTTATTTGCAACGCTTATTAAAATGTCTGATAATTTTTAGTTCGCAGTTGCCATAGCAACTGAGAGCTATTGGGGCAGTCCTGGCGTAAACAGTTGTGTGGTATTAAGCGGTGTTAACGTTAACTTTTTGGCAACAAGCCCACAAATCATTCAAAGTAGAATCCTTCGAAGTGTAATAGGCAAGTTTTGAGGGGCTCTTAACCAAGTTTTGCGCAGTCTCTATGGATGAAGAATTAATCGGAGTGTTTGGATCCTCGAAAATATCGTAGATTTTGATTTGCAAAGACAGCGCAGGAAGGAAGCGGAAGGAAAAATTTACTCAGGTGCGTGTTAGAACTTGCTGCTCTTCAGTTTCGATTTACTCGTTATTCTGAACTTCCCAAATGATGTTTGTTCTTTGATGATCACCAGAAAGATTCTTGAAATCCTTGTCATTTAACTGCAAAAATGTTTTGTGTTTTCTTTCGCTTAGCCTTTTAGAATGATCTTATTCGTGAGGTTTTCCTGACACGAAAAGCTATTTAAATTTCATTTTCATAATTCAATTAGTAGAATGTTTACATAGGTGTAATGTTGGCATGATTTCTGACCCGAAAGGAAAATTTTGTCACTCTCAAGTTTTTAAATAAACTCAAACACCTTATGTACACGCAAAAACTAGCCTAACGTCTGTTTCTCTTTAATTATGTAAGTATTCTTCTACATTCATTCTAATATCATGAAAAAAAAAAGATTTCCCAGACTTATGATAGCATATTTCTTTTTCTAAACCCGG
The DNA here is from genome assembly GCA_964030785.1 of Siderastrea siderea. Lineage (NCBI taxonomy): Eukaryota > Metazoa > Cnidaria > Anthozoa > Scleractinia > Rhizangiidae > Siderastrea > Siderastrea siderea. Next base: position 55,413,834 of record OZ034971.1, read on the forward strand.
CAATCGTGGTCTCCCCGTTATTCTTTAATTTTGAGCTGCCTGTTACCTATTTAATGGTGACGCTCTCTATCATGCAACCAAATCTCCTTATAACCCACTGATATACACTGAACAACAAAGACAGCAGAGGCAAAATAGTAGTAATATCTAAAAAACAACTGCGAACTATCCGAACGGATCCGCTCATTGATAATACAGAGATCAACGACTGCTAAAGTAAACAAAGGTCAGCGTGTCTCGTACCTCCAAAGAAAGTGCTTTTTCCACTTTCAGAATCAAATTGATGAGTGGTTCAATCAGCTTTGAAGATGCAGCAGGAATCAAGTAAAACATGTTGATAATAGACGCACAGATTTTCAACTCTTGAACAAACTGGTAAAAGAAAAAAGTAAACAAGATCTGAGAACAGGAGGTAAAAAGGACAACTGACATGTACTGCGCTTATATTTGGATTGAGGCAAAATGGCAAAATGGCAAAAAAAAAAAAACTTGATAACGTTTAGTGGGATGGCGACTTTGATAAAAAGAAACAATGTGCTCCTACCAGTGCCATAAGGGACATGGGTTCAATGAAGGCCCAGGACAAACAGGTCCAACATTTTTATTAAGCACATAGCCCACGGGTAGCCGTACCCTCCCCCGGGTACGGCTAAGCGTAGGCTATTAAGCACAGTAAACGTCAGTTCGACATTGTTAAATTGAACATGCTGAACACCTTGGCAAACCGGTTTAACAACACTGAATGGTGCTATAAAAAAAGATTTGATTGCCATCAAACGTTTGATCCAACATCACTCAGCTTTTTTTGTTCTCACGTGCGAACAACAGTGTTGTATTTGTTTGGCCTGGACTGCACAATGCTGACCACACGTAAGGAAACGTTAATTTGCGTAGTTCAAAAGCATTTACAGTGTTCACACAGTAATCAGACTTGAAAGCTCAGTAGTTGCTCAAGCGCTTGCCTACGCCATGAGTTTAAAGATGCGGGGACAACAGATGTTGCAAAAAAGCAACTCTTTTAGTGCTTCTGAATTTACTTACATCTTCAGAGCTGTTGTTGGTCTTCCCAGCAACCTGCTGAGTCTGTGTTGTGCCGGCTGCTATTACGTCCACCCACTTCTTTAAGTGCGCCTAAAACAGGACGAGGAAAAAAATGAATGAATGAATGAATGAATGAATGAACGAACGAACGAACGGACGGACGGACGACAACGGACGGACGGACGGACGGACGAACGAACGAACGAATGTCATTACTCCACTACGCTACATAAAAGGTGGCTCTAACTTTTGAGTTACTAGACAAGATCCTTAAGTGTGACCATTCAAATGGAAGCTACTGAGCAGTACTTTCCTGTGGTGCTGTTTATTATGCTGTACAAGGTGTTCCTAACGTTTTTGTTATCGGATGAAATCCTAAAGTGTGACCATTTAAATGAAAGCTACTGACCAAACTGCCAACTTACCAAGAGCTGCTCACAAAGTTTCTCATTGAAACTGCCAGGGAAGAGCTCCATGAGATGAGATAACCTCTGCAACAGAAAGAAGGATAACACTATTTAAAAACAAGAAAAATAAAACCTGATTGCTCAAGAAAATGTAGACGTTTTCTGGTTGTTATCACTCTAGCCACAGTATTCTCTGCCAACATGGCATGGCATTTTGCTTCGCAATGTTCCTCTCCACCAAAGAGTAAAGAATCTAAAAATATTGATCCAATTTTTCAAGTTACAAGCCATCCATAGCTGAAGATCTTACTTATAGTTTCAGGAAACGGTTCGGGTATTTTGAAACAAAACTGAACCACTACATTTGCATTTCCTTTGATTGAAATAGGAATGCCTTTCAGCTTTTTAAAGCTGTCCTCAAATACTTCATTAAGTTAAGTAGCTTACACAGCCTGTTTCAAACAATTGCTAAGGGCAACGTTGTGATGTACTAGCTAAGAATCTCTTTTGGGGGAGGGCAGAGGGAGTAAACAGTAAAGTACGCTCCTGCCATCTCGACTATGCTAGAGAAACCAAATATATAAAATTGTTTGGGATAACAGGAGTTCAACGGGAGTTTGCAACAGACAATAGAAAATAACTGAGCAACATTGACCACAGAAAACTAGCTCCAGTTTCAGATTGCGGGGGATTGAAGATAGCCAGGGGTCTACTGTAAGTTTGTAATCACTTTTATCCACCATTAATCACCTTGAGCACCATTTGAAATGAGTGGAAAAAACCTCAGAGTATAAAATGCACTCTGCATAAATTAGCTAATTAAACGGCCTCCTGGGGCTTTTCGTAAGAAACACGCCTCGGTCATCTGGCAACGGCCAAGTTGTGATGAAATGTGCACAAATTTGGGTGAAATTGTATAGATTTACATAAAATTGCGAAATTTGTTGACAAATGTCATTTTGGCACTGCACTAGATTGGTCAGGAAAACATAGTGGAGTGTTGGCACTAACCTGTATGAGCTGCAAGTTGAGGCTTCTGTAATCTCCTAACTTGAGTAGCAGCGGTCTGATACTCATATGAACCTGCTCCATGTCAACTGGAGTTCCAGCCATGAACTGAAGAGCCAGGAAAGGAAGATAAAGACATTATGCAAGTTTAAAATGTTCCATAGCCAAGAATCTAGTGCCCACATTTAATCTCAAATGGCGGATATAGCCTTGTTTAGTTTGATAGAAAACAACGGTAATCAAAAGACAAACGGATGGATGGAGGGACCAAAAGATGGACGGACATGTGAACAGATGGACAGATAAATGTGTCACTCAGTTAAGGGGGAGACCCTTAACTACAGATCTGGTGTTGTTGCTATGGAATGTTTGTGGATGGTATTTTGTCATACGTTGTTTTGCAGCGTTTTGTGCCGCTCGATTGGTGAAATGTATGAGGATGAATATCTGAATTTTAAAAATCGACATTGCGCATGCATAGCTAGTGCCAGTCCCCAACTGCGCATTAAAAAGAGAAATTCCTAAAACTCGGGAGCTCGTAGAGCTCCATTTTTTTCGCGAATCGGAGATAATTCAGCCTTCTTTATAATCTGACATATGCAATTACCGTTATTAAAAAGAATAGAAAAACTACAGTACAAACATATAAATATACGTACTTATGATGTCATAACTTCTATGATAGTGCGAATTTCAAGAAATCGATACGTCACATTTTGCATCTTGAAGATCACTAAATATTGGCACTGTTTTAAATAGCCAAAACTCTACGCCGTTTGAGGTTTAGACTTTTTTCTGTTCTGGTCACGTGTCCTGTCAAATATGGTTGTGACGCGAAAATCTTGAACACCTTTCCAATGGAACAAATGTGCCCAAGCAACTTATCTGTGGAAGTTAGGGTTTGCAAGATATGATGATTACGAACGTCTCACAGCAAAAATGTGGTAGTCAAGAGTCTCCCCCCTTAACTGAACTGAGTGACTAAGTGAGCAGCTGAGTGAATGATAAGCCCACTAGTTCATTTATGATCAGTTGACTGAGTAATAGATTGACTAGGCCGAACAAAAGTCGCAGCATTTCCCCTATTAGTAAAGGGATTTTCCCTCAGCTACATACATTCAATAATGGAATAAAGTTATTATTATTATTATTTTTCCCCTCACCCCAATTTTTGCGTGGCCAGAAAGCGAAAAATGCTTCAAAGGTGCAGAAGAACCTACTGCAACACTTGCTGTGCAGGCCAGGAAACTGTGAATTACCTTTTTCATACATTCCTTGGCTGCTTCCTGTATTTCTGTCGTTGGAGAATTCAAAGCCTGTATGACAGATTAAGAATATAGTTAGCTTATGCCAGAGAGTCCAAATTCATCCAGTCAGAGAAACAAGGGACTTTGTATTAGGTTTGATTCACCTTGTACAAGACATTAAAAATCTTGTCCTTCACTTGCACAATATAGTGGCATGCTGTCAGGGCATCTAAAAATCATTTCAAAAGCAATATATATAATGATTAGTAACATCGATGTATTGCAGTGTCTTAGCTAGCCTTAAGGAAAGTAGTTTGCCTTGTCCCCCTTTCTTACTAGCACAAGGTGTTATGCAAATTTTAATATGCAAAATTATGTACATTTAAGCAAAGAATTTTTGTATCCTGTCATTTTTTTAGCTTGCAACAAAAAGATGCTGGAAAAGTTTTACTGTGAACAAAAATTTGGTACATTTTTATTGATGTTGACCTGATATTTCAGAATAAATTATTTTCTGCCTCTATCGGCTGCCTCTGCCTCCCCCCGTAACATTGCTCGATGTTTTACAGACGGTAACGCCCAACAAAGTCCGTCCCGGGGAGGGGGGGGGGGGGATGAATGACCCAAAGGAAATGTAAAATATGCTAACCTTCTCAACAGAATTAGCAACAGTTTTAGAATACTGTCAAAATCCTCTATCACCACTTCTCATCAAATAAGACTAAAAAGTTTATTTCCAAAAAGGCTTTGATTTTAAGAAACAGAAAAAATCCACTACATAACAAACATCATTTTTCATTGATAGTCCTAACACCAAGACCTAGCCTTCTTAATTGATAAAATTCCAATAAATGTCTATGAATTCCATACTACTCTTGGCCAGAAAAATTAATTAAGGGTGGTGCCTCCTAATACAGAGGTACCAGTATTTTTGCAACGGTTATGACTATGGGGGAAAAGGAGATCTTAGCAAAGGTTATTGAAATCTAAAAAGAAAAATGTGGGTAACTATGCATTTTCAGAGATAATTAAGCAACCATAATTCTGAAAAAGCTTTAAAATACAAAGAATGTATGGCAGTTTCTTTCAAGATTTAAGCTCAATTACCTCTGAAAGCCCTTGCTAAGATCTGCTTTTTCCACAGTCACAAACCGTACAAAAATACCTTTGTATTAGTAAGCCACTTGAATACCTTGGACCAGACCCGAGATGCAGAGAAAGTATGCGCAGTAACAAAAGGAGGCATCGTCCTTAACAACCAAGAGGAAAGTCTGTGTAGGCTTGACCAAGGGTTTAATGAGTACTTACTTAGTGCACTTATTCGCAGCGGTGTTAGAGACTGAACTGTTTTATAGCAAGGCAGCTTGAGAAGCTGGGAGTCATCTGCCTCACACAAGGAAAGAAGCTGAAATGAGAAAACAAAGCAGATATAGAAGACTTTATGACAGCTTTATATTAGCTTTGGGTTTAAAAGTTTTTGCAATGTTGGATTACTTTGTACGAATCTTCCAGTATGGAATAGACCTGAAATTCAACTCTAAGATGCGGATTTTTGAAAACCGTGACGTACTTTCTAGGGGTGTGACGTTATACAAGACAATCTGCTCCTTAAAATTAAACATTTTGGGATGCTCAGTGTACCATCCAAATATCATGGTGCAAACACAGGTAGAGGAAACTTACAGTCCAAAGAGAGGGAGAGTAACATGAATTGAAAGGAATGTAGTTTTCTGATCGCTTATTGCTACCTAATCCTTTCACTTAAAAACACAACCAAGATCGGCAAATACAGAAAAGCAAAGTGCACCAAACGAAAGTAGCTTCCATCTGAATGGTCACAATTCAGAAATTGCTCCACAGACTCAAATGCTAGAATCACCTTGTACAACACAGTAAACAGCGCCGCAGGACAGTTCTGCCCAGCAGCTTTCATTTGAATGGTCACACTTTAGGATTTTATCCAAAGACTCAAAAGTGAGAACCACCTTGTACAACAGCACTGCAGGACAGTTCTGCTTAGCAGCTTTCATTTGAATGACCAAACTTAAAGTCATATTTAATACACAAGCTGTGCAAGGTTTGACCCTGAAAACATTGCTGGGAATAAGTAATTGACAGTGATAAATAAATCTGCTAAAATGGAGCAAAATTATCGCAAAAGAAAAGTTCAACTTGTGTGGTATGTTTAAAGCATACACTGGAAATAAGATTACATTTTATATCAGGTAATTCTGTTGTGCTAAATATACCTCATGAAAGAAGACCTTGTGCTCCATCACAGTCAAGTCCATGGTAAACAACCGAGGTGTCAGAGTTGTACAAAATGTGTTTCCATCCTGGGAGAAGGGGAAAAGATGCCATAGCAGTGAACAAAGTGCTGTGAAAAATGTACTTGTGGCCAAATCCAGGCCTGGAGTTTCCAAGTTAAGAGACCTCAAAAAATTAAAATTAAAATATAATCATCATACCATTAATGCAATCTGTGTGTTCACTGGTTGGTGACGAAGTAAATGTTTCTGAAAAAATATGAAACAAAATGTTGACACTGAACTAACAATGTTTCCGGATTTGGTTAAACAAACACAAATTATTGCCCAGTACTATTTTAGTGAAAACGACAAAAACTGGAATGTTACAATAAACCACATGCCATAAATGAGTATCGAATGTCAGCCCTGGAAAGCATACCTTTGGTGGAATCATGTCCTCCAAAATCTACAGAAAGAAATATAGTTCAGATAAGTTTGGAATACCATAATAGAGCACAGCGTTAACTAAATGGGATCAAAAATGAACCAACAGCAACAGCCTATCCAATATTCAGGGGCACCCAATGGTTCGTTTCGGTGGATTATCTGTTCGGGAGGCCTAAATGGCCTGAGATATTCGGATTTAATTGCAGTGAAAACTACAGATTTCTCTTGCGAAACATCACCTCAGACTTTCATAACAAGGGGACTGATTAATTACTATTGATTTTGGATTACGTTGTTTAGAGTGTAAAATAAGGTCATCTAGCATTTTCGGACAGCCATTAGCAGCTCGGAAATTTGGCGGATAGGATTATGTTTCCTAAAGGTTTCTGCTAAAAACGCCAAACAGATGAACCTGTATTAGCTTAAACAAATTTGCCTTTAAAAAGCTCTGAAATAATCTAAGGTAGTAGAAAATGACGTTTCAAGTATTTTGCTAAAACTTTCTCATCAATGGGTGCCCCTGAATATTGGTACACATCAAGAAGTGTGTGTGTTATATAACAACTGTCAATACATTAGCTGAGTGTGGTGATAGTACTGAAGCTAAATGAGTCCATGTCAAGATGGTCTCCTATACACCCTCCTTGGAAGATGGCATGCACTGTTAACTAGAATGCATGAATTCAAAATGACAAAGTCCATAGGCTGAAAACATTGCAAAACAAAAACAGTTAAGGCCCAGACACATGGTGCAACACTGTGCACAACATTGCGCGCAGCTTGAAAGTTGCACCGTGTCCACCATTGAAATTGTTGCGTGCAACGTTGCATGCAACTGTTCCAGAAGTAGAATCGGCTCCTACTTCTGCAACGTCCGCACAACTGTTTCACTGTGTGTCTATCATCAGCAACATTGCATGCAACTTCGTGACACAGTTTGCGACTTTCGACCAATGAATTTCCACCTGTATTATTGGTCGGAGTGGACTTCAGTTAACAACAATGCCTTGCTGGCTGAGGAAGAAATAGCCCTCATAAATGTTTATAAAATACCCCTGAATGCACCCTTTTCTTGCCTGCTTGCAACCCACTCCCTCACCCAAACACGACGATTTCTAGTTTTTTGTGGGGTTTTTTTCATCCAAGTGCAACAAAAAGATAATTGTGGCAGCTTTGTGTTTTGTGGCTACCAACGCCATGATTGTTTTGGTTGCAAAAAAACTTGCGTGTGCAAGGTTGTGTGACATGTTGCATCAGAAGTTGTGCACAATGTTGCTGGGTGTGGCTACCCAGGTCCCAAAAGTTGCACAATGATGCATCGTGTGTCATTAGTTGGGACACTCCAAGCCAACACTGTTTTTTTCCTTCTCATGCTCCCCTTCTCCCTGTCAGTGTTGTTTATCGTAATTCAGCCAGCAAATTTTGTACACCAACATTGAGAGGGCAGGGAGACAGAATATGTCCTTTCCCAACTAGTGTGTCAGATACTGAAGGTAATATTTAAAAAGTAAGTTCATCTCGGTCAACTCACAGTCTTGTGGGGTAGCATAATACTGTGGACTGATACACCATAAATTTTAGCCAGCACTGCTACAGAGTGTTGAGCCTGTGGGAAGGAAGGAAGGAATCATTCAACTTTAGCTGCCAGTATATGTGTGTGGGTCTAGTTGGTGCACTGTGTGTAGTTTGAGTAATGGTGTACTTTGCACCAGATTTGTCACGAGTGATTGTACAATAGTAAAGAGAAGACAAACTGTGACTCTCACCCACACTTGATTCATTCTCCAGTAACAAGAATGACATTTCACTGTTTGGACTACACTGATTTGTCAGGAATGCACAGTGCGACAATTGAGCACTAAAAGTTGAACAATAAAATCGCTAATGCAGTAACTACATATGAATTTTTACCAGTGAAAGTACTACTTCAAAGCACTTTGGAAAATATCTCACGTTGTACCTATGATCCACAGACATACAAGCAATTTTTTGAAATGAATCCACCATGAACAGGCAGTCTGCTTGCTCGCAGTCAGTATTCAAATAGGTCAGAAATGTATAACAATCAATGTTGATGGAAACCTACCTGTTTTCTAATGGTCTGGTTTGGTGAAACAATTTCTCTGACAAGATGCTGTGTCACAGATGGAAGCACCCTCTCCCTCACTACTTTAATATGAGGCTCCTGAAATTAACACAACTGCGATCACTAACCACTGCTTTTTGGACAAACATAGAAACACAGATGCTGATGAACATAACAAACTGATAAAATAATAATAGTAAGATACGGGAATAGGAAAAAAGCTACTGAGCAGTACTTTCCTGTGTTATTGTTCTTTATGTTTTACAAGGTGGTTCCAACTTTTAATTCTGTGGATGAAATCCTAAAGTGTGTCCACAAAAATAAGAGCTATTGAGCAGTATTTTCCTGTGGTACTGTTTATTACACTAAATAAGATGGCTCAAACTTTTGAGTTACTAGATAAATAATTCCACAGATTCCAAATAATTGACCATTGATTCCAAATAATTGGCCAAACAATTGACCATTCAAATTAAAGCTACTGAGCAGTAATTTCCTGTGATGATATTTGTTATGATGTAAAGGGTGGTCCTGAAGTGTGTCCACTGAAATGAAACATAATGAATAATGCTTTCAATTTGCAAAATTAATCAATGGTTTTATTTCTTTTAGAACAATGTCACATACCTCATCCATTTTTGGTTCATTGCACTGCTTAAGAAGAGCCTCTAGTGTCTGTTTTGCACTGTCAACTGTACCAGCTGATACCTGTCAAGACAGTTATAAAACTATAAATCCTGAACTACACACTATTTTTACTGTATTTGTTCAATCATTGTTTTCATAAAGCAAGAGATGGAAGATTCAGGTTAATCACAGGACAGAAATATGAAAGGGATAAGGTGAACAAAATACAATCTTCCACTGAATATTCCACTGAATGTAACAGGTGTTGTTTGCATTGAAACTTTTTGTAGGCTTATGCAAATACATGTACAATTTACGGAAACGCATTTCAGCATTGCCACAAAACTGTAAAAATCAAGCAATTTTCCAAGGTCTGTCTTGTTTTAACCTTAACATTCATCACTACAATGAGTAATTAACTTCTTTTAAAACCTGTCTTGCTGTTAACACTGAAAGGCTAGAGCTAGAACATCAAATTAGATTAGATCTGAAGTGTGATACACTATTCACAACTCTACCACAGCTTTATGCGTAGAAATAAGCTGGGCAATTTTGTTCACCTCATTTGTAAGGTCCATCATGACAAAACACAGAGCATTGATGAAACTCAGTTGATGTTCAATGACCCACTGAAGAGGCATCCTTTTCATCAGAAAGTTTATAGCAGTACACCTGACAAAGAAACAATTCTGTTTAATAAAAAAACCAGCACACTAACAAAATATGGTAACCTTAAAACTGCAAGAACTCTATGAGCTTCCTTAGAAAAGTACTTTAACAATCAACATTTACACAAACACTTAGTAACTGTTAGCAGTTTTGAAATACAGAAACTAGCCAAAGTTGCCTAGTAGCCACTTGTGGGCACATTGATGAGAAATAAAGGTCACACGCTCAAGCACACGCTCTGTCCTACTTAGTAGCAGTGAATGGAAAGCTATTGTGGGCAATAAAGTCAACCATAAAAAACTACTTAAACTAATAGCTTACCCTCCGTTCTTGGCAAACCAGGCCCTTTCATAACAACATCCACACAGCTTCTCAGATAAGTATTCAAATAGGGGTAATCGTGCAGCCTGCAAGAAAAGAAATTATAAACTTATGTAAACTTAGATATTTGTGACCAGGTTAGGGAAACAGAAATAATTAAAAACAATTAACTGAAGAAAGACAATTTCCATGTATAAAGACATTTGTTTATTATTATTATTATTTTTTCCCAACCCTGAAAATGAACACAAATATCTTAGACACCATGATTCTTAAATCGTAGATTGCATCCAAGGTAGTTTGCAAAAGGAAACCTGTATTGCATACTCCACAGTTTTCTTATTACGGTAAAGGCCAAATGTCCTTCCCTCCATGATCACCAAAAACTACTTATGTCAGAGAAATTGATTTTTTGTGAATCAACGAAAAGTTCGTAAGTTACCTTGTATGCATCCCCTGTTATGGCAGTCGCAGTTTCAATCATTACAGCAACAGCCAATTCACCAACTTTGTAGAATTCCCTGTCTTCCATAGCCATGACAGCTGCTATGGCGTCTACCATGGCATGCATGTCCATTCCTCTACGATTCCTTGGGGATTTAACAAAAATGCAATCAATACAAATGATAACAGACCGTCCTTATCAAAGTTGCAATTCTGATTGACAAGCTCAGTAGTGTAAATTTGACATAGGTAGTGTTATCATGATATCATGGTATTTATCAAAAGTCATTATAACGATAACAACAACAACAACACTTTATTTAGACAGGGTAAACTAGAATTACACAGAGTAATTTTCATCCAGGCCCTGCTAAAATAAAGAAAAATAACTAATAATATTCTAATACTAATGTTAGTTTTAACAACCAATTCACCAACTTTGTAGAATTCTTTGTCTTCCATAGCCATGACCATTCACAGTCAAGCAGTATTCGGGTTTACCTCGGTGTAAGAACCTGACAAAATTTTCTTTGTTTGTTCGTTATTGTTTTGCTGTACGCTTTTGTTTAACATGTTTTGTTTCTTTTATTTTACGTCATCCGTGAGTTTCACAGGTTCTTACACCGAGGTAAAGCCCAGTATTCATATTATTTTTTTAAAAAACATTTGCTTTTAAGAGCGGATGTCTGTAAATATCGACCGGAGGCGTGCAATAAGGAAAATATCAAAATTCTGAAAAAAATTCACAAAGTAGCCCTAGGTGAACTATTAACAGAAATATATTTTTTACTTCGATCCGATAATTATTTTGGACGTACGGAGGTAGTCTTCGTTTTGCAGCTCTCGGGACCTGGTTTTCAGGGTCTAACACAGTGCATCGCGAGAAGCCCGTCAACAGAATCAAAACAATTTTAACGAGAACAACAAATAACTAATCACATAGAGTAGTTAATTACACACATTTTGAGTGCTCATTTTACCAGTTTGGACTTGAAGGGAATATTTGGGAGAATTTTCAATATTTATATTATTTTGAGCGATTTCTTGCAATGAAAAATTGACAAAATTGATGGCTTAAAATCATCGACTGGTACATGGCGTACAGTAAAGTACCCTATACCACGTAAAAGAGCATTACTTTTTCTTTCAAAATCCATTTTCAAAACCATGGGCAACTCAAAAGAAAATTTTTGAGGCCACGAAATACAAGGACTACTTTCGTGTAATTTGAGCGTTCCCGACACGGCAGTCCATGTTAAAAACTCTGATAAACACGACACAAAAACATGTTTGAACATCCAAGGTTTAATAACAACAGCTGTCAGGCATCAGTACATGTTAACAAGACTATTTTGCGGGATTTGGTATCGTTTTGGCAAAATAAATAGACGATTTCAGCTGTTTCATCCACCTTAATCTACACGAGTCACGTGAAGTTTGTCAAAGGTCAAGTATTCCGACACGTAAACACAACCAAATCCGAACATTTAACGCTCAGAAATTACTTTCTAACACATAGAACAATCGTTAATACTGAATGTTTTGCGTACCTTATTCTGGGCTCCTGGGTAGCGAGGAAATCTAGCAGAACTGTCGCGAACGACATCTTCGGCGGTTTCAAAATTATGACGGTAGGAGAGATTGCGTTACTTTAAATTATAAGGGGGGACCGCTGTCAAGTTACCTTCATTACGGGCTCCTGGAAAAATTCTCCACCTTACCCCGAGAATAGATATATTGAGATTGTAAATCGCCACAAAAAAATTCTTTATCAACGTCAAAATATAAATAAATAAAATAAATAAATAAATCATATTATATTTTTAAAAGCGCATTCACTATATAAATTAACAGGGTTCTATCTAGGATTTATCGTTTGGGGGAGAGGTCCCGAGTTGCCGAAGGCCACAAGCTTCCTAGGGGGGTCCGGGGGCATGCCCCCCCGAAATTGTTTGAAATGAATATGCGCTGAGATGCAATCTGGAGCATTTTGAGACACAATTTTGAGATAATGTTTGTAATACTCTATGTTCCTTGTCATATAGTGTCCTTAGGGAATACTTACTTCCTGTGCTCTGACCTTGTCGCCTCTGGATGATTTTTCCTATATAATTACTTATATACTGTAATGATAACAATATTTTTGGGGGGGAAGCTGGGCATTTGGGGGGGGGGAAGCTTCTGCCCCTCAAATACCCTAGATCGAACCCTAAAATATTCAATGGCCTTTGCATACTAAAAAGCAAAACTGACGGTAAAGCGTATGTAAACCTCACGCCTATTTAAAACTTCAGTACTCTAAAGTAAATTGACGAATGCATGAATGCATCAGTTTTTTTTCCAAGGAATTAATTCAGGAGTCTGAACTTAAAGTACAAGTGCAAGTGTGAGATGTTTAGATTCTCTCAGATCTTGTTACAATAGCCATCTCATCACCTCAAAGCGATCGAAGAAATAGCTGCCTTTGGGTGGATCCGCTTGCAATGAGTAAAATTAAAAACATGTTTTCCTTATCAATGAACGATAATAAGAATGAAAACAAAGTAAAACAAAAAAGTGGTCCTTCGGAAAATAAGACCCCCTTGGCAGCCCGTCCCATACCTCCGTCATTGTTATTGTTCGTAGTTATCCCTGTGAGTTCATTATTTTTACTTTATTTTGGCAATGTTTTTGCGAATTGTCATCACTGCGAACTGCTTGCAGCCGCATTTGGCCCCGGGCCACTTCGCCTGCAATGGCATTCAGTTTACCAAGTGTATCTCAGCAAATATCCCATTATTTAGCTCTGCAATCCGGGCTTCCCTCAGCACCTTTTTCGGTTTTGATACTGTTTACATAATTCGAAAGTAAATTCGCCTTAAGGTCATTCCTCCGAAATAAAATTTAACATATGATTTTTGTCAAACTTTCACAAGTTGTTATGTATCGTGCAATGTTTTGAAATATAAAATAAAAAGAATAGGTCCCCATGTCCGTTTACGAGACATCATCGTCTCAAGTTACCCCATAATTCCTTGCAATTTCGCCTAACGAACACGTTTATTGGATCAGTTTACGCTACTTTCCGTAGGAAGAGAAAGCACATGATTAAAGCAAATCTTGAAACAATGTACTAGATGTAAAATAGCGATAACAAGGAACAATTTACTAGAAGTTTTATGGCAGATGTTCGAAGCATCAGACGAAATTGACTTAAAACCTTCCTTACGTGCGTGTTCTCGAGGTCGTGATTTCATCTCCGTGAGTAACGCGTTTCTTCTAATATTTTGTTTTTCGAACTTGTGTTTTTTTTTCTACCCCTTTGTAAGAAAAGAGGATGAATGGTAGGTCAAATATATTTGGAAAAAGAGATAGGTCCCCATGTTTGTTTAAGAGTAAATAACTATTGTTTTCTCTGGTGAACTTAGCCTCAGAGGAAACCTATTACTCCTTTGACGTGCGCGCACTGTGAGCGCTAGCCTGTTCCAGGCTCTCAGATAGTAGGGTCGGCGCGAAGACAAGGGGAACGCGAAAATAATACGCGCGCGGGAGCCTGGGGAAAAAAGGGGGCGGTGGCGGTGTCTCTCCCCAGCCCCCGCGCGTTTTTTCGCCCTCGTTTTCTCTTCGCCCTTTTCCCCACTATCTCGGAGCCTGGAACAGGCTATGTGAGCGCGCACTAATGACCCAACAAATCGTGCGCAGTAAGGATGCGTTATGCAATACAGGGGAATGACCTTAAATAATCTTCTAAATGGCATCGTGTCAGTATGCTGCACTTGTTGGCGGACATTGTGGACACATCGTTGTAAATCATGCTAATTAACAACGTGTTACCATCGAAAACTTTGACAACTGGACATGAGGAATCATCTGAAAGCCTCTGTTGTTAGATTTGCTGATTCAACCTAAAACCCTGGGTAGAACTTCTCTTAACAAGAGCAGCTAAGTGAATACCATAGTACTTGTAACTCGCATGACAAGTTCACACATGCAGTGGGATGATCGGGCTTAAATACTGCTTAAACGGAGGTTAGGAGAGTTTTACCTCACTTTACCCACACCCTGCAATAAAGGAGCGAGTACTGTATTTCCCACCGTGTCACTGATTTTTATAACGCACAAAGCGCGTAGAGGGAGAACGGAGCTGGGACGAAGAAAGGAAAAGTCGGTTTTTTCCTTGTTTTTTTTCCAATACGCCCTGGCCAGCTCCGGCTGCGGATGCGCTTTCACTGAAAAAACACTGGTAAAGAACATGGATTTAAGCTATTTCTCACCGGCTGAGTTTATCTCGGAAAATACATGTAAAGCCCCCTCACTACTCGTGAATTTTTCCATGTTTCACACAGACCGCCCTTGTCATCTGAAATAATCATTTGCGGCGCTTCCCCTACCGCGTCCCTTTCTTTGGCAACTTGCGGATGTGGGAATCGACTGGATTAACAACAGTGCGTCCACAATGTCCGCCACCTAGTGCAGCAGCGTACTGACACGATGCCATTTACAAGATAATTTCGGGCGAATTTACTTTCAAATTATGTAAACTGTATCAGGACCAAAAGTGGCCCTGAGGGAAGGCTGGATTGAAGAGTACAAACAATGGACCATTTGCTGAGATACAATGGGTAAATTGAATGCCATTGCAGGCCAAGTGCGGCTTCAAGCAGTTCCCAGTGATGACTATTCGCAAAAGCAGAATCTTATTTTCCAAGAAAATAAGACCCCCTTGGCAGCCCCTCCAATACCTCCGCCATTCATATTTTTTGTAGTTATCCCTGTGAGTTCATTATTATTGAAAAATAATGAACTCACAGGCTAACTACGAATACTAGCAATGGCGGAGGTATGGGAGGAGCTGCAAAGGGGGTCTTATTTCCTTGGAAAATAAGACCCGAAGGTCGGCTTTTCTTTTCATTCTTATTTTCATTCACTGCTAAAGAAAACAAATGATTTTTTTTAATCATTGAAAGCAGATCCACCCAAATGCAGCTATTTCTTCGATCGCTTTGAGGAGATGAGATGGCTATTGTAACAAGATCTGAGAGAATCTAAATATCTCACAATTGTACTTGTACGTTAAGTCCAGACTCCTCAATTAATTTCTTGGAAAAAACTGATGCATTCATGCATTCGTCAATTTAACTTTAGAGTACTGAAGTTAGTAGGCGTGAGGTTTACGTACGCTTTACCGTCAGTTTTGCTTTTTTAGTCTGCAAAGGCCCTTGAATATTTATATAGAGAATGCGCTTAAAAAATACAATATGATTTGTTTATTTATTTTTCACGTTAATAAAAAATGTGGCGATTCATATATCTATAATATTCTCGGGGTAAGGTGGAGAATTTTCCGGGAATCCGTATAGAAGGTAATGTGACAGCGGTCTTCCCTTGTAATCTACAGTAACACAATCTCTGCTGCCGTTGGCATAATTTTGAAACCGCCGAAGATGTCGTGCGCGATAGTTCTGCTAGATTTCCTCGCTACTCAGGAGCCCAGAATAAGGTACGAAAAACATACAGTATTAACGATTGTTCTATGCGTTAGAAAGTAATTTCTGAGCGTAAAATGTTCGGATTTGGTTGTGTTTACGCGTCGGAATACTTGACCTTTGACAAACTTCACGTGACTCGTGTAGATTAAGGTGGATGAAACAGCTGAAATCGTTTATTTGTTTCGCCCAAACGATACCAAATCCCGCAAACTAGTCTTGTTAACACGTACTGATGCCTGACAGCAGTTGTTATTAAACCTTGGATGTTCAAACGTGTTTTTGTGTTGTGTTTATCTGAGTTTTTAACATGGACTGCCGTGTCCGGAATGCTCAAATTACATGAAAGTAGTACTTGTATTTCGTGGCCTCAAAAATTTTCTTTTGAGTTGCCCATAGTTTTGAAAACGGATTTTAAAAGAAGAAGTAATGCTCTTTTACATGGTATAGGGTACTTTACTATACGCCATGTACCAGTCGATGATGTTAGGCCATCAATTTTGTCAATTTTTCATTGCAAGAAATCGCTCAAAATAATATAAATATTGAAAATTCTCCCAAATATTCCCTTCAAGTCCAAACTGACAAAATGAACACTCAAAATGTGTGTAATTAACTACTCTATGTGATTAGTTATTTGTTGTTCTCGTTAAAATTGTTTTGATTTTGTTAGCGGGCTTTTCGCAATGCACTGTGGGAGACCCTGAAAACCAGGTCCGAGAGTTGCGAAACGAAGACTACCTCCGCACGTGTAAAACAATTATCGGATCGCAGTTAAAACTATATTTCTGTTAATAGTTCACCTAGGGCTACTTTGTGAAATTTTTTCAGAATTTTGATATTTTCCTTATTGCACGCCTCCGGTCGATATTTACAGACATCCGCTCTTAAGTCATTGTAATACATATTTGATCATCATCATCACC
Organism: Siderastrea siderea; assembly: GCA_964030785.1. NCBI lineage: Eukaryota > Metazoa > Cnidaria > Anthozoa > Scleractinia > Rhizangiidae > Siderastrea > Siderastrea siderea. Next base: position 55,430,771 of record OZ034971.1, read on the forward strand.
ATCATCATCATCATCATCATCATCATCATCGTCGTCGTCGTCACCATAACCATCCAACATAACCTTTACCGTATTTAATTAAGATGGTAGCTCCAATTACTGGCACTCAGTAGTTAACACTTGACATTGCAGGTGTTACTTTTTCATTACCGTTTTAAAATTATTTCTCAGATGCCATTTTAACGAAAACATTCGTAACCTTCACTCATTTGTTAATGTAATTTAAGTCACAAATGCTTATTATTTCATTAATAAATTGGTAACAGGTAGAAGAACAGCAACAATCAGTTTGAAGACTTATATTTAATAGTAGGTTTCAGTTTTAATATTAACAGTGGATTGTGGTAGATCTGTTACCTAGCTTGTGGCTTGATTGGACAGGGCCCTGCCTGTTGGACCACACCCACAATTGTCAAATGGCGCACAAGCTGTGAAACAAATGGTACTGCTTCTGACTTCAACTCCTTGATAGTACCAGACACTAGATGTAACAAAAAAAATACATTAGCTTTTATCCAAGGCAGAGGTAAGCAAAAATCCTTTTGTATCAGACTACACATCATCTCTTTGTTTTGCAATGACAGGAAGAACCAAGGATTGCAGAATTCAGTTTATTGTCTGTTATTAAGTACATCATACATGTAAGTTGGTATTGACAGAACCACACCCTGCAATGAAAAAGGGGACACAAGAAGCTTCAAATGATCTGCTCACCTTGCATAATTAATAATAATAATAATAATAATAATAATAATAATAATAATAATTAAAGAATTTAGTAACTATATAGTGCAAATTTACATGTATATATGATCAAATGCACTTTACAAATAAAAATGTATACCTATGGATTACAATATATTAATATAAAAACAATACAAAATAACAATGAAAAAAAGTGCAATAAAAATTGTAATAAACTTACACAAAGCACCAGTGATAGCTTGTTCAAAAACTTTTTTAGAAGGCTCATCAACACAAGGAGGGACAGCTGTCTTGTTTGAAATGAGTGGGTTTCCAGTTCTGAAGCTGAAAAAAAAAAACAATAAAATTAAGACGTGCTCAAAAACCTGCTCAAGCATAATTCCAAATCTTGGGTTGTTCTAGTCAAAACAAAACAAAAATTGATGAACGACTAAGATTGAACATATGCAGCTATCTCAATTAATGCTCTTGCATCAAAGCTTCAAGGCTATATGACCAAACTGCCATGAGCAATGAGCAATTGCCCACACAGAGAAAACACTGAGGTTTAGGGAATTTTCTTCCACCTATCACTGACAAGCACAAACCTTACTTACCCAGACCACCATACGTATACTGTCATGTCAGGTAAACCATAAGTTTTATTTGACTTTGTCAACTAAAATGGCTTTATACAGTGTTCACTTATACCTGGAGTGTGACAAGACTTGGTTCAAAATTGATTCAGTGTCTTCCAGTGACATCATGGCAATCAGGAACGACTGCAGGAAACACAAGATGCCATGTAAAACTGTGACCTCTTGGGAAAAATGTAAACTAATAATAATTAGCTAGATGGCAATGACGCCTTAAATCTAGTGAGTAATGACAAATATTTTAAGATGTTATTAACCTTCTGAGCTGAATGGTCACAAAGGTGCAAGAGCAAATTGTTAACATACTAACAATATCTTTACATAAGATACTGATGATGTCACGTGTCTGACACGTTTTTCCCTGTTTAATACAGAATGAGCTGAAAATTGTCGGCACAAAGTCAAACCATCTTCAGCCCTTCACTGCGGCTGTCAAAAAGAGAAATTTTGCTTGGGAAAAAACAAGATGCTACTGGCTTGCCACTCAACTCCCACAGTTGGGGAAATCATCATGTCATGTCAAATCATGTCAATGTCCTCCAAAAAATGAAATATACTAAAAACAGGGTCCTGCAATACCTGCACAACCAACCAGGCCTGTTTTCTATAAAACACCGTGTGGTCTATTTGCATTGGAGATTGTTGAGGGAGAACAGCCATGTTTGGTGGGAGGGTCTTGAGCACTGTTAGTGCTTTTTCAATCACCTGCAACAGATAATCATTGGTTATTAAATGGTCATCGCTCTCTTCTTGAACACACAAGGGGCACTTGACATCACGGAATCTATCAGTATAAAGGTCGTGTGTCACAATAGAGTGAAGGTGTGGTGGTCTAGTGGTTAATGCCTTGGAGTTTTGTTTTTCACCCTGAAGATCAGAGAGTCATTGGCTCAGGGTTGGTTTCTGGAGTGTGCCATGTTGTTTCATTAGTCAAGAAAGTTTACCCCGCATTGTCTCTCTTTCTCAATACAGCTAAATAAATGGGCACCAGTGGACAATTAGGGGAACCTGGCAAAATGATGGGGGGGGGAGCCTGGGATGGATTTGACTCCCAGTGCAAGGAACTGACTACTTTCTCTCTGATCAATTAACTCTTTTGAGCTGACACTAAACATGTTAAGTATTCACATACAATCAACTTACTGTAGTCACAGGAAGAGTGACAGGACTGGTATTCTCTGGGTAAAATATTGACAGACATGGACCTAGCGTATCAGCATTGTTATACTTCAGCTAGAATGGAATGGAAATTTGCTTAGAAATGTAGAAGGTTCACTGCTTGCTCACAAAGATGCACGTTTTAGGTAAATGATGTAGTGGCCATATGCTACCCACCTCCTTTCCCCGGAAACTAGAGATTTTTAGATTGGAGTATGACTATGACAGTTACCAGAAGTATGTCTTTTCAAGCCTTGAGAGCATGCTTTAAATAATCATGCATCCCACCAATCTTGACCTCTGAGCCTCCTTCTCTGATGAGGAATCTGTAGCTCTAGCTCTAGGAACGTCACTCATTTTGAAACTCAAAAGACATAACTACACTCACACTTTTACAGTTTACTTCCACATGATTTGGCTAAAAGTAATTTTGGCAAGGTTGACCTCAAAACAAGGTGACTCAGGTCAGTGCTCTTTCCTCGTGGTAGCATGAATGCGGTGGGCTTGCAGGGGTGTTTAGATCGTGCCTGTTTGGCTATTTTGCTGCAGATCAGTTGCTTTAGCCTGGCCACTACAGATCACTGCTCCCACCCCTCCCACGCTGTGCTAGGTAGCTAAGGGCATGGGTTTGTGCCTCACCATTAGGAACCAGTAACCTGGCTCATTACTGCCCATGAGTTTAAAGGTACCTAGTAACAACTTGCAGTTAAACTGAAACCACAGGCCTAGCTTATGCTCCAAACTTGTCTGAAAACCAACCTTTTGTGGTTCCTTCAGCATTCTTCTGTTGCCACCACCAAACTTGCCCAGCACCCTGAAGGCTACATGGGCAATGCTATCATGTGGATTGCGAAGGGTTTTCCAAAGTGCCTGAAATAAACCATTTGTTAACGAAAGACATTTTATCCATCTTTTCCCTTAACATCTATTGACGTTAGCAGGTCTGCAAAGAGTCAGGAAAAGAAACATTGCAAAGAAAATAACTGACATGCCCCCACACATGAAGCTTCAAGCTTACCACAGCATCATACTGGCAATATGGAGGCGATGGCTGAAGCTAGCATTCAGCCTTTTTAAAACTTTTTTTACCCCGCCGTCAGGACGGGGTCTAGTAATACCCGTTTTTTTTCCGTGGTTTTTTTTTTTTTTTGGTGGTCACTTGCCCCAGACCTCTGGTTTTCGCTCGGCCAAAGAAATACTCGTCGTGTCTTTCGCTACACAGCCAAGGGCTTTTATCTTGAGTGACCGTAACATATTTTACACCCCCGGAGGGGGGAGAACAACGGTGGGGTCTAATGCCCCTGGGGCTTTTGTTGTTTTTTTGTTGGGAGCGGTCACTTGCCCCAGACCTCCGGTTTTCGCTCGGTCAAACAAATACTCGTCGTGTCTTTCGCTACACAGCCAAGGGCTTTTATCTTGAGTGACCGTAACATATTTTACACCCCCGGGGGGGGGGGGGGGGGGGGAGAACAACGGCGGGGTCTAATGCCCCTGGGGCTTTTCTTGTTTGCAATTGGTTTCATTCATTTCTGCAAGGGTCATTTCTAAGTGTAAGAATGCGTTTGTTGGCTTACTTGGAATAGTTCTGCTCTCACTGGTTGGATGTGATCATACAGGAAATCTGGTTGAAGGTTGTCCACGCACAGCTCCAATGTTCGCAAGCCCTGGAGGTGATACAAACATAATGCTTTATCAAACTGATGATCATTATTTTTAATACCACCAGTATAAAGCTTACAGCTGTGATATTGACAGTTATGCAGGGTCAAATATCTGACACAATATTAATAGCACTTTAGTACCTGACTGACAAGTGTTTGGGATCCATTAAGAGCAGAAACTAGTGGATCCATCAGCATGGGTAAATATGGCAACAAGGAACTGAAAGAAAGAAAAACAAGGTGTTAGAGAAACTTTTAGTTGGTCTGTGTCTGTCTGCTCAGGGTCAATCATGATGTTGAGTTAAACATTCCTCCTCTGGCCCTGACACACAGTCAGTTAAAAGGGATATGCCAGTTGTCTTTTAGTAAGACTGAATAGAAAACAGGCACACTTGCATTGGTGGAAACCAGAAAATAATAAGCCAGATTTGTTACTCTAAAATTACTCTATTTGAGCACTAAAACTTTTCATAAGTGTTTTTGGCTCCAGTTGGCCAGGATGAAAATGAACTGCATCTTTTACAACATTGAGCCATTTTTTTTAAGGTCCCTTAGCCTGTCTAGGAAAAAGTTGCTACACCCGTCATGGTTCATTTTCCCTTCAGGAATAACCTTGATTTCTTCACCTCGGTGTTCTAGGAGTATTTTGTGTCTGAGCAAAGCTACAGTTTTAAATTTAGCACCAGTATGACCAGACACAGCAAAATCACCATGACAAAGCCCCTTCAAAGTTCATAATATCCGAATTTACCTCAGCCTGACAGGCACTGTAAGGCACAGCTCAACAAACAAGTCTTTCATGTATTGACGATGGATTCCACTCTGAAGGTTATTGAGACCTGAGAAACAATTACACAAATTAGTAATTAGTAATTATTAGGAAAGGAAGGAACAGAGGTTTTCAGAGCTCTAAGATTTAAATTAAATGAAACACTGTATACCCCTGCATAGGCTTGTCCCCTTGTATAAGCCACACTCCCACACTTGCACCCTAGAAAACGTTTTTCTCCCAAAATGTATATTCTGTCAGGTGGTTTGTACAGCATTTGCTTCTACAGAAAAAAAGTAAAACTAACCTTGGAGAAGATTTGGTAAGAGAGGCAAAAACTCTTGATACAACAAATCGTGACTTCCTGAAAATCAAAAATATACAATAATTATGTCTTTTAATCACTACAAAATAGTAATCTTAATCTTAATCAATTCCTTGTGACACTGCTGTGATCAGTTATTGGCAGTCATGTTTTAAAGACCACAAGTTGACTTAGTTGATTTCTGTAAAATAAGAATTGGTTCTCCTAAAAGGATTGACTCTTTCATTAACCAAAAACTGTACTGGTCAAATATGTGTGCAGCCCTGACTGCTTTGCATAATTCATGAGCGGGTTATGGTTTTAGAAGGGTAACAAGTGCCTATGGTATATTCTTTTAGTTTAGTGTTGTAGGTGTTTACCTCCTCCAATGGACCTGAAGAGTGCTCGCAACAACAAGAAGTAATTGTATGGTTCCTTGGATGTGCAGGCAAGCTCCATGGAACGATTTACTATCTCATGAAGATGGGGCTGAAAGGCAACATAACAACATCAATAAAATGAAAACTAAAGAAACCATATCAAATAATGCTTCAGAAACAGTTTGATTTTTCCACTGAGTACTGTCTGCTGGAAGGTATTGCTGTGCAGGAATACCTATTTGATAGACTTTTTTGCAGACCTATTTGCAGTTACTCTTCAAATCCAGAGAAGGCAAGCTTATAGAAATAAGGGTGCCTTGATGTCCACTGGACAGCCAGACTTTGCTTGAAAAATTCAAAGACAAAGGAAGATCATGATGTTGTGGAAACCACTGATGTCCACACATTCTGTTTTGGCTTATCCACATTTCTTTGTACTCTAACTTATGTTCCATGCATGTTGGTGATGCAACACCGAGAAAGAGACAAGAAAATCCAACCGCCCAATACACATAGTTCTTTGATGACTTTGTGGGTGAAAAGGCCTTTCAAATATGATAAAAAGTGCGCTCTGAAGGCTTCGTAAGTTTTACATTGTCCACACATCTTTCTCAAACAGTAATCAACCCACCTTCAACATCTGTTCATTTTCCGAGGCAAACAAAGATACTGAGCCAAACACCAACTTGAACAGCTTAAGATAAAGGTTGGAGCGTTCCATATTGGCTAGAAAAGAAAAAAGAAAGTCTAAAGGAAAAAGAAAGAATAACATTAAGGTCTCAAAATTCCACCAAAAACTTGTGGCCATTACAGAGTGTGGTAAAATATTTCTTGTTTTATAAATGCACATGTCTGTCACTCACTTCCCATTTCGTCTAGTCTGTCTAACAGGAAACGCACAAGAATTGTAGCAAATGTGGCTGAGGTGTTTGGGTTTGCCAGAAAGGAGTTGGGGATAATCTGAAAAGAAAACAAGCAAAACTCAGTCATCACTGCTAGTCAGATTTTCAGAGGTGTCCCTGCTTGTTTTAATTCATGTTTTGCCCTAGCAACAGAGGAATGGTGGGCACAGCAATCAAGTTCTTTTGGAATTAATTAAATTTCTGGCTTAAGGCTAGAGAGAGAAAGGAAATCACGAACATCTCATTACACTACCCTCAACTAGGTTTTGTATGTTTGGTCTCCGTATTGCATCTTGATAAGGTCACTCCTTTGGTTTATTACGCTCATTTGACCATTTATTGAAAACTGCCAATGCATATAAATAATGCTTGTAAATAATTACGTAATTCAGCCTGGTGGCTGCGATGTAATTTTTTTAAATAAACTATCTATCATTATAACACTAGAGTTTGTACCTGAAGAGCATAGTTTGTGTGAATCCTTTCTACTAGGTACTGAAAGAAAATTGACAGACACACAATGAGTATGAAGTTTTCATTTCAAATGTTCGGCAACAGAATTAAAAGGTGAAAGAATTAAAACTATTCAGGAACGTACCTTGATACTGGCAGTAAAGACTTCTTTAAAGGTGGATGTGTTCATCATAGTAAACTATTGTGCGAAACAAACAAATATTACCATCCTAACGCTAATAATACTTGTATAAGACTAAACATTTTGAAAGGCAACAACAAGCTCCCAGAATACTCACAACTCCAGCAAAATGCTCCAAAATTTCCTTTTCTTCTTTCATTCGTACTTGCTGAGAGCTAGAATGAGATACAGCAAACAAATTTACTACCACCTGTTTTGTAAATGACAGTGTTCTATGACTGCGATAATTTTTGCATGAATCATACCTTGGCGGCCTGAGGAAATACTGTCCTGTCTGAGGGTTAACTGACACTTGATAAATGTCCAGCGCCTGCAATGCTGAATAATGAGTAAAACGTTAATACATGAAGATAAATGTGTGGAAGAAAAATAGGGAATCTGAAACCTCCCAACCCAGCTTTTTGATAAAAATCAATCCAAACTTAACAATTTGTAGTGTCAGAACTTCTAGCAATACCAACTATATGTGCCACTATAACTTACTAAAAACAAATTATTATGAAATTTTATGATAAATTATTGTACTAATACCAGTAAACAGTGTTATTGTACAGTGTGCCCATATCGTATACCTAGTGCTGCAACAGCTTTAGGTGACTCTACGTATTGTTCTGATGATACTTTCCCCTTACCAATTATTGAAGGCCTTTACCATAGCCAGTAACTCGACTATTTTACAGGCAGACTTCCAATATGATTGCCCATGGAAGGGCATACTGATTTTTGATACACTGTCTACAAGATGTGACAACGTTAAAACTTTTCTAAAGCACAAAGTAACATTTAAAACACTAAAACACTTTTTCTAACATTCTATCTTAAAGAGATCAGTCACATCTTTAATAATGTTGCCTTCACAAGTTATGAAGGACAAGAACCAAACTAAACCCTTACCATATTTCAGGAGTCTTGTGAACAAGTGAGTCTCCCATGGAAGGAATGTTTTATTGGCTTGAGCAGATGCTGGAGCATTAATATCACCCGCCGCTACAAAAAAGCAAAACTGTCACCTAACAAAGCAGTACATGTGTGGCAAGCTATTCAGCTACGCATAGCATAGCTAGATCACAAAACATATCAACACCAATGTAAGGCTAAAAAGTCATTTCTAGTGACCAAGGAGTGATTTTGCTCATAACATGGGTATCTGGACTGGATCAAAATTTTTGAGTGTAACTGTTGAAATAAATAAAAACTACTGAGTGCACTGATGTGCTTTTGTTGTTCTGTACAAGGTGGTTCCAAATTTTGAGTCTGTGGATGAGCCCTCATGTATGTCCACTCAAATGAAAGCTGTTCAGAGCAGTACTTTCCCAAGGTGGTACTTATTGCAGTGTGCAAGGTGGTTCTAACTTTTGAGTCTGTGGATGAACCTCTTAAGAGTGCCACCATATTTGTTGACAAGTGAAAGCTTCTGAGCAGTGTCTTTCGTTGTGCTACTTGTTTTTCTTTTTTTAACGTGTAACTTTGGGAACTTTTGAATTTAAAGTGCAAATTGGCATTTATACGATACCAGGTAGATGGAAACAGATTACAGGTTTCATAGCCTGTATCTTTAGATGAAGTCCTGTCACAAATTCAGGTATGCACGAACTCAGATAAATACCCGTAGGTTTCCACAGCTACAGAAATCTTACTGTGCACAGGCTCTTGGTAAACATCCTACTACATGTACTTCTCTTAGGTAGCCATTCAGTTAGAGATAACTCTAAACATGTGTATATCAGAGGAAGTGCACTTAAATCTAGTCAACAGAGATTTAACGACTTACTTCCTGACAATTTACACGACCCAGCACCCCATGTGATGGTCTTGACACCACAAACCAGTGTCTTTACCATGCTGCGGCAATCAGGAACTGAGAACGTGTTTGTGGGGCTAGGACCTGCAAGAACCCACAAAACATTCCTTTAGTAACATATCATGTCTTGGATGCAAGTAAACAATATAATTTCTCTACCCATCCAGTGGTTTCATAATTTAGATGGGGGAATGTAGAGATGTTCTGAAATTTACTCGTTATAAGGTGAAGTAGCTGCCTATTTTGTGTTGATTATCAGTTAAATTCTCACTTTAGTAAGCTCTGACATCTACATGTACTTCAAAAGTTATTGAAAACCTTATCACCTGCTTTGAAAAATTTACATGAACAGGACAGTGACTTACCTGATGAAGATGCTTGTGCTTTCTGTAACAAAATAATCAAATGAATGTTAATATAATGTCTTATTGATCAGAATGTCAATAATTATTGGACTAGTAGTTCTGAATCAGAATACCTTGGTAACACTGCAACCTTTCAGGCCAAACGACAATAATATTATTGAAATTTAGTGCTTTTGGTGGGGGAAGGAGGGGGTAATTGGATTTAACTTGAACAACAGCACATCTATAAAGACATTTATTGGATAATTACCAGTATGTACACAAGCTAGTACCCATGAACAATTCTCCACTCTACAACACGATGTTTTGAAAACCAACACAAATTTGCATAAGCACTTGAAATTAGTCAGACATCAACAGCCATGGTGCGGTGTTTGCTTGCTGAGAGAAACGTGACTTGAGACTACCTCCCATGACGATGAACAATAGCCACTGTTTCATGTACTGGATACTATGTAAGGCTTTCTGAGTTCCAGTTGCTTTCACAACGTAATCAAAAACACAGTACAGTACAACATCCTAAAGAATTGAGTATCTGGCCATTCACCTTGACTGAGTCTTGATCCTGCTTCTCTGAGGACTGTGATTCTCCAGTTGATGAAGAGCTTGATGCATTGGAGGGTTCAGATGCACTTGACACTGAGCTGCGATCAGCAGCTGTGCTGGATGAGGATGATGATGATGACGTAGTTGAAGTAGAACTGGATTGTTGTGAAGACTGCTGTTGTGCTTGGAGCTCACTCATTTGTGGGCTGTGGAAATTATTTACAATCATGTCAAGATTGCAATCACTACAATAACATCTGCATGCTTTGCACATAAATATGAGTGTGATCATGTGGGTCTTAAGTACTCTTACTGCTACCTTGAGTACATTTTTATTACTTTTTGTAATTCAAGAACCCAACCAGAAAATGATTGAAAACACTAAAAAACAGAGGTCTTTAAACACACTGCACAAAGTGGAGATGTTCGAAAGCAGAGATTGATTACTCGCAAAAGTGGGCAAATATGGAGATTTTTTTAAACAAGGTTTGCTCTTCATCCCACTTGTAAAAGATCAAAAATTGAGGAGGTTTTCAAAAATGGTGATGTTATAACATTGAAATAAAGTCACTACAAAGTAGCATTTTCAATCTTTTCAACCATATACCTGTGGACAGTGAAAAAGAATGAAAACGTGTGTGGACTGAAAACTCAAGTTACAAGAGCTCTACCATACCATCTGTTGAAAATTGCTGGAACATGATGCTTAGCAATTGACTGGAATTTCCTCACAAACACTTCTAACATCCTCATGAGAATTTCACGTCCCTGGAAAAAATAAAAAGCATTTAATTTCAATGTTCAAAGCCATCCTCATTAGTGTCACATGTACAACAAGTCATCATTAACCCATCAGACAAGCAGTAATGAAATAACTAAAATTCATGAACTTACTGTTCCCTGTTCATCACTCTTCTGTCGAATACACTCCACCAGATTTAAAAGGAGCTGAAAATATACAAAAATACCATAATAAGCCACTGCTATAAATGTTCTAAAGGAACAACAAGAAGAAAAAGTTTTAAACTCAAGTGGAAAGGTAGACATGACATGAGGACGAGAGGTCAGACGGAGATGGACACAGAAGCAGGAGGTGACAGAAAGAGGTGAAGGGGGAGGAGGAATATGTTTGGGAAAGTTTGCTTTGAGAAATTTTGCCAATATCATAAGAACAGTCAGTTGAGTGACCTGAGTACATGTGCATACAGTGCAGTTTAAATTGTACAAGTATCAACTAAAATTTCGTGGTGATTATAATTTAAAGGCAAAATAAATGTGAATGTCACAAACTTACAAAAAGAATAAAACAGGGCTGGGTTTCAAATTAAACAGGGCAAATTGTCCTAGTTACCTTGCATGACATGGTCTGTATGCTGACAGGAAGTGAGTCGTCGTGTACATTTTTTGAGAACATGTGCACTGCAAGGGACAGGTGGGGCAGCGGAAGGTGAGTGCGTACATGGTGGACCAGGTCAGCTAGGGTGCTGTACGCCAAGGGACGCAAAGACTCTTTGGTTGTCCAGCCTTTCCCAATCAGAACTTCTTCATCAAAAAGCTGATCAATGTGAGGAACAAATCCTGTGAAACAAAGGGGAAAATAACTTGCAATATAAAATCTCACTAGCCTCCTGGCTCACAACTTTTGTGACTCACTACTGGATTTGATGGCATAATTAAAGAGACAGGGGGATAGTGTTATTCCCTTTGATGCCACGTACTGGTAAGTCTTTCTTTAACATTTTGATATATTTCCATAACAGAGCATTGGTAGCCTCATTGGAGCAGAGTACCTTACCAGGTGTGAAACAGAGATGGCAGTGTCTAGATATCCTAAGTTCCCACTGATTTTAAGCAGGCTTTTTTCAAGCAACTTTTCCATAACACTGTTAAGCTCAGTCAGTTTTTTCTTGAAAGTGGGAGTCCTCCTAGATATCCTTAAAGCTACACTGTAAAACCTTGGCTTAAGACCACCAGGCCTCCATCATTACATGGGCACTTCCTCTCTCCTCTCCTCCCACTACAGTGGGTTAATGACGTAACAACTTCTCTCTTCCCATGTCCTTTCCTAGGATTCCTCCCACTTTCTCTCCCTCGCTCCTTCCCTACTCCCTCCTCTCCCCCCCCCCCTCTGCATTTTTGACAACTAGGATATCTTGCATGGATCCTCGTCTTGGTTTTCTTGCTTCAACAGCCTTCACATCCCCTTTCCTGCCCCATGTGCCCTCCCCAAATAAAAGTACATGTATTAAGGCATTACATGCATCTTTTTTCCTTGTTCTGACCACATCAAAATGAACACATTGAACATTTAAATAAGGTGAGTGTTACTCACTGTTTCTGAGATCTGTGGCCAGAATATGTCTGGCAGCAATCAGTAACTCCTTTCTCAGATGAGCCACTTCCTGTGGACAGTACCGCAGAAGTCCCAGCATCCCACCAACCATGTTTTGTGAGTAGGTGTTCACCATATCTTGATAGATCCTGATTATGTAGGCTAAGAATGACAGGGTCTTGATCTGTGCTGCTACAAAGTCTACATAAACTTCTTTGTTGAAAGTTGGAGATTTTCTAGGAAAAGAGATTTGGAGATTTGAGCTAATAATAATATCATGCAGTAAAGTCGGTAAAGTATGATCGTCCGGGTGAGTGTAGTCCTGACAATGACTGTTTGTGGTGACATTGACTGATGTTTGACAACCTGAGCAGAAGTCATCATCAGGGTCAAGTGAATTGTGAATCATCAGTAGATGTTATAAGTCTCTGGTCATTGTCCTGATTGGTCACCTAACCCGAGATGTTACTGGATGTAATGATCCAGGGCTATAATTTGCCTTAAAGGAACTGGTTCTGCAGGGAAAGTGAGGTAATTGCAGACAGTCTGCAAACAGCCACCGCATAACTCTGGTTTCTGCTGTACGACGCAAGTGGGAGACCACCACTACTCCCTGTGGAAGAGACGATAGTCCATCGCAGGGTCGCCACCAGCACTTTGTCAGGTTTCCCTAACAATTTGCTGGCACTCATTTATTCACCTGGTTAGATACAGACAGCCTGAGGTTTCAGAAAATATCCATAGAAAATAGAAAATCCCAGAAAATATCCATACCCACACCATTGACAGTCATGATTGGAAATTCAGAGGGAGGGGGGGGGGTCCCAAAAGCCAAAATTTTTAGGGGAAGGTACGAAGCAAAACTGGAATTGCCAGAGGCATGGGGTGGGGGGGTCAAACCAAAAACCATCCATGGGGGTGGGGGTATGGATATTTTTTGGAACCATACAACACAACACAATGTAGAGGTCAGTCCAGAAACCCTGACTCTCCAATCTTCGAAAAACATGTTACTTCACCACTGTGTCCCCCCTCTCAATCACTGTTCATGATGTGTATGCTCAGAGAGAAGATTATTATTCATTCCTGATCATCAGCAGTGTGATATCAAGTCTGTGAAGTTTTACATGCATTCATCATTGCATACACTGGTCTTCACACAACAACTCAATGAACTAATACTATTTTAAAAGACTTCAGTCCATACCACTAAGTTTGATTTAATGACTTTATTATTTGCCACATTTTGACTCAATAGCTTACCAGAAATGGGGCATTTCAAAGTCTTCAAAACATCTACATGTACATTGTAGGGAATTTTTCAATGAGAATTTCACAATAACGCAAAGAAGGCATCAAAATGTTCCATCCATGCTAAGCTACATGTACTCTTTCAAAACAATGGCTCACTTCTAAGTACCTTCTTGGATTAGCATTGTTAATTACACCTGTACTTACATAAAACAAATGGGATAAATAGGTGTCAAATTCAAGCCCTGAAATAAACCTGTGCCTGTTGTCTTTTGAGTTGTTGGTCACAATAGCTGGTTGGCAGCTACTAATGACAGGTTACTGTCACGGTTTTACATTAACCGTTTTTGTCAGGTTCTTACCTTGCTGTGAGTGAAGGCTGCAGAATAATGGTGTTCATGATTAATGGAATAAAGTCAGCTACAACACTGTGGACATTCTGCTTGTACAACTACAAAAACAAAACAAAACATCACATTTATTTAATAAAAAACAAACCAACAATAGGCACTCACATTTAGATATGAGAATAAGGCTAAAAACAAGTCTAAAACATCCTACCTGATACATTAGCACAACAATGATTGGCAACTCAGCCAAAACTTTAAGTGAGTTCACTGCTTTGGGAATTGTTGTCTGAAAAAGAAAAAATAAGAAACCATAAAATTGTCATTCAGTCACTAACTTCCAACCCAGAAAACTGTTGAATAGTGTAATTAGCATAGAATAGTGTAGCAAAAAGAATACTAAACACACGAACCTGTTGTCCACTCTTACCACCCCCCACATCACCAGTATTCAGGGGGGAAGTAGTGGATGCTGCTCCAGTACTTGGGGTGGTGGTGGTGGGTGTAGTAGTGGCATTGCTCTCAGGTGGCAAAAACCCAGTGGCCGATATTGGCACCACTTCAAAGAATTGTTTCTAAAAATTAGCAATTTAGAGTCACCAAGTTAGATGCAATATTTTTTGCTGTGATAGTACTGAAAACAATATTTGTTTAGGTGATTGAAGGTTGAAAGTTTTCAGACAAAATAATCCAAATGGGCACATACAACATTTGTTGGTAGGTCTTTGTAAATTGTCTTCACAAACTGCAGGAAATTCTGTATCTGTGAAAATGAATGAAAAAATTGCAGTTAGGTTCTATTTCCATTGTTGCATGTACATCTGTTCAGTGGTTAGAACAGTCCATAGTTTTGTCTTATTGGCAAAACAACAATTTGTTCCTGACATTAAAATCCTCACAGATTTTCTTTAATTTCTTAAAGAAGTGTGCCTTGAATTTATGATGATGCTACTTATTTGCCAGTTTTAACTTTTTCAGAAAGCAACACAAATAGTGCTGGAACTTCTGTGCCTGTTTGTATATAGTATAGCTTATCGTGCACGTACACGTTTTCATGAGTTTTTGTAAGCTCCTCAGTGTTACTTGGATAAATATACTATTGTATTGTATTGTATTGTATTGTGTTGTATTGCAATACTATTGTATTGTATTGTATTGTATTGTATTGTATTGTATTGTATTGTATTGTATTGTAAGAGAGATGCTCTTTTTCACAAAACTCTCCATTATAAAGTACTAAAGAGTAAAGGTGTTCAACTCTTGCAATAACCAACACATTGAGGACCATTATTTGGTATGCATAAGTGAAAGAGTTGGGAAGCGTTCTAAAAGAGATGGGTATTTTCAGCATATTTTAGTCTTCTTCACCAGAACTTCTCTTCTGTAAAGTCCTATGTCCACGAAAAAGATGTGTCCATTTTAGTAAGGTGTCCACAGTTGGGAGTTGGCTGTACTACACTTTTTCTTCTACAGACTACAAAGTTAGAATGACATTACTTAAGCTTCAATGCTAGGAGTGATAAGGTTAAGTTCAATACTTGCCTCAGATTGTAAAGGTGGTCGGAACTGCTTATGAAGCTCAATGATGATTCTTAAACACACCAAGACATTCTCTTCATTTTCAATCTGGTCAAGTAAAGAAAAACATGAGGTAGCAGTTAAAGATTTAAATTTCAAATTCAACTTTTCAACAGACTTATTTCTTCTCCGAGCTTAGAATTCACCATCTTTCTTTATTTATCACCTATAGGGCACTTCGACATTGCTGATCCTAGCAGTATGCAGGGTGCGTGTCACCACGAACTCAGTAAATATGACCTATGCTCGCCACGAGTCTCCCAGTAGCTGAGTGGTTAGAGCCTCCGACCGGTGTACGGAAGGTCATGGGTTCAATTCCCATCGGGGACTCAGATTTTTTCTTTGTCCCACGCTCGCAACATGTTGAATATTCCATCTTTTCTTATTTCTTCTCCGAGCTTAAAATTCACCATCTTTCTTTTTTTATCACCTATAGGGCACTTCGACATTGCTGATCCTAGCAGTATGCAGGAATCATGTCACCACAAACTCAGTAAATATGGCCTATGCTCGCCACGAGTCTCCCAGTAGCTCAGTGGTTAGAGTGTCAGACCGGTATACGGAAGGTCCTGGGTTCGATTCCCATCGGGGACTCAGATTTTTTCTTTGTCACACACTCGCGACATGTTGAATATTCCATCTTTTCTTAGACAATAAATTGGTTACCAGTTTAATCTTGCCCTAAGCATACATACCTCAAGTAGATAAAACATCAAAGAAAGTATAGACTAGAAAAGAAAATTAAATATGTCAGTAATTGTAGGTAGGCTATAGGTACAAATAAAAATGTATATCAGAGATTGGACAACATTCAAGATTATGGTGTAAGGGCCCAAACTCACTAACTAAAGGTCAAAATAAAGGGAGAGTCAACAAGATTTGAAGAGAGTCCAAATTCTCTGATGTGCAGGTACATGTAGTTGATGGTCAAATGACAACATGAGTTTGAACTCTTGGTATTGATTGCATAAACAAAGTTTAGACAGGGTTTAAGAAAACCATGGTCTAAAGCAATACTTTTAAGTAATATCAGGACCATTAGTACATTTTGCTAACAGACTCTGTATAGGTGAGGCCTTTGTAGTGTGTGAATGGTCCAATTCTAACAAATAAATATGATTTTAACCCACTTGGACAATCATGTCATACATTGTGCTTACCTGGAAGTGAGGTCTCAGGTGTTCATTGGTTGGTATACGATGCAGAATCTCCAGCAAAAGTTTTCTGAGTTGCTACCAAAAGAATGCCAACAATATGCAATGAAATGTGCTAAGGAAGCTGATTTCTTGTTCTTTCTAAAAGGTATAACTGCTGGTAATGAGTTAATACCACTGACAGTAGACTTAATCATCTAAAGTACTCAAACGAAATAAAAATTGTTTGGAAAGTGGAGTTTGAGGTAGCAAGATGTAAATTGCTGTTACACCCTATCCAAAAGAAACAGATTTCAGCTTGATAGAGTGATAGGTCTAATATAGTCGGAGACTGCCAAAAATAGTATGTTGCCTTATAATTTAACTATTTTTGTATTTATTTGCAGGTCAATGTAAATGTACCTGTGCCGGAACCTCAGAAACAAACTGTGGTTCTCCTACAAGGCAGGAAATAAGAAGAAAAATTAATCATCAAATCTTATTCTAAAAAGACTTTATAAGAAACATGTAAAAGTACAGTGTAAAAGAATTACAAAATCCATGAGTGATGAGGCAAATTGTTACCTTCCTTCAGATACTTTAGAAATCTTGGTATTGAGTGTTCTAGAAATGCCGAATAACTTGATGACTGCACAATACTCTGTAAATAAATAAATAAATCAGTAAATGAAACAATTAGCCTTACTTACAAGACAGGAATTCAAGTCTTAATAAAGCCCACATAATTTGAGACTAGCTAAGTAAAATTTGAATTTCATGAAAAAATCCAGGTAGCATTTGTTAGATAATTACATTAACAAGTAAAATTAAACCCAGCAAACCTCAAAGTTTTCACTGATTTCTTGGGCAGCTTTTAACTTTTTCTCTTCAGCTATTGACAGAGCAAACAAAGTTCCAAAAAAATTCAGCTCTGAGTTAATAATTAAATGTAACTTCAAAACCAAGTAGCTGATAAGAATAAAACACACTTTACTATACTACTAAATATTAAACAGATAAACTTCCCCTGAAGAGAATTTAGCAGATGACTTACACATGGATGCCTCAGTCAAGATGTTTGTATACGTGGTAAACATCTTAATGATGTTTGTTGGACCAGCCTCCTGGGGAGAGGTAATAGAAGCAGGGCTCGCAGAAGTCATTCTGGATTATCTATGAAAAGACAAAATCAGAAATCTGACAGATGCACACAGTGTTGAAGTTTTGTCGCGTCAGTACTGTAGTAGTTGTAAAGCACTGGCCAAACAACACTGAACAATGAAAACAGTTCAAAACTCTCACTGTCATTTGATGCAAAACTCTTATAATACTCTTGTATACTCTTGAGGAGTTTAAATCTGCTCAAATTCTATAGTGCGATGCATCTAACCATAGCTACTAGCCAATCAGGAAGCGCAAAGTTGTTCGACATGCATGCCACCTTGCAAAGGTATTTTGGACATTTATAACCCCAAAACCTACAGTTTTATTAGTGGGCCAGGGGTACCTGCAGTTCTCTTCTTTTTCTCCCACAATCATATGGATTACCATTTTTCACTATTTTACAGTAGTGACGAATAAAGGAGTGTTAGAAGGAACAATGTACCATGGGCTTTGTGGAATTTTTAAAATCTAGTTACACTTTTTAATGTTTGATGTTGCAGCCAAAATATACATTCACTATTGCAACTCATTGCCAATCTACGTTTTTTTGCATCTGCTAAAATTAATTTGCATTTGCTAAAGTCCATTCTCAGTAATTTCACTGCGAGCTTCACATAGGAGAAAGTGATTAAGCAATTCCGAAAGAATTTTAGCAGATGCAACTGAAGTACGGTGACATCAACTTGATTATTTTTGTCAGTGGTAGGGCCACCACATGCCAAAACAAACCAAAGTCAGTTAAAAAAAGTTGAATGCTTTAATTTGCCTTTGATATATATGTCAATTTTTGTATGTACTGTACCCATCAAATGACGGATCAAACTGAAGGAAAAATTAACGTAAACAAACTGACAGTGACAGATCCATTTGGTTATCTTTTTGCCAATAACAATTGTCCATTTTACTTACAGTTACCTCAAAGTTAAACACAACTGTTCATGGTTTTCAGATTCGCAAAGTAAGAACTGCCACGTTTTTGCTCATCAGACCCTTACAAAGTTAAGTTATCGAAAGCTATGACATTTGTTAATTTTTAGTTCCTTCTTGCATTTGATCAGTTAGTTTAAGAAATATTTCCGTCAACTTAACTGCTTTTACTTCTAATAAAGTTATGATGCTGTGTTGGCCAAAGAATGAACATCAGAAAGTGGCGAATAAGAACGTCAATAAGCTTAACACTGTTGAAACTCAGACTGGTTTTAGTTTACACGTTGATTTCAAGTTAGAGGCGGGCATGTTTCCGAGCCTTTATCTCAATTTATCTGCCCAGAAAAATGTGCAAAGTTTAAATAGCTACCGTATATTAAGCGTAGGTAGCATTGAGTTAGTGGGGTTGGTGCGAATTAACTGATCTAGGAGGTTTTTTCCATTCGGAAAGAATGCATCAGTTACTTGCAATTGACAAGCATCGAGCTGACTAACGTGCATGGCCCGCGGAAATCAAAAGATATTTTGATGAAAAGGTTTTCGATAACCCTCAAAGTCAATTCTTCTTTAACAGAAACACAAAGCAAAGAAAAATATACGGTTTTTTACCTCAGTTAAGCCCCAGTGCTCAAATTACGGAGGTTTTTGTCAAAGACCTCGAAAGTATACATTCCTCGCATCCATCTTTGTTCCCGCTTCAATTACTTTGGTGCAACATACATGAAGGAGACACTGAACCAAGACCGTCAGATTTGAGGGTCTTGCCGTGCGCTTGCCCAATGAAGAGAGCCGCTGTCCGGTTATTCGCTGGCGGTAGAATTTTCAGCACGTGAATGAAAAATGTTTGAGTTTTCCTTGGCAAGTTATTTGGTGAAATTTTGACATTTTCTTCTCCAGAATGGCAAAAAACAAGAGAAAAAGGAAGCTCAAGGAGCAGGACTTTCAGAAGGTCAAGTTAAAAGTTGGAAAGAAGCTACAGCCTGCTCAGAATGCGACGGACACGTCATTTAAATCCAGATCGATTTTCATCCCAACTCAGTTGAATAAAGAGCTGGAGCCTACCAATCAAAGAAATCAAACCCTGAAGGTAACAGACTTTAGAAAATGGCGTGCCTTCAATATCTCTCAGTTCAACTGTAAAGCGCATTTGCAGATATTTGTGGGATCTGTTCTGTATAAAAATATTAAAACTCCTTCGATTTCAGTTATGCACGTGTCAATGTTTAGACGGAGAGGCGGGGGTGGGGTAGGGGCAAAGGTGCGGCATTTGAATTTTTTTGCAATTTTTTGGTCAAAATCCCGACCCTTGGGACTAGAAAATAATTCAAATTTGATAAAATATCCACACCTGGGGACGACAAAACCGTGTAATGACATGTATAAAAAGTAATGAAGTAATTTGAAATAAACGTTTTTAACTCCTGTTTTAATGTCGAAGGTAGATTGAAAAAGATTGAAGTTGAATAAAGTCAAGAAAAAAAAAAAATCTCAGCGAGTTGTAGATTGTTCCCCAGTAGCGGAAATGGGGGTTGAGAGAATATTGCATTCATTATTAATTGAGCTTCAATTATCTGTGCTGGTACTAAGTGATCTGAGCTATATTAAGTGTTGGAACCACACTGAATTAATTAAACAGGAACATTTCTAATGTACCTTTCCAGAAAGACTACGTAGTGAAATACTACGATTAAAAAAGGCTGAAAATCCAGCTTTGGTTTCACCAAAATTGAATTACAATATTCTTCAAACAACCTTTACATTATACTGAATACGAGATGGAACACTGTAGTGTATGGCATTATAAAAATATAATAATTGAATGCCATCGTTACACACTTACCAACCTTTAAGTTTGATTATCCAAGATGGCATCTCTTCTAGCACGAGTTTAGGACCCAGTACTCTGCACAGTCAAATTCAAATGGCCCCAGTCCTCTACATGGTCAAATTCAAATGTCCGCAGTGTGGGGCAAAATTTGTGGTCAAATTTCCCAGAGTGGGGACAGCAGAAGTGTTCAAATGCTGCACGTTTGCCCATACCCCCCCCCCCCTCCGTCTAAACATTGATATGTGCATTACTGATAACTTAACTTATGAGCCCAACATCAACATAGCTAGGCTAAAGCCGTGATCACGTTACAAGTCATATTTTTAATTGTTTTCATTAAGATTTCTTTGGATTTGACGGCTTTTTAAACTGAAGAATACAGTGGTAGTTTTTTGCATACTTCTGCACAAAACTGCGTTTCTACAAAGCATATTCCAACACATTAGAAAAGGTACATGTAGACCAAGGTTAAGGGGATTCCCTTTGAAAAGTGTGAGAAACTTGCTGGGATCTTCTACCAAGAGTATCAGTGACATTTAACTAGAAATTGCAGGTATATATGGGCAAATGTCTGTCTTCATTAATACTTACATGTGGCAGTGGTTTGTTATCTCACCAAGGCTGTAATTTCGAACTTGAATTTAAACAAGTGGCCCTCCATAAAATTTCTTTAAATATCACTGCTAATGGTAATACCAACCATTGTCATCCCCTTAATAAATAACAAATTGCAATTTCTTTTGGCCTATTTACATTTCATTGTATGATTTCTGCTTCATTGAGCTGAGGTGCATGACTGCAAGAAGATAAAGAGAATTAAAGAACAAGGAAAGATACAGATATGCTTTATCGTGCATGCAGTACTTGGGTATTGACCTGTAATGGTACATGCATATATCATTCTTTACTCTATTTGTTGTTTTTATAGGATTTGCTTGCACAAGTCGGTCATTACAGTGTGACAACAAGACAGGAAGCCCTTGTAGGTTTGAAAGATCTCTTCCAATGTCATGAGAATCTCCTGCAAGAAAACCTGGGAATTGTTATCAAACGGGTTGCTGAGAAAATGACGGATAGCGAGCCTTCAGTTAGGCAGTCACTTCTTCTGTTCCTTTGCTTTATATTTCCAATGGTACCACAAGAAAGGATGGCTCCATTCTCCTCGCTGATTGTTGCTCATTTGAGCTGTGCTATGACACACATTTATGATGACATTCAGCATGATTCACTAGGTTTTCTAGAATTATGTCTCCGGTACTTTCCAAACTTAATGGTGACAAGCTCTTCACAGTTGATTCAAAACTTTGCGGGTATGATTTCACATCAGAGTGCTGCAGGAGTGAAAAAGTCAACTGGATTGCAGCTGAAAGCGGGAAAAGGACTGTCAGTAAATCCAAAAGGAAAGCTCTCATCTCTTAGGTCACACCTGAAAGTTCTACAGCAGTTGCTGGCATTTTTGAAAGCATTGGAATCTTCGTCAAAACCTTGTCAGGGAGAAGACACTTTCTCTTCAATGAACAATCTTGTTGCGTCAGCTACAAAACCTGCCTTTCATTTTAAGAAGCTCCTACCAACACAAGTTCAGGTATTGCAACATTCAGTTGATGAACCAAAATTGCTACCCTTCATGTTTGATAACAATTTGCCATCAGCAAACAGAGATGCAAAATCTAACATTTTAACTGATGAACAACAAGCAAGGGATTTCATGAACATAATTGTACCATTATTACTGGAATGCTGGATTGAATGTAACCCTGCTCAAATGACAACTGGTCTGCCTGACAGTGTCATGTCCTCATCAGCTACTGATGTCATGCTAGCCATAGCTGAAATTCTCAAAGTTATCTTCAAAGCAGCTGAGAGAATTGCAATATTGAATTGCAATGAACAAACTTCAGAGGTAAACAGTTTGCATGAAGTTTATTTTAAAGATCTCAACCAGCACTTCATGAGCTACTTTCCATTTGCAACAAGCCACATTACGTCACTGAAGAAAGGGAAGAGAAAACTTGGAAAATCTCCTCAGCAACCAGAAGAGGAGAAAAACAGTGTTTCTGTGTTAACACTGAACCTTACAATTTGTGAAATAATGCTTCAGTTTGTAAGCAATGATGCCTCTTCCCAGAGGAATTTCCACCATTCATATGAGAAGCTGGAGGAGTTTGTTGTTGAGTCTTTGGAGCTGAAAGCCAAAGGAGGTATAAAGGCCCAGCTGCTGCAGACAGAACATGTTGAGAGTCTGGTCTCATTTGCATACAAGATTATTGTTTATCATTGCTCTTGTGCACAACAAGGTAATCCAGAGTGGAAATTAAAAACAGAATTTAAATGTAAGCAGTCCAGAGGAGATGTACTATGGGTAGTTGTTGTAGGTAACACCCATTGAAAGTGATCTCAGCTGTTGTCAAGCACTGCAATACTGTGATATTCTTTATACAAGCTCTTGAAGATTGCTAACATTCCTTGATAAAAAATGTAGACATGTAGTGCGGCAATATACCGTACTTGTGACGGTGACAGTGGGGTATTAGCAAACTTTAGATCAGAGTATAAGTAGGAGATTGAGTACGAGTACAACTTTAGCATTTCAACACAGTGATGTTCTCTGAGTCCTTACTCCTCCTTGTTACTTACCAGTATAGAAAAACACTTAAGGAATGAGACTGGGGTGACACCTGATAAACTCAAACATGCACACTTGGTTTGAAAAGTGTAGTATTTGTGCTTAGTCTCCCACTCGTACTCTGATCTGCAGGTGGCTATTGTCCACACAGTTGGTTTAACCCTTTAAGCCCAGCTGACATCTTTATACAAATTCTCCTTACCAGTCTCCATACATTTCATTGACTACTAATTGGGAGAACTTGTTTAAACATCAAGACAATTCATCTCTGATGATCATTTCCTAAATTCTCATGACCTGTATGTGTTATAGTGCACAGATATGATGAGGAGAAATTTGATGCTGCTCACTATTGGGGCATAAAGGGTTAAAACGATGCCAATTGAGACTGCAGATAAATATTGACAAAATTTTCTATTTCATTTGTCCAAAAGAGTGGTGAGGACACTGGGGAGGGAAAAAGCAGGTGGGGTTGGTGGGAAGGGGGGGGGGGGTAGAACTGGGAGAGAAGACACCAAGAACCAGGATAAAATGGCATTACTTTTCAGAGATAATGGGAAGTGGGAAAATAGAAAAACATGCAGTATTTCCTAATGCATTGCAGTGGCAAAAGCAGAGGGAGGATTAAGGAAAGAAGAAGAATGCTTGGGAACTAGGATTAAGGGGGACAGCTTGTTGTTTTCATATTTCTTGTTTTTTCTTTCCAGCTCAAGATCCTAGCATGATAAAGGAGCTGCTAGATGCAGCATTTAACTTGTACCAGTCAAGCCACATCATGTCGGCGACCAAGAAAGTGCTGATGTTGTTTTTTGCAAACCTTGTTTTCTCTGAGAATCCTAACATGTCAAGGTAAACTTTATACGGGTACATGTTGCTTTGGTTTGTAAGTGATGTAGCCACCTGTAGTGAGTTAATCTGCACCCACATAACAACTCACGTACCATCACTAGAAAGGTTTCACTCAGAATTGACCTTAGCATAAAGCACCACTCAGAGGCGTATCCCCCTATTTTGCACCACTCAAACATAGGGACATCAACACCCACAAGTGTGGGTCAAAGTCCTGCTGAAGTCAGACAAAACTTACTGTCTTAATTTAACTTAAGGTTATTATTTAGCGACCTTAAGTTGTTCATCTTTTCAATTTCACATGGTACAAATAGTTTTCTTGTTCATTGTAATTGTGGTATTCTTGGTGGAGTTGTACCAGATGGCAAGAATCAGATCCCATGTTAAGGAGATAATAGTTTTTCCTCACATGTGATGGTAATCACCTAACAGGGATAGTGGGGGGGGGTCATAGTCCCATGTGCACAAAGGCAGTGTAGACCCACCGATATGTTTTACCACCCACCACATGTGGGTGGTAAAACATAGTTATCAATAATTATTGAAGGGGTGCGTGGAATAAGGTTTTAAGTGACTCTTGATGTAATCTCATATTCTCCTTTTGTTTCACAAGCAAATAAAAGGGAATTTGGAAGGACAATTTAGCAGTTTATCAAAAGACATTTAGGGCTTTTAATTACTTGTTCATTAATTATTAACAATTGCTGTTCTCCCACAACAGACATGGAATATTAGAGAGATGGCTGCAAGGTTTGCCAAGTCTGCTGATTCAGTTGCAAGACAAAAGTCCTGCTATGACTGAGCTTGTCCTGAGCATCTTGAAGAAGGCAGTGATTCAAAGTATTCTTAAACCGGATGATTACTTGCTATCTCATGTGGCCTTGTTTTTCTGTAAGTTTTTTGAGAAGTTGTAAGCTGAAAACCTTATAATTAAGGAACAATGTACTTCATTATACTATTGAATGCACTTTAGAGTCAACACAATATTGGTTGAACAGTGTCTGATTGCAGTGTTTGATATTAGATGGAATCCTCTAAAATAGAGTAGGGAAAGGCTTAATATAAATAGTCATAAATATAGCTGTTAGAGAAGAGAATATTTCCCCCCCACCTCCACCACCATCCTGTCTGGTCGATGTTTTGCACTCCACTTTTAGTTCTGAGGTGTGCCGATTCCTCTTGTGAAGTTCTGCAGTGTGGCTATTCCTCTCTTAGACAAAATGCTTTGCCCACAATTATCTCTCTCTCCTCACCCTCGTGACATGTAGCTGCAATTTGGAAACTAGGGAAATCTCAAAAAATACTTCAGAAGCTGTACAAAAACTGTACCTTGACCATGACCAAAGAAGAGGTTACTTTAAGCCTTGGCCAGAAGGAGGCTAACCTAAATTAAGCTCTGCTATTTAATCGTGTGTATAATTAATCTATAACTGACAACTTCCATAGGTGACAACTTTTGCTTAACACTTCTAAAAGGTACTTGCTTAATAGAGGCCATATTTGTATAAGAGGAATTTTTTCTTATTTTCTTCCAGCTAAGAACAATGGCCCATTTGGAAACCTGAGTGAAGCTATTCAGAGGTCTGCAGTGGAGCTACTGTTTCACCTTCCATCAATGGACAATAACTTGTTACAAACTGTAGTGAACTGTTGTCAAGATTGTCAAGTTAACGTCTCAGTTATTCAGTACATTCTTCAAGTCTTGCATTACAGGTTTGTTCATAAAGAATCCTAGGACTGTAGCACAAGGGGAGGGTTAAGGCTTCGACTCTGAAACACTAACCTCTGGACTTCATTATACGGATGTTGGTAAGGGTGGGCTGCCTGTAAATCTTATTTGAACTCATAATGAGTGAGCTTGGGGGCTGATAAGTTAAAGCTGATTTTCACTAGCGACAGAGTTGGATTCGGAGTCGTAATCCGAACCGTAGAGTGTTACGATCTAGTGAAAATCAAACAATGGAGTCGTAAGCAGAGTTTCCTATTGCGCTTACAATTCCGTCACTTACGATCTAGTGAAAACCAGATTGTCAGAGTCGTAAGCAGAAGCGAAAGAACAAACCAATCACAGTGCCTGAGGATGAGCCCCGTGATTGCTTCATCCTTCCACTGCTGGTTCTGACTCTGACAATCTGGTTTTCACTAGATTGTAAGCAACAGAATCATAAGAGGAGTTGGAAGAAAATGGAAATGTTCTGATTCTTTTGACTCCGATTCCGTCGAGCTTATGACTTCGCTTACGACTCCAATTTCTTATTTTTGCTAGGTCATAAGCACTCTTACGACTCCACTTATGACTCCGACTCCAATTCCCTTGCTGGTGAAAACCAGCCTTTAATGTTGGTAGTGCTGAGAGATGGAAACGTGCATTGCAAGGAGGTAACTGTGGCAACCCTCTGATCACGAGTCCATATCAAAAGGCACCATCATACTGCAAGATTTCAGTGGAATACTTTGCCCAAAACAGATAAGAAGTGCTAAAGGGTTAAGCCATTAACCTTTTATTTGAAACTTTTTTCTTTCTAGGTCTCCCTGTTGCCAAGGATTTTTGTCTCTTCCAGCCGCATTTTCTCTTCCAATATATTTGAGCACACTTTTCAGTATGGCAATAGGTAAGATCAGTGTGGCTGGTAATGGCAAACGCATCACAACTGTTAGTTTTTATTTTATTTTCAATCCACCCTTTTTCTAAAGGTGTGTTTAATCATGAACGAGAGTCATTGAACCATTCACTGTTATGTTTACAAGTGCAATCCTGTCATTTTTTTCATTTGAGGATGCTGACTGTCAATTTTTGTCGAGAACTCTGTCAGTTTTTTGCAAATTTATGCAAATTTATGTTTTCAATTTATATACCATTCCACCCCATTAATACCAACACCATCAAGATCAGAAAAAGTGTCTTTACCCTATTCAGACCGGGTTTTTTTTGGGTCTTCTGGGTCCAGGGGGGGGGGGGGTGGGGGCAAGGTGGCTGATTTGGTCCCCACCTCTTAGCTCCAAGAATATTAAAGCTATGGCAACGAAAGTTGGAGGGCAGATGATATGTCCAAAAATGTTTCTTTTGAGGTCTGCAACATAAACTGATGACGTCATATGACGTAACAATTACGTCAAGTTCTGGAATGATGGCCATCTTGGATTTCTTGATTTTTCCAGAACCTTTGAAATTTGACAAAATTGACGAAATAATAACAGAAATCAACGAAAGAACACGAAAACGATATAAAATAGTAAAACTTACTTCAGAAAAGTTATAATTTTTCAATGAAAAGGAGAGAATTTAAAATTCTGAAAAACAACCTGTCAAAAAGTGGTTGCCATCGTAACGTCAAAATTGATGGACAAGCACTCGCTATGCCAAATTGTTCCCAGATAAATTTCAGGAAAAGTCACCAGGTTTGGTGGGTTTAACTTAAGTGACGGGGTGTCCATATTAGGTAAGTTGACACGGGGGAAATGTATGCACCAGGATTAAGAGACTGTTCATAACAATGAGGGGCCTGTTAACAACTTGGTCGCTTAATCGAGTGACACAAGAAACTACTCAGTCTTTTTTGGCAGTAAATGGGACTAAAGCTTGTTGGGTGCACACTAATAAAACTAGGGTGGCAGCAACACACCCTGCCAAAAGTAAAACCAAGGGGTGGTAGCAACACACCCTGAAAATGATGATAAGGGTGGCAGCAGCGCACCCTGCAAATGTAATGATAAGGGTGGCAGCAACGCACCCTGTAAGTAATGGATGAGCCAGCGAATGTGGCGCATGCCACACCCGGATAGATAGCGATAAATGTGGGGATGAGCCAACGAGTGTGGCGCATGCAACACCCGGCATATCTAAGAGCTAAGGTGGGGCAAGAGCCCCACCCAGCCTGCTACGTGCAATGCTAAGTGGCAGGTGTGCACCCAACCCAATAGTCCAGCTTTATTGAATAAAAGGGGTAGGGTGAGGTGGGAAAGCAATCTACAAAAACTGGAGAAAGTCACAAGTTGTACACCATGCAATGTGTAACATGAAATGGGAACAAAGCGTGCACTTATGACTGAACCGCGAAAGGCATAACTTGATATCAATTACAGAAAGATAACAATATAGCTTATTGTTCATTTTGGCATAACCGTGCAGTAATGCAGTTCATGGGTAAGCTAGTCAACAGAAAAGCGATTGTACTACTGCAAAGTCACGCCAAGTCCATTAGTGTACATGTGAAATACTATGAGCCGCTTACAAAGACGTTTAGTAAACACAACATTGTAATGTGAGATCATTTCGTGACCCATACGAGGTGATGAGAACTACTTAACAGATGCACACGCCAAAGTGCTTTAGCCAGTACAAATAAACGAGTACATAAGCTCTAAGTAGTTAACTCTATTTTACAAGTAAAATTACCATTAACAACTTGGTCGCTTAATCGAGTGACACAAGAAACTACTCAGTCTTTTTTGGCAGTAAATGGGACTAAAGCTTGTTGGGTGCACACTAATAAAACTAGGGTGGCAGCAACACACCCTGCCAAATGTAAAACCAAGGGGTGGTAGCAACACACCCTGAAAATGATGATAAGGGTGGCAGCAGCGCACCCTGCAAATGTAATGATAAGGGTGGCAGAGTTAAGCAGTGTTCGACTGTAAATGATTTTATAAGTTATTTATATAATGTACATTTATGTCCATTTCTGTGAATGTAATGTACATTGTTCTTGGCATCTAAATTTTCATGTCCCAGCACTGTTTCAAATTTCCTCCTCTGGATATCAATGCAGGGTTCTCCAGACATCAGCTGACTGATTATCAAGATGCAGCTAAACACGAGACGATCCGCAAGCTTGCCAAATTCAAGTATGATTATTTTAACTTTCTCTTGTTTTAAACTTTTAGTTAGTGCAAAGACGTGAAGAAATCCCAGAAATGTAAATAAACTTTTTCTTTCTCTTCTGTTGTTCTGTTTTGACAGGGAATGCAGTTTTCTTATCCTGGCAGGAACTGTAGAGGTGAAAAAATAATACCGTAGTTTTCAACATATACAATGGTACACTATAACTGAAGGTGAAATGAAACTCTAGGTCTTTGTTGCTGTTTGAATTTGCTTCAAGTTTGTTAATTAGCTCTCATTATGTACCGGCCAAATTGAAGCTTCAACATCCCCCCAGATACCCTAGGTATTTGACTGTGCATCGTGCCCGGGGAGGGGGGGAATTTGAACGTTGCCTCGGAAGGGTGGGTAATTTGAACTGGATTTATCTCTTGTTCTGGCATAATATTCCCGTGGGTCTTTTCGGTTTTTGCAAGGTTTGACGGATTTTCAAGATAGGATATTGCCTTTGTTAGTTGATAACTCTTTCAAAAGGGTCTTCACAAGAACTTGAAGGTGACATCATGGCATATCTCTCTCTGAAAAGTGTGAACAGAACTATTCAACACTCAAAGAAACTAGAATTTTATAACACTTGTAAAAACGAATACACACCTTCTTGTTATCTAGAACTTACAAGCAAGTTAAATGAAAGGAAAGAATTAGTGAAATTCAGAATAGGTAATCACAAACTAATGATTGAAGCTGGTAGATATAGTCAAATCCCGAGAGTTAATAGACTTTGCCCTACTTGCGGATCCAATCAAATTGAGGATGAAATTCACTTACTTTCTCACTGTCCTAAATACTCAATTTTTAGAGACAGGTTTTACAGGAAACTAGAGTATTACCTACCATATATAAAAGGATTGTGTACTTTGGAAGCTACAAAAGAATTAATGAATTCTGATAATTATTTTGTAAACATTCAATTGCTGAGATTCATTCTATCAGGCTTAAATTTCCGCAATAATTTATTATCAATTCAGACTGATGCAACTTAATTCTTATCTCCTTATTACATTATAAGTTCTTTTTGTTGAGTTGTATGCTTTTGCAATACAATACAGTACTGTAATAACTCACAGTCATGCAAATAAAGCTATTGTTGTTGTGTTTGATTGAAGACGAAATTTGTCTTTGAGGAGAGGTATTTCAGTCCTAATTGGTGGGGCTTTTGAATGGCTTTTTTGCCCCGAGAGGAGGCAATTTGAACAAGCCAATCTTCAAAAGTTCAAATGCATGGGGGGGTTGCCTGGGGGGGGGGGGGTGTTAAAGCCTCGATTTGACTGGTACATTACTTTCCTCCTCTGCATATATTTCATTCTTACACCATATGTTTAGTTTAACATTGTAAACCATGATTCAGACATGTATGCAGCCTGTAGAAGATGTTGAGATTGTGGTAGAAAGAGAAGAAGGCGTTAATAATTTATGTGACAAACCAATAATAATGTAAGCTGTAAGTAGGATTAGGGGTGCAGCACTCACAATATTTTTTCTTTGATGGTCACCTTTCCTTCATCGTTTAGAATCTGTGACTGGAACAGGCCGTTTTGTATGGTGACCCGAGCATCTGAGTTCCTTAAGAGAACTAACTGCATTTATGTTATGTTTTTCTTTCTGGATAGGCTGAGCAAAGTTCTGTAGAATCATCTAGGAGACAGAAAAGTGGTGGACTCAAATTTTGGGAAGATCATCAAACAAAACTGCAGGTATACTTTAACCTTGAATTAATTGATTTCTTTCTTTATTATCATTAGGTTTTCTCATTAAGTACTCCAACTTTATCTTTGTGTCCACCGAGTTGTATATACACTGAAATTCCTCTGATGCCCATGGCGATCTCCTACTGATCGCCTTTAGGAGTTGTTCGTCTAAAAGAGGTGTCTGGCTTGTCACGTTGATGGCGAGCACGAAAACAGTCCTCCCGTTAGAAATGGCAAGCGTGCAAATGGCGCGAAAATCAAGATAAAGTATTATTTCTGCGGTTCGCGTTTGCCCTAAACGTGATTCTCAGTCTCCGCTCTATTCATGTTAAATCGCGACTTATACTTTGTACATTGTCGTTTTTTAGGCAGTTTGTCAGTGTTACAGGCAGTGTAATCAGTCCGAGGTTCTCCTTCAGTACATGGGTTCAGCACTGGAATCATTCATGGTAGGTTTCCGGCAGCTTAATATAACAATAATAATAAAAGCTAAATCACTAAATATATTATAACTATTGCTGATCTTTCTAGCAATGTAGTACAAACTGGTGGTAGTCTAAACAAGATCGCAAACTACAGTAAACAAGATATTTCTAGACTGTAGCCGTCAGGAGACGAGGGCATAGGTTTGGCACAAACCAATCAGATTGCGCGACAGAAAATAGAAATATAAAATGGACCAATCAGCTTGCGAGATTGGAAGCGTGGTTCCCAGGGCTAACCGCGCTGCTATGACAAAGCGCGCGAAAAATCAATCTCGTTCCCAGAGGCTGCATTCCTTTTGGTCAGCACCAAGGATTCCCAGAGGCTGCATTCCTTTTGGTCAGCACCAAGGATACAAGACCTCTGGGATAGACAGAGCTGAATAACGCACTGCGCATGTTCGTTACGTCACTGCTCTCCTCCTCTCTCGTCCCCAGAGCTGCGATCCTTACGGTCAGCGCCACGGATCGCAGCTCTGGGTTGTGGAGAGTTGTGGAATGTGAATCAGTTACTGAATGAGTCAGTTTCTTGTTAATTGTGTTCGAAAAGGACAATAAATTGTGGAATATTTTATTCTCAATGCCTATTTAGTGCTGGGAAATGTTAAAAGAAGAATTCGGTGTCTTTGGCGATATCATTAAGGTAAGTAAAGTTTTCGTTCAATAGAAATTGTGGTTGAAAAGCTTTTTATTTTTAAAAGCTGTATTGCGGCAAGTCGAAGCGTCGTAAAGCGGCTGTGTCACTGTTCATAAAGATACCTTATTCTCTTACAACAAACTTTTAAAATTTTATAATTGGAAATTTGTAAACTTGTAATGAAGCAAGTTGAAAGTTACACTAATGCAGACATGTACTTAATTTAATTCAATTAACGCCGAACATAGTTTTTGTTCAATGGCAGTGTTGCTCCGTAGAAACCAAAATCTTAATTTAAGACGTTTCTATTGAACGAAAGCTTTACTTACCTCAGTGATAATAATGTCATTGGAATTTTTAACAGTTTACTCTCGTCTGAAGCGGTGCCATGCTTTTGATAGGAACACCTGTAAGCTGTTGTTGTCTTTCTCGAGTTGTTTTCTGTGGCGTTGACAAGCGAGCGATTCAGCATTCACTTGAACAACACGACAAAGTTTAGCCTGAGTATCGGGCTTTCTGGGAGAAAGTTGTTATAAATCGCCTTGGAATTCACTTGCCCGTGGACTTCCACATTTGAAACAATTTTCTTGGGCCGACGCGAAAACAGAGGAAAAAATAAAAGTCCCACAACCAATGAAACACCACTTGCAACTTTCGCGATAAAATAAAGCGACTGGGGCATGTAAGCACAATTCGTAAAATCTCGTTTAAGTCAAAATTTCACAATTTTACCGATGAAAACAAACTTTTTTCAAACTAAAATAAGATACAGTATGGTATTGGCTGTCCAAAAACACACAGTCTTTTCTTAACAACGCAATACTGTGCTTAACAAACGGGTTTGTTTACTGTACGGGAAAATCCCACAAATACCGGCCATTTTAAATAGCCCGCCAGGCCTGCCCAGTCGCCAAGTCGGGTTCGCGCGCGGTCGCCCGCGTTTTGCACCGCTGACCGTTCAGCGTTATTCAGCTCTGTCTCTGGGATAATCAATGTCAAAATGCTGACGAATCAAAATCTGATTGGCTACTATATTTTACCGGAAGTCTACGAGAAAGAAGTGTCAAAACAGGAAATAAAAATACTTAGAATGCTTTTGCTGGACGTTTTCGATCACGTCATACCCAGAGACGGACAATGGGAAAGAAATCTGAAAATGGGCGATGCAAACTAACAAAGAATCGAAATACAGTCAAATTCAAATTCATGTTAGAGAAGACGCAAAAAACTAACTGGTGTCGATCACATGATTAAAACGAAAAAGGTGCCAAAACCTTGACAATGTGATATGTTGCAGCGGTTCTTGAGAAAGCTGAATGAATACCTGCTGCAAGATAAACGACGCGACGGTTGAAGAAGGAGTACAATTTTTGGATTAATTCCTCTAATTTCCAGCTCTAAAGTATGGTTCATGGACACTGAAGGCTTGAAAATTGTTCTCAACATTGTCTAAAGAGGATGGAAGCTGGCAGTCTTTCCAGTGCAGCCGTAGAAGTTAAAATAAGCGGCTTTGTTTTAAAAATCCGTTCACTCCGCGGAGCCATGTGCGAGTTTGATGGAACAGAAGACAGAATTTAAGCTTATTTTGTTGAACTGGAGCCGATAATCTCACTGTAGCTGCAAAGTGAATGGTAGATTGGATTCTTGAATTAAGTGGTGCAAAAACTGTTGCAGCGACCGGACAGAATGACAAAAACAACGAAAACAGCGATCCTGGTTATTTTTGCAAGACATCGTAGCTGTCGTATTTGTAAGCTTTGAAAGTTTGCAGCTGGCAAGACTGATAAACCTCGTCGAGTGTAGGTAAAAGGTCTTTCTCTAATATTAAATTGTTTTCACTCTCAACTTTGATTGTCTGTTTAAGAAATCGTCCATCCTTGTTTGGGATAGATTTTTAATGTTTCTAGCTGTACTAAAAAGTGGCTGTTCAGTTTGCCTTGATTTATTGAGTTGGATTATTTATAGACCTGTGATACTCGTTAATAAATTGTACCTAAGTCATTTTTTTGTGTTTATTCTATGTAGTGAATTAGTATTTCGGCAAACGAGCCTTCCGTACAAAACTTATACCATAGTAAAATATTTACCGACGTAGTGGTGGAGAAAACACAACACCAGCACAGTCGAAAGGCGAACGTAACACTGTCAACGCCTGCTCAGGCACGTTTCTAATAAATAAATAAATAAATGACCGTTCTACTTTGTCCAAGACCGTTTAATAGCATCAGTACAGTTGATTTGCTCTGTGTCTTCCTTAATAAATAAGCAGTCGCACTCTGTAAAAAAATTTAAGCTAATTTTTACGCGTATGTGCCGCGGGCTAAAACCAAGGTCAAGTTTTTTTAAGGTTGATTGCTTACTCAATTAGACTTTTCAAATTAGTAAGCTTACACACTATTCGACTGCTAAAGAACCTCATCCATGACTATCGTTTTCTTTCAAGATGTCGCTGAAAATTTGTTAGTTTTGTAAAGGACCGTAAGATGTGAAATAAACTTTGCGGCGGCACTTCAAACTCCTCGACAATGGCTACGTTTTCAGTACCCTTGAAAACGTTCATGCTTGATATTTGTTCTTCTATCAAAAAATTTAATGAGGATACGACTACAATAAAAGAGTTAATTTTCTCTTCACCACTGTTGTTTAAAAAACACACTCATTTAGTCACAAACGTATGAAGGCAGCCAGTCACTGAGAGATCTTCCATATTCACCTGGCAGTACACAAATGGTATCTTTACCATCAACAACAACAGTCTTCAGCGCCTCGTATTGGCGTTCTTTGCCTTAGAGGTCCGGTCTCCTTTCTGAACTGAATTTTCTTACGCGAAGTGAAACAAATTTATAGAAACCGGTGCGGCCATCTTCGCGAGACTGCGAGCGGGGATAATTTTCATTTTCACGCGAGTCTCGCGTGAATGTCAATGGCGCCAAAAACAAGGGGACGTCGTAATATTTCGCGCCTTTTTTGTCTTTACACGACCCATAACGCATGCTCAGTTCGTAAACTGTCGAGCATGCGCTCTAAAAAACCGGAAGCCTAAAAAGTGGCATCCGGTTTTTGATTATCCCAGAGCCCGTGGCATTTCGATCCCGCTGACCGTAAATGCGCGCGGGCTCCGGGGACGAGATTGGCGAAAAATAGGAGCGCAGGGCTAAGCGCTAACCACGCTGCTACGTCATCACTAGCAAGAGTAAAAAGCGCGCGAAAATAAAACATTTATAGAAGAAAGTTGAAGAGATGGCTCAATACGGACAAGTTGAGACCACTCAACTTCAGGAGTTATGTTTAGAGTTAAAAAAAAAAAAATCTGACACGCTTCAAAGATTGAAATAGAAAAGGCGACATGTTTGGTGCCACATAGAGGAGGAGTTTGTCCTCGGAGGAAAGCAACGTTTGAGTGGTTGAAAAAAAAATAGAAATGGCGTCAACAAGTAGGGTGTCGTCATCAATGGTACTGGAAGATGTTCAAAGTAGAACGTTAAAACGCGTGACATTTTTGGAATATGTGACCATCTACCATGACATCGTAGAAGATGAATTGTTGATGACAACACAAGAGCCAATAACGACGGAGGAGGAGGTAGTATAGCCAATAGAAAATCACCTTTTCAGAAAAAAAAAGGCTACAAATGACAGCGGCATTGCATTCGTATCATTTGAAACGCCAGGCCACACGAGAGGCACTTCAATAAGCGATTCAATACGTCATGTTTGGAGTAGAATGGCGGACTTACAGTTTTGCAATGGATAACAACGATGAAAAAGTTTTCCGAGCATCGGACAATGTTTATTAATTATTATGACTTTGACAAGTTAGAAGTCATCTACCCTGAATTATATTAGGGGTCAAAATTCACCGATATAGAAGCAGAGTTAGCACTGCAAGCGCCTAGTGAGTTAAAAGAATTAGAAAGAGACTAATTGACAGGAAATGAAGGCAGAGCAATGCATAAAACAAAGTTAGCAATGCAATTGATTTTAGCCCACGACAGACTTCATCACGCAAAACCCAAACTGATGACAATTTTATTACTATCTGAAGTTGACTGGTTGTTGACGGCTGTAGAATTGTGGGCCGACAGTGATTTTCGAACAGAGATCCATGGTGTGGAAGAAAAGTTAATTCAAAGTAAAACGATACACACGGACTAAGTTTGCCCCCAATGACAAAACGAGTCAACAACCATAACCAAAAATCCTAAAACCAAATCAACGCAAACCCTATGTCAATAGAGCAACACGGTCAATGTAAAAGACGAATTACATATCCGGTAGTTTCTAGTCCAGCGCGAACGTTAATAATTCAAATTTTGTAAACCGTAATCAGATTAAGATTCTCCGTTGCAGTTGTGTTTGATCTAACTTTTCTGCCATCTACCAAATAACTCGATAGATGTTAACTGCACGTGTCTTGATCAACGAATGAAGTTACCTTCATTTCTTATTAAGTTATATCCCTCATTGGTACACATAATTAAGCACATTTGACATACGTGGTTAGAATCGATACCTGTACCCCACTGGATACAAGCATCATCACGCAACCTGTCCTGTGAAGGACATCTTGGCGTGAAACCGGCAATGAGGAAGACTTGGCTTTTCCCAGATTTGTGGTGGTAACGTACAAGGATTACTAGGATCGTACTTGTTGTCTCTTTCTTGTGCCATATCTGTCTGCAACACTACAGACATTTTTTTTGGAGTCAAGTTTATAAGATCTCTGAGCGTGATGTCACAATACCTCCACTAAGCCTCCTGGTCATTGTCAATGATACCAAAATATTTATTCCATTGACTCAGGGATATATTTTTCACGTCATTCTAAACATTCTCAACTAAACATTTCTTTCTTGCGCGCTTTTTACTCTTGCTAGTGATGACGTAGCAGCGCGGTTAGCCCTGGAAATCACCCTTCCAAACTCGCACGCTGATTGGTCCATTTTTAATTTCTATTGTCTTTCGCGCAATCTGATTGGTTTGTGCCAAACCTAGGGGCTATACTACTCCCTCATAACATAAAAAGTGATTCAGGTACCTTTTACAGGTTTTTTTGATGCTGGACCCCACAAGTATCCTTGTCCCATTTATACGGGTCCTTGTGCAAGATACAGTGAAGTGTGCCAGCTGTGGTAATAATGCTCCACCAGGAGCCATAATCGGGGACGGAGACCGTAAGCGTGGGATCCACGCGGCCCCATCGAAAAAGACAAATGTGCTATTTTTAGAAAAAATTGCGCCACCCTCAACGTCATAAACGCGCGTGGCTACACGCAAATTTGCGTTCAACGTGGATATGACCAAGATGGTTATAATTATTTGATATCCAGTATGCCCGAGTACATAATGGTTTTTATTAGTCTATTAAAAACGCAATCGCTAATTGCTATGAAATCAAGAAAGAGAAAAAAAAGAGAGAAACTCCGCGATAAAAGGGAACAGGAATCGATCGCGATCACATGACTGACCGAAAAAGGCGCCAAAACCTTGCGAAGTGTTGCAGCGTTTCTTTGCGGAGCTGAATGAATCAATGAAACTGCTCCGAAGTGAACGTACAAGCACAAGGTTTGGGGAAAATCTTCCAATTATGGGCTCTGAAATGTGGCACGTGTTTGAGTTTTCCTGAAAATTGTTGGAATCGTCGTTCAAAGCGGATTGAAGCTGTACGATCTCACCGTTATGGCTGCTGGAGTTCAAATGAAAGAGTTTGTAATCGCTCCGTTCGCACAACGCTGACAACGGAGCCATCATGTGTTTGTTTGAGCTAACTGAAGGATTAATTAATAATTAAGCTTGAACGATAATTTCTATGCAGCTCACCGAAACAAGACTACGGAGGTGAGGAACATTAGAATTCACCATCTTACTTTTTAAACGCAAACCACAAAACGGAATTGTTCTCAGTTTAGAGCCCGCGGACGGAATGGTAAAAACAACACTCAAACAAATGTGAAAGCAATTCAACGTATTTTACATGGCATCCGACTTATGTCTAAATGTCTGGAGCTGCTCAAGGGAACACAGATAGAGCCGCAACGAGTACAGGTAAACCAGTGTCAATTTTGCGTGGTATAGCCAAAAAATGTCGCCTTTTCTGGTACCGAATTTGTCTAATGCTTTTTGTTCAGACTGCTGCATGATTTTTGTACTGACTCGCCATAAAAAGTGTGACAATTTTTCTTAAATGCCTCTTTCCTATTTTACTGTGTTTATTTTGTCTTGTGTCGATATTTCCGACTCAAAGCCTTCCGTATAAAACCTACTGTTTGTGAAATTTTAAGAACAAGTGATTGAGTTGACGATGAAAGAAATTGTAAACACAGCGCTAAATGCTTATATTTCTATTTCTACAGTTTCTGTTCGTCCTAAGAAATCAAGCATTTGTGTCTCAGTGACGTTCAGTTGTAATTTTTCCTTAATTTTGCTTCGATACAAAGTGATTTTTCTCGCCGGGTTGCTGGCGGAGAAAAAAATCGAGCTCACTCTGTCGTTGAAACCCTTGTCATGTCCACTGCGCTATGTATCTCTTCTAGGTTCGTAAATTACCCAGTAAGTCATATTCAGTACTAGGGCAGCATGAAGTTTCACTTCATCTTTCTCCTTCTCATCGACGGAAGTAGTTTTTTCTTGGTGTTTTTCCAGTTCTCTATTTTGTCGACGATTGATAACGCACGGCGAGAGTATATGATTGAAAACAAAGCGCGCTTTTCACTGTTCTTTGTCTTCATAATAAACATTTCGGTCATTTCGGTAAAGGCGGGCATTATTTCAGAAAACATACGCTGCGAAAGCTCGGCAAACGTTTTCTTTAATGATTCGGTATTTGAATCTATGTTACTATTTTTCTTGCTGGGGAAATAGTGACAACGATTTATCAGTGGGTTACTTTTCTTCACAACGTGCTTGGAAAATCATTTTATAGTCTTTGCGGGTGCCCGTCAATCTCTGTACCTCCTCAGAGGAAAAACATTTTCGGGATGTATTTTCCCTTTTCCTGCCTGATTCGCCTTCAACTGATTTTTTCGTCGTTCGACGCCTGTTTGGCCCGCAAAACGTTTGTTCCGTTCAACGGGGAAATCCTCGTCCGACATGTCCGACGCATCTTCGCTACAGGATTTTTCTAAAATATTCTCACTTCCATCATCGGAATCACTTGTACAATCCTCGTATCCAGAGTCACTATCCAAAAAGTTCTCCTCAAGGGCTTGCCTTAGATTTGGAATTGTCACTGATGACAAACACTGGATTTCTTGATCTCCAACGAAGGTAATTTCCGACGCCATTTTGTTTGTTTTTTTCTTTGCGCGGCATCCTCGCAACATACACGCGTGTTTCACGCAAGCGATGGCGCAATTTTTTCTAAAAATAGCACATTTGTCTTTTTCGATGGGGCCAGCCCCATCACTGAAAATGGTATTCAGTTACGGTCTCCGTCCCCGATTATGGCTCCTGGCTCCACCTATGTTTTGCACATTTTTCCCGTCTGTTAATCATCGGTTACCTGTACACGTATTTTAAACTACGAAACAAGGTAACTAGGTAACTATAATTTTTTCTGACATGACCCATTCAACTGCATTTTTTTCCACAGGAGGATTTCAAAGTTCTTCCTTTGACTGCAGCACATAGCTTATTGAGTGTAATGAAATGGTAAGTGTTATAAAAGGTGAAACGTGAATGCCAAATTGATTTTGTAATGATAATACTGCACTCGTGTCTAATTCTGTTAAATACCATGCATGATGAAAACAGGAAACG
Source organism: Siderastrea siderea (assembly GCA_964030785.1). NCBI lineage: Eukaryota > Metazoa > Cnidaria > Anthozoa > Scleractinia > Rhizangiidae > Siderastrea > Siderastrea siderea. Next base: position 55,470,131 of record OZ034971.1, read on the forward strand.
AATATTGTGAACGCACTTTACCTCTAGTTTTTTGGCGTGGACAACCGCGTGTCCAGCCTTTTCAGGGGTATATTTCACCCTTGACCTCAGCGTATCCGCTTTTATGCTCTACTCCTATGAATCCTCATATGTTGTGAAGGAGCAGGTCCGACCGCCGACCTTAGGATGTGTTCAATTGGCCTTACTCTGTAACAAGAGCGCACAGATTTCCCCTTACATGCAGCGCCACGCGTAAAAGTGACCCCTTTTAGTTAATTCGCATACTTTCGTGAGATCGTCTAACCGATCAGAATTCAAGGATAACGTCCATCACAAGTTCAGTCGTAGCTTTGAGTTGGCTTCTTAGAAGCTTAGCTCGAATAGCTCTGATTGGATATCCGATCTCAGGAAAGAGTTCAAATAAACACAGCAAGGCTCACGAGGTGTTTTTTTTTGTTTTGTTTTTTTTTTCTACAATACTTGATAGATGAATGAAAGGAAAAACAATTAGTCAGGATGTAGAAAAAGCCGCATACAATTTTGGTGATTCGATTCTTCGGGTAAAACAAGACAGTTACTTTTATTAACCCTACGCGTCTATTTGAAACCCTGTAAATTCAATCAAATGACGCCCGGTTATTTTGGCGTTTATTCGCGCTTTTGACTTAAGGAATATAAATAAACTGCAGTTTATATTCTTTTGTGAAGCCTCCAGTCAATAAGCACTCAATTAAGGTGTATAGGACTTTTCTCCCGAAGGACATGGGTTTCTCGAAGACCCTGAACTTTTCGGGCCGAATTCGGGCACGATAATTCACACTGTATCTTGAAACCAAAGAAGTGCTAAGCATGAAACTATGCTACAAGTTAAACAAATTTTATCTTAAGGACATGTTAAAATAACAGCGCTTTAGAAAATGAATAGTTCATGTTTTTACAAATTGCTTTTCGGGGCCGAAACGTTTTCGGGACTTTCGAGAAACGCGCACGAGGTGCGAAGTGGTTACACAGTTAATAAAATACATGCAAAAATTTCAGCGTGCTGATTGGCTGAGAGCACGTCAATTAATCCCAAACAGTGCAGAAAGTTGAAATTGAGTGCAAAAAGGTGAAATTGAGTGCAGAAAGTTTAAATTAAATTGATTGACAGGAAAGTCGCGAAACCGTAACAAAACAAAATGGCGGACAGGTTTGGGGAAAGTAACAACATTTTAATTCAGAGTTTGAAGGAGAATGCAAAGAACAAAAACACTCAACAGAGCACAAACAACTGGGTAAAAGTCTGGAAGTCTTGGGCTGCTCAAAAGGGCTATGACGACAGTATTGAAAAGTACGAACCAGAGGGCCTGAACAAAACTCTCGAGGAGTTTTACGCAACAGTTCGTAAGAAAGACGGGGAAGATTACGAGCCTGACAACCTTCGTGTAATGATTACTGCTATTGACCGATATCTAAAAGAAAAAGAGTACAAACACTCCATAATTCGCGACAAAGAGTTTAAAAGCTCCAAGCAAGTTCTTGAGGGAAAAGCCGGGCTTCTCCGGCAACAAGGCAAAGGCAAGCGGCCGAACAAGTCACGAAGTCTGACAACAACCGAGGAAAATGAGCTGTGGGAAAAAAAGAAGCTGGGAAAGGGAAGTCCACAAGTCCTGGTCCAAACAGTTTGGTGGCTCTTGACGCAGTATTTTGGTCTTCGTGGTCGCCAGGAACACCACAGCATGAAAGTTGAAGATTTCTCCTTTGGACTGGACGAAAACAACATGGAGTACGTCGAATTCATCGAGAACCCGACCAAACCACGCCAGTCTGGATTGTCTGCAAAGCCCCGAAGCTTTCTTCCAAAAATGTTTGCCACTGGAGATGGGAGATGTCCCGTTGCAATCTTCAAAGAGTTTCTATGGCGTCGTCCTCCCGAATTACGTACAACCGGTCCACTTTATCTCTCTTGCGTGTCAAATCCGTCCTCGCAAGTTTGGTACAAGCGGCAGCCGATGGGAGAGAACAAGATCAATGGCATGATGAAATCCGTCATCGAAGGAACGTCACTGGAGGATTCATCGAAAACATTTTCCAACCACAGCGCTAGGAAAACAGTTGTAAAGAAGTTGAAGACAGCAGGCCTCGAGCGAAGTTCAATTGTTAAAGTAACAGGCCACAGAAACGAGAAGTCACTGGATGACTATGACGAAGGAGATGAAAGTGAACAGCGGCAGCTTTCCCACACCATCAGCCACGCAAGAAACATCAACAGCCAGTTAGCTCGAGGAAACAGCTCAACACCGGTCAGTAGTACCACCAGCAGTTCCAGCAACTTCAACCCGTTCTCGCCCGACGTTCAGTCCCGCGGCAACAAGTTCAACCAAGCAGCTTTTGCGTTTCAGATGCCCAGCTACATATCGGGCCAGAATGATCAGCGTCAGTGTTTCATGAACATAAACCATTTCCACCAATGTCCAGTCACTTTTAACACGGGAAACACAGCAGCTCCTGAAAAGCCACAACCAGCTACACCACATGGCGAGGACAGTAGTTCTAAGTGATTCATATTTCGAAAAGCTTTTTGAAAACGTCGATCGATTTCGTCTTAGTTAGATTCGACTACGAACAAGAACAACTTGAGCCCTACGGGCTCGTGCAATTTTGTTAGCCTTTGAAAAATTTACTCGTGCTTATTTATTCCAAATTGCACTCGAAATCATGCGATTACCTATACTAATGAGAAATTTAGACGTTCGATGTGCTAGCTAGTTGACCACCAGCCCTCCACTTACAGCGTTAGATTTAAACAATAATTGTCATGATTTTAATAGAGAGTATGTTGTTATTCCTAGCTTGGTGGAATTAGCTACAAATTCAGAATCTACAGTTAGCAGCAGGTTGCCAGCTTTAGTGCTGTCGAATCTCGCACAGTTGTCGCTGGTTTGTTTGCAACACTGCACGACTCTTGAATCGTGCACTGAGGATTCAACCAGCTCTACTTCAGCTGTGAAGAAGCACTTATTCGACGCAGTTGTTGAGTTGCTACTCGTCTCGCCGACAATCCTCACTGATATGTTATCGCTTTTGTTGAAAATCCTATCAGGTAAGGCACTCTTGGCCCTGGGGGGGGGGGGGGGGGTGCTCCCGTCAATTTAGGATAGGTGTGTGCCGCCAAGGTTCTCAAACCCCCACCCTATTTAAGGGTAGAAAATCGAGAATTGATACCCTTTTAAAGGCCCAAAACCAAGAAATGGCACCCTATTTAAGGGAAACAAGATAACTCATAATTCTGTAACTAGGTGGTAAGGAGAGCCAACACAAGCTATAAACGTCCTTTTAAAATCGCTTTGTTAAACTTTATAACATGTAGTACAGTTTTAGCAGACCACATCTTTTTCGTTTTGCGCGTTGAGGTGGATACTGCAATTAAGTGACCCTATCTAATGAACATCTAAGGATCACAACATCAAAAAACACCGAAAAGGATACCCTATTTAAGGACTGAGCACCTCAAACACCCTACACTATCGGGCGGCACATACCTATATAGCGTATATAAGGAAGTACCCCCCCGCCCCGACTCTTGGCAACGTATGATTACAGGCGACCGCACGAACAGAGGACAATCCAGGCAAAAATTTTGGACAAATTTTTGAATTTGCCAATCAGAAGTCCAGATTAAAATGATGAAATATAAACTGGTCAAGTCGGTCAAGTAGAATTTTTAGCCATTTCAACAGGATTGCCAAACGTGTTCAACAAGTTTAAAGCACCAGTGTTGAACGATGTTGAATCGACTTGTTGAATTCGTTTGGCCACCTTGGTCACATCTGTTCAACGATGTTTTTATTCAACCATATTGAATGGTTTCGAATCCGTTTCACTGAACCCAAAATAGCAAACACTCAGAGTTTCCGGCGGTAGTCAAACCCTGTCGGATGCTCTAAGCAGTGAGTAAAGGAGTCGGAAAAAGAAAGACAATAAAGTTGTCTTGCCCCGTTGCCTTGTTGTATTCTCTGTCATTTGCCAGCTTCTCGGGCCGACCAAAAAACTCCGAGAATCGCTAACCCACCGAAATGGCTTCAAATCGGCCTGAGAACGTGGAAAATGACAGAGAGTATAAGAAGGCAACGGGGTGAGACAACTTTACTGTCGAGCAACAATAATTTCTACTGTTTAAAACAAATATATTGTCTTCCCACAAACCTTTATAATTCAAACCGTTGTAACACAACACCACCTTATAAGCCGATGCACTGGAGTCACGTTCGTGGCGTTTGTCTCATATCTTAGCTTGGGCCACCTGTGCTAAGATACGTAAAGTCGAAAGCGTCCTGTGTGGTGGTAGAAATAAGGATGGTAATTGTTGACTACAAAGAAAAAGATCTGAGTCGCCGTCGGGAATAGAACCCATGACTTCCCGTACACCGGCCGGACGCTCTAACCACTCACTGAGCCACTGGGAAACTTGTGGAGAGCAAGGTCATTTTAAGGACGGTGCCTCCTTTTGTTGCTGTTTATAGGTTCTGCGCATCTCGTGATGGTCTGAAAAACTCGGGCTTCTTAAGGACGGTGCCTGCTAATACAAAGGTATTTTTGCGTGGTTTATGACTATGCGGGAAAAGCCCTGAAAGGAGATCTTGGCAAGGGCTGTTGGAGTTCAAAAAGAAAACTGGGGGTAACCACGTATTTTTCAGAGACAATTGGGCCATAATTATCGCTGAAAAATGTGTGGTTACCCACATTTTTCTTTTTGGGTTCCAATAACCCTTGGTAAGATCTGCTTTTTACCCAAGTCGTAACCTGTGCAAAAATACCTCGTTCCGCATGATGATGATGATGATAATGATGATGCAAACTGAACATGACGGAACTTTAAACACTTCCCCACTATCATACTATCATAAACAGCGCTCTTTTTAAGTTCACTATTACATTTATAAACAGAGAGTTTGTTTGAATATATCTCTTCTTGTTTTCTTTCAGACAATTTAGAGTCTGTGAAGCAGGACTGTGCCGCCATACTAACTAAGGTTTTCTCTTGTGAATTGAGAAAGATTCTTCTTCAGTCAGGTCATGTAGTACAACTCATTGTGTCTCGCGTCTTGGTAAGTCGTCGCCGGACGAAAATTCTTGTTATACTTGACAAGAAGGCGATGCGTTATATATTAACAAATTTATATTTATTGTTATTATTATTACATTTCAGTGCGCAGAGAATCCATCACTTTTGCGGAAACAATGTTTTGCTGATCTTCAGTACCAGTTTTCCTTGTTCAAAATCGAAGCCGGCCTGAGTTGATCATCACACATTTGAGGGATTTTGCCGAATAGTCGAAAATGTGGGACTCCTTACAGTAAACAAACGGATACACGACAAATTATCCAAAGATGTTTCGTCAGCCTGTAGTTGCCAAGACGTGTCATGTTACAAAGCCCACAAAGTTTCAGGAACAGCGCGAAGCACATGAAGAATTCACATACTCTCGTATCAAATCAGAATTTCTGGGAGCTATCCACGATCTCAAGAAAGTATGCTAATTTACAGATGGACTGCGAGCAGATCAAAGCGCAAGAAGCGAGAAGATAGCGGCGCAGCGGCGAGCAGCGGGCCGCGAGTAGCGCAGGCGCCGGAAGGAAGAAGGAGAATACATTTGACCAAAGAATACATGTGTATTTCCTATTTCCTCCCTCTCCCCAGTCCCTCCTCGTTTTTGCCGTTAATGTGCGTAATTTCTTCATTTCCACTCGCGTGTAGGATCTGAGGAAAAAAGGATGACTGCTCGCAGTCTAATTTACAACAGATATGGTAACACTTTAGAGGGCCACCCAAGAATGAGAGGTGGCAAGAATTCAAACTTCAGTTATCGTTTGACTTGCTGCTACTCTTATGCACTCTTGTCGATCTTTTGTACGCTCAATAATTTATTAGAATCGATGGCTGCTCAGACAGTTATAGTTGGCAGTCAGAATCGATGGCAGTTAAAACCCTCGCTCTTGTTTGGTCATTACAGCTCTCAGAAAGTTTCTGTCTACGCGATGAAGAAGTATTTTTCCACGGCCTGTCACAAGGAACATCGACACAAGAATTGTAGTTGTTGATGGCAAGTAATGAGCATCTACAGCTTTTGTATGTCCAGCTCGGTTGATGCAGAGTTACGCCGCTCACTTTAATGGCTCGTCTACATGTACAAAACAAATAAAAACCATTTTACAATAAGAGTGTGGTACTTATATATTATGTTAGGAGATATTCCTGCTTCTTTCATTAACATGTGGTCAAGTTCTGTTTGAGTTTCGCTTGGTAAATCATACCCCAAATTTTTCACAGCGAGTCGCTTAAGAGAAGACACTACCGCGAAAAGAAAAAAAAAGCAAACAAAAATTGGACTGTTCGTAAGTTAGCAATTAAGCGATTTACCTTTCTTCGTGCGTGTTTTAGTTTTCCCATTGTTAAAATCCATCAACATCCTTCCCATCGTAAGGCTTCCTAACTTCCTATGAGCTCCTGTCATTATCACGTACTGTTTTACAAAATCCAATCATTATCTTAAGTTATCTGTGATTTAGGGATTGAGCTTCTCAGTAAATCGTGTTAAATAACATCTGTCACACAGTACTTACATGGTTTACACACACAGCAGTCGGCTGGAGAGGAGGGTTTGGGAACTACAGCTAAGTACTGACCCTGTTGAGTGAAAAGCAAACCAAATCTTTATTTTTCTTATAAGGCAGGACTATATTTAGCTCCTCTAGAGGTTCGATGTTCTTTCGATCGAAACGATGAGGACCAGTTGATGAAAAAGAGGGTGCGAAGAAGAAACATTGTCCTAGATTCCCCATACTAACGTCCAAATCTCGACTCTTGCTATTCCCCCTCCTCCCCTCCCTCCCCTCCCACCCCTCCCACCCCCCCCCCCCAAAAGTCCAATGGACGTTAAGTGACGGCCCCTAAGCGCCTAGGGTAGACTACTGCTTTCGGTTTTTATGATGTCTGCGAAAATTACTGGAGCTTGAAAAGCTTTTTCCGTTGGTCAGTTCTCTTCTACACTTTCATGCCGCTCCAACAGTTTTGGTCGCAGCAGAAATCTCTCCTCCGCAGAAACAAGGCGCACCTCAATCGGCAGAGATCTCATGGATATACCCACCACGATTCCTGAAAATGAAAAACAACATTAAACTTAAAACATATATTAAGTGCATTCATAGGCCAGCATGCGCCTATGATAGGCCTCATTTGAACCCATATGACCCACCTCTTCTCATCTGCGTTCATCTCTATGCATCTACCTTTGTTTCCCCTCGTTTCGCATCATCTGCCCTTATTTGCCACCATCTGCATTAATCTGCCTTTATTGCCCTTCATCTTGCCTCATCTGCCTTCATCTGCGTTCATCTACTTTCATCTTCCTTCATTTCCCATCATCTGCCCTTATTTGCCATCATCTGCATTAATCTCCCTTTATTCCTCTTCATCTTTCCCCAGCTGCCTTCATCTGCATCCATCTTCCTTCATCTATCTCTATGTGCCTTCATCTGCATTCATCTAGTCTGATCTGCTATCATTTCACATCATTTGCCCTAATTTTCCGTCATCTGCATTAACCTGCCTTCATTCGTCTTCATTTACTATCATCTGCCACCATCTGCATTAATCTGCCTTTATTCCTCTTGATCTGACCTCATCTGCCTTCGCCTGCATTCATCTACCTTCATCTTCCTTCATTTCCCATCATCTGCCTTTGTTTCCCACCATCTGCATTAATCTGCCTCCATTCGTCTTCATCAACCTTCATCTTCCTTCATTTCTCATCATCTGCCCTTATTTGCCACCATCTGCATTAATCTGCCTTTATTCCTCTTCATCTTTCCCCAGCTGCCTTCATCTGCATCCATCTTTCTTCATCTTCCTTTATCTGCCTTCATTCGTGTTCATCTACCTTCATCTTCCTTCACTTCACATCATCTGCCCTTATTTGCCACCATCTGCATTAATCTGCCTTTATTCCTCTTCATCTGACCTCATCTGCCTTCGCCTGCATTCATCTGCCTTCATCTTCCTTCATTTCCCATCATCTGCCCTTATTTGCCGTCATCTGCATTAATCTGTCTCCATTCATCTTCAACCTTCATCTTCCTTCATTTCTCATCATCTGCCTTTATTTGCCACCATCTGCATTAATCTGCCTTTATTCCTCTTCATCTCATCTCATCTGCCTTCATCTGCGTTCATCTACCTTCATCTTCCTTCATTTCCCATCATCTGCCCTTATTTGCCATCATCTGCATTAATCTGCCTTTATTCCTCTTCATCTCATCTCATCTGCCTTCACCTGCAATCATCTACCTTCATCATCCTTCATTTCCCATCATCTGCCCTTATTTGCCACCATCTGCATTAATCTGCCTTTATTCCTCTTCATCTCATCTCATCTGCCTTCATCTGCATTCATCTACCTTTATCTTCCTTCATTTCCCATCATCTGCCCTTATTTGCCATCATCTGCATTAATCTGCCTTTATTCCTCTTCATCTTTCCCCAGCTGCCTTCATCTGCATCCATCTTCCTTCATCTTCCTTCATCTGCCTTCATTCGTCTTCATCTACATTCATCTTCCTTCATTTCTCATCATCTGCCGTTATTTGCCACCATCTGTATTAATCTGCTTTTGTTCCTCTTCATCTGACCTCATCTGCCTTCATCTGCATTCATCTAGCTTCATCCTCCTTCATTTCCCATCATCTGCCCTTTTTTTGCCATCATCTGCATTAATCTCCCTTTATTCCTCTTCACCTTTCCCCAGCTGCCTTCATCTGCATCCATCTTCCTTCATCTGCCTTCATTTGTCTTCATCTACCTTCATCTTCCTTCATTTTCCGTCATCTGCCCTAATTTTCCATCATTTGAATTAATCTGCCTTCATCTGCCTTCATCTGCCTTCATCTACCTTCATCTTCCTTCATTTCCCATCATCTGCCCTTTTTTGCCGTCATCTGCATTAATCTGCCTTTATTCGTCTTCATCTGACCTTATCTGCCTTCATCTGACTTCATCTGCCTTCATCTGCCTTCATCTGCCCTTATTTGCCGTCATCTGCCTTCATCTACCTTCGTCTTCCTTCATTTCCATCATCTGCCCTTATTTGCCGTCATCTGCATTAATCTGCCTTCATCTGCGTTCATCTACCTTCATCTTCCCTCATTTCTCATCATCTGACCTAATTTTCCATCATCTGCATCAATCTCCCGTCATTCGTCTTTATCTGCCCCATCTGCCTACATACGTTTCATTTGCCTTCATTTCCTTTCATATGGCCTCGTTTGCCTTCATCTGCTATCATCTACCTTCATCCTCCTTCATTTCCCATCATCTTCCCTAATTTGCCATCATCTGCATCAATCTGCCGTCATTCATCTTCATCTGACCTCATCTGCCTTCATCTGCTATCATCTACCTTCATCTTCCTTCATTTCTCATCATCTGCCCTTATTTGCCGCCATCTGCATTAATATGCCTTTATTCCTCTTCATCTGACCTCATCTGCCTTCATCTGCGTTCATCTACCTTCAATTCCCATCATCTGCCCTTATTTGCCACCATCTGCATTAATCTGCCTTTATTCCTCTTCACCTGACCTCATCAAGTATTACTAATCTATTTCCCAAAGAAACTGAAATGAACAATAAAATCGGCTGACCATGTCCAGTCATAGACATAGCTGTTTAGTGACGGACCATTTTCTTTTTGAAGGGGGTTGGGGGAAGGGGTGGTGGCAAATACGAAAAAAAAATTCCTGCACAGCGTCTGCAGAAGAAGTAAAAATTGTGCATTGCGGCACAAAGCAAAGGAACACATCGTAGGCTAGTGAAATGAAATTCATACAAAGCTTTTAGCCGCGAAAACAAATTCCTGCAGAAAAAAATTGCCCACCCCATCCCCTCCTATCAAATACACAATGGCACTTCCCTTACTTATGCAATGAAATAGTTCACAATCGCGCACAAATTTGTTTTCGTGGTTGAAATCAACATCGTGCGAACTACTAACTCTGAATTGCTCGGATCACTGGACATACGGTTCAGCTACGTTTTGTTTTGGTCACAGAAGCGGTGAAAATGCATCAGAAATGAAATAAAATAATAAAGAGAGTGGAAAAAGAGTGTTCCAAAGAGACCTCACGATTACTACAAATAACAAACATTTCTCGTTATTTACTTGTTTATTTATTTATTCACTTATTTATTGGTTGGCGTGACAGTCAAATATTCAATTGCTCTATTATTATATCCTCTTGTATTTTTTTTGGAATTTTAGTCCGTATTAAGCTATTTTCTTTTGTTTTTTCTTTTTATTTTGGCTATTTTATTATTGTTTCTTGTTTTTTTTTTTCGGTTTTTGTTGACCCCGCACCCCGCACCCTCCACCCCCAGCCCCCAGCTTTTATAAAAAAGCGGTTTACCCTCTATACGTACAAGAGAATTGTACCATATTGGCATGTGAGAGAGAGATGGTGGGCTGCGGTTGAAACTGAGAGGGCACCAAACCTCAATAAGTTCCTTAGTAAAGGGATCCTCAATTTCTAGAGAGGCAACATCCTTTGGATCAAGATTACCGGAGAAAAGTGCTGTTGTAACGTGATTTCCTACGAAAAAATCAAGGAACAATTTCCATTTTCCTTTGTTGTTAGGGTCTAGATATCTTTGAACCCACTTTGCCTTTAAGGCGTCATTAAAACTTTTAATGTCTAGCATTTTCAGTCCCCCTTTGGAATATCATTAATCATTAGTGTTCTTTTGATTTTGTCTCCTTTACCATCCCATAAAAATTTATATAACAAACTGTTTATTTCCTTAAGATATTCACTTGGCGTGGGAAGTGGAGATAAAATGTAAACTAATTGCGAAGCAAGCAGACTCTTGATAACTGTTATTTTCCAGAGGAGTGTAAGCCTTCTGAATTGCCAATTTTCTATTATTTTGTTTATTTTTTCTTTCTTCTCTTGGAAGTTTAAAGTTTCTGACTCTTCCTTGATTGTGGAAAACCAGACGCCTAGAGCGAAGACTTTGTGGAAAGACCACAGTATATTTTTAATTGTTTCTATAGTTCGCGTTTGAAGGCGAAATGAGCCATTATCCAGAGTGCTTCAGTTTTTCATAATTAACATTTAGTCCTGAGAGCTCTGCAAATGAGTCCAACAATTTTAAGGAGGTATTCAAGGAATTGTCTGAACCGTCAAAAATAAGGGTGGCTGGGATGGGTTAGTAACCCTTGAGCAACAAACTGCAAAAATTACAGAATCATGCAGCCAGGGTGATCGCAAAGGCAAATTAAGAGACAAGCTCTAACATACCCCGGTACTCCTGGAAAGGCTGAAAGGGATACACCCTTAGTAAGACGAAAAAAGCAAAAGTCAGTTATGATGTTCAAGTCCCTCGACAAGTTAGCCCCAGTGTACTTGCCGGACGTATTCAACAAACGAAGCACAATTGACGAAATTCGTGCACTAACCAAACACTGCCCAAGCCACGCACCAATTATCTAAAGCGTAGCTCTACCTACAACGGGGTTTAATTGTGGTATTCCTTAGTACAAGATGAGAGAAACATCAAGTCAACAGGGCAATTTTAAAGGGTAATAAACCAACTATTCCAATCATCGGTTTCCCACTCGGAAATCTTGTAAAACAGTGAATGAAGTGCATACATATGTTTTAATTATAAAATTGTCACTTTAATACACTGAAGATTTTACCGAGTTTCCATAAAGTTATATGTTTGTATGTACAAAGTTCTATTCTCCTCCACGCGTAGAGGTGTAGCAAACTCTGACAAACTGAGGATGATACGGACTATTTCCCGATGACTGTATAACTAAAGAAAGTAGGGAATCTTAGGCCAGTATACTGGGCATTTGTGCTTTCGCTGAAAGTCAGCCTTTTTTCACCCAGGGCCGTAGCCAGAAAAAAAATTATGACTGAGGCAATATCCATGGTTAAAATTATGACTGAGGCAATGTCCATGGTTAAATTCTCTTCCTAGGTGTTTAGGGTGTGAAAAGCCAAAAATGACTGATAAAACGAACAAATGACGGAGACAAGTGCCTCGGTTTGCCTCATACTAGTTAAGGACCTGTCACCATTTGGTAACGTGCTCTTCAAGTGCAATGTAAAGCTGGATTTGGTCATTTTTCACCGGAACGATGCCCAAACCAAGTTTTCATGACTCCAATTTGCAACCTCAAATCCGCACTAAAGAGAAAGGAAAAGCACTAACTTTTTGCGGCAATTTAATTTTGCGGGTGGGCGATTTTGTTTGCTTTGCAAGAACAAATTCTTCCGCTTGGAAAAGAGTGCTTTTTCTTGCGGGAATTAATTTTGTGCAATTTTCACTGGGAAGTTGTGTTCTATTAGACTTTGTATTTCTGAGTTCATGGTTTTGTTTTTGAAGGAAATATTCTAAGTAAATGGGCATCAACACGATTTTACATTACATTTTAAAGTGTTATTTGATAAAAGTTTTATATCATGTCCACAGTGGGGTAAATTTTAGCGTCAGTATTGAATTTTTACGGTTTATAATTTTATCGATTTTGATGCATTTTTGTGGGAAAAAACCCCGCAAAAATCGGTAAAATTAGAGCCCAATAAAAAAAACGTGCTACACGGTAATTTTAGTTACTGAACAACAAAAAACCACTCACTGCGCACCTGTTCAGATGCCTCAGCCTAATGGCATCATTTTCAAAAACCAAATGAAAGCAAATGAGGAGAAATATGAAGGCAAATGAAGGTAAATGGAGCCAGATGAGGATAAATGAAAGGCGAGGAAGGCAAATGGAGGCAAATAAAGGAAATTGAAGGCAGATGAAGGCAAATTAAAGAATATGAAGCCCTATGAACGCTTATGGAGGCATATGAAGGGAAATGAAGGTACATGGAGGGAGATGGAGGAATACAAAGGGAAATGAAGGCAGATGGAGATAAATTAAGGGAAATGAGGGCAATTGAAGGAAGATGGAGGCAAATTAAGGGAAATGAAGGTATATGAACGCATAAGGAGGGATATGAGGGCAAATGAAGGTAGATGTAGCCAGATGAGGACAAATAAAGGGCGAGGAAAGCAAATGGAGGCAAATAAAGGAAATTGAAGGCCGATGGCCTAATGGCGTCATTTTCAAAAATCAAATGAAAGCAAATGAGGAGAGATATGAAGGCAAATGAAGGTAAATGGAGCCAGTTGATGACAAATGAAGGGCGAGGAAGGCAAATGGAAGCAATTGAAGGAAATTGAAGGCAGGTGTAGAAAATGAATGGAAATGAAGGCATATGGAGGCAAGTGAAGGCAAATGGAATTAAATGAAGGAAAATGGAGAAGTTTGAAGGCAGGTGTAGGTAAATGAAGGGAAATGAAACCATATGAACGCATATGGAGGCATACGAAGAGAAATGAAGGCATATGAAGATAAATTAAGGGAAATGAGGGCAACTGAAGGAAGATGGAGGCAGATTAAGGGAAATGTAGGTATATGAACGCATATGGAGAGATATGAAGGCAAATGAAGGTAAATGGAGCCAGATGAGGATAAATGAAAGGCGAGGAAGGCAAATGGAGGCAAATAAAGGAAATTGAAGGCAGATGAAGGCAAATGAAAGAATATGAAGCCATATGAATGCTTATGGAGGCATATGAAGGGAAATGAAGGTAAATGGAGGCAGATGAGGGCAAATGAAGGGTGAGGAAGGGAAATGGAGCAATTGAAGGAGATTGAAGGCAGATGTAGGAAAATGAATAGAAATGAAGGCATATGGACGAATATGAAGACATATGGAGGCAAGTGAAGGCAAATAGAATTAAATGAACGAAAATGAAGGAATTTGAAGGCAGGTGTAGGCAAATGAAGGGAAGTGAAGCCATATGAATGCATATGGAGGCATGCGAAGGGAAATGATGACAGACGGAGATAAATTAAGGGGAATGAGGGCAATTGAGGGAAGATGGAGGCAAATTAAGGAAAATGAAGGTATATGAATGCATATGGAGGAATATGAAGGCAGATGGAAGAAGATGAGGACAAATGAAGGGCCAGGAAGGCAAATGGAGGCAAATAAAGGAAATTGAAGGCAGATAAAGGCCTATGAAGGGAAACGAAGCCATATGAACGCATATGGAGGCATATGAAGGGTAATGAAAGTAAATGGAGGCAGATGGGGCCAAATGAAGGGCGAGGAAGGCAAATGGAGGCAATTGAATGAAATTGAAGGTAGGTGTAGGAAAATGAATGGAAATGAACGCATATGGACGAATATGGAGGCATACGAAGGGAAATGAAGGCAGATCGGGATAAATTAAGGGAAATGAGGGCAATTGAGGGAAGATGAAGGCAAATTAAGGAAAATGAAGGTATATGAATGCATATGGAGGAATATGAAGGCAGATGGAAGAAGATGAGGACAAATGAAGGGCCAGGAAGGCAAAATGGAGGTAAAAACTTAAGGGAAATGAGGGCAATTGAAGGAAGATGGAGGCAGATTAAGGGAAATGAAGGTATATGGAAGAATATGAGGTTTATGAGGAAAATGAAGACCAATGTAGGCAAAATAGGATCCATTGAACGCAGATGTAGGCATAAGAATGGAAATGAAGGCATATACGAGCGATTATGTAGGCATATGTAGATAGATGAGTAATGAGGAGGCAAATGAGGCCAATCATAGGCGTATGGCGGCCAATGAGTGGAGGTGCGGTTTCTTTGTTTTAAATATTGTATTGTCTTTCCTTAGTTTGGGGAATCGTGGTGGGTATATCCATGAGATCTTTCCCCCTCAATCTCTTACTTAGAGTCCTCAGGCTTCTTGGTCAGCGGGTGGTGGCCGGGAGAGTCTCTGGGGTAATCGAGGGGTAATCGGTTACCGCAGGAGTCCTGCGGTTAACGGTTCTTAGTTTTGTTACAGCGAACAGCCCAGGAGCAGCCAATCAAAAGAATCAAATTTTTTCCGTTATCCCAGAGTTTCTCCCGGCGTCCACCCGCTGACCTGAGGACTCTGGGTACGAGATTGGGGGCGCGTAAAAAAGGAAAGCAATTTTATTGTGTTTGAAGCCAGAAGCTTGTGGGGCCGTGCATATTCAATAAATACATCAAACAACATATTCAAAATTCCGCAGCCGGAATCCGTTTTGTTGCTCGCAAATGAACGGCATTGCATGCGTAGTTGGCTGTAGTGGTCACGGCACAAAGATCGAGCTGAAAGGTCCAAGTAAAAAAAAAAATTAACTTACTGCTGGACAAACGACTCCTTTTAGTACGCACAAGGACTTGGTTAGTACGAGCGCTCCGGCACAGACACTCATATGGCACTTGTCGTCTGTAAACCAAGGGGGGTCTTTTGGTGGAGGCTGCGGGAAGCAATAAAATAATGTGTTTATAAGTAGGCTGTCTTTTATTTGACATAAGGGACACTGGTGAGGTCTTAGATAAGAAATTTTAAAGCTGACAAGTTAACTGCCTTGCAGGTGAGCTTTGTCGTGCGAATTGTTGTAGATAGTTGTTGTAGATATCTACTAAAAAGTAGAACTGTAATTGATGACGATCATTAAATACGTGACTGTAGTATAGTTGCCGTGGTTAGCGCAATGGACTACAGTTCCACCCACCGGGCTGTGGTGTGTGTCATGATTTGTCGCTTCACTTTTCACTGCGAAGGCGGTTTGGGACAACAGCCACGATGGTGATACTATCTCCTGCAGTAACCACCGTAACATTCAGGACGAGGCGGGGGTGGAAGGTCCGAAGTACACAACCAAAGGTTGAATAATTTCTTCTAACCTGCCCTTAGCAATTCCTTTTTCCAATTCCTTTTCCTAATTCCTTTTATAGTTACCCTGCAAGACTATGTAGTGTCGTTCTAGCACGCGCACGTAGCTAGAGGCCCGTTGTGAAATTTGTTTGTTATAAAATGTGTTTTTGCCTCTTTGAACCAACCTGCTAGGACTGAGACTAATCGAAACTGGCAGGTGCGTTTTTCCCGCGCTTTGCATTTAAGCCAGTTGCACATTTGATTGTCGAGTTCGGATTGGTTCATTTCTTTGTTAGGCGTTTGTGACTGGCCCTTCTAACTACTTGTTTGCGCAGATTTAAAAAAATAAAATGGGAATTAGCAGCGGTGGATGTGCCACTTGCCCTGACTGCACCAAAGGCATTAGAAAAAGGCTTTATTTTACCAACAAACTTACAAATTTCATAACTCCATTTTTATCAAAGCAGGGTGCAGGCCCAGACCATATCTGTGGTTTGTGTTTTCCAAATCCTCCCTGACGCTTGACCAGCACTCCGCACAGTGAAGAGTGAACGAAAAGAACTAAAACAATATAAAGAACCATCTGATTTCTAAATTTGACAGGAACTGAATATTCTGAGGAAGAAAAAATGAATGAAAAAGGTTAACAGAACTTACTTTATGCTCGCTTGTTAAGTTTTGTGGGGGATGAGAGGGTGAGAAAGTAGAGGGGTGAGAATGGCAAATGGAGTTTTCCTCGTGACAATGCATAAACTTGCCCCGCAATACACACAACGTCTTTTTACTCAACACCACGGGGAATATAATTTGAGAAATCAGGGTTCGTTCCCTTTTTCAGAAACAATTTTCCAGGACTTCTCCGGGACTTTTTCAGGACTCGGACAGATTTTTCCAGGGCTTCCAAATGCACAACAATTGAAGCAATAAAACCTTACGAAAAAGAAAGCCAAGAATAATACTGCAGCGAATTGTTTTTAAAGAAACCTCTATTACAAGAGTTTATAGATTTCCAGGACTTTCCAGGACCTGCATTAATTTTCCAGGACTTTCCAGTCCTGGAAAATGCCAGAATAAAATTCCAGGACTTTCCAAGATTTCCAGGACCCGTGCGAACCCTGGAAATCTTGAGGGTTGCTTTGCCCAAGCCGCATACGAATTATCTCAAACGAAGTTTTTGTTATACTGGGGCCTGTTTGTGAAATAATTTGCCCCAAGAATTTGAGGAAGCTAACATCAAGTAGGTATCTGACTTACAGGATCCCCACACGGCAATCTTGCAAGACA
Source organism: Siderastrea siderea (assembly GCA_964030785.1). Taxonomy (NCBI): domain Eukaryota; kingdom Metazoa; phylum Cnidaria; class Anthozoa; order Scleractinia; family Rhizangiidae; genus Siderastrea; species Siderastrea siderea. Next base: position 55,487,167 of record OZ034971.1, read on the forward strand.
GTTGTAATGCATTTTTCTTTTCTTTTTTTTTTTTCTTTGCCTTACTGATGATTTTCCGTGCGTTTAAATAAAGTTTTGCATCACATTTCATCTATGAAACACCTGTTGGTTTCCATAGCAATGATACGTGGAAAGAGGGAAGACGGAGTTCAGTTGCCGTGAGTCGGTGATCTCGCACCTGCCACCCGCTTTTAATGAACAACTGCTAAGTGCATTCATTGACAGAACGTCAAATGGCCTTTTAAAATATCTCGAACGTAAACTAAAGCACCAAGTGAACTCCCGTTATAACGGACTGACGGTTTTTTTTTCCGCAATAGGGAGTCTGTAATAGCGGGAGTTGCTTAAGTTTTCAGTACATGTGGCTTCCAGCGAAATTTTATTGAACCTGCGTGTAAACACTAATAATAACGAGGTGTGAAGACTAGGAAATTCTTCTTGATCAGTACAATGAGAATTTGGATGTCGTTGGAGATTTGGCAGAAATAAAGCAAGCAATGATGTAAAAACTCGTGTTGCTCTTTCGGCCAGACTAGCAGAAAATTAACTCTCGTCAAATGTGTATTGTTTAAAGGGGTAACTATTTGAGCAATTACAAGAACGATAGCGATCTAGGTTCGGTGACAGCGCAGAGGAGTTACTGAGTCAAACCACATCAAAATTTGAACTCCAATCGACTCTCGCCTGCTCTCGGCTTTTAAGTTAAGGCTTTATCCGAGAATTCACTTACCTACAAACAGTCCTGTTATGATGCAAGCAGCTCGCAATAACATCGTTATAACCAGGACATAATTACAAATGAGTCCAAGAACAAAACTTTTGTGCCACTGCAGTTTTCAAAGCTTTACAGCAGTGACGAGAGACAAGGTTCACGTAACGATTGAAAAACAGCTCAACTACGTAACATCCCAACTCCAAATGCAGTCTTGCAATTTTGATGACACTAAAGATGTCCAGGGCTTCTCTCAAGGATGTTGGCATCTTAAAGTTCTTGGTTCCATTTAGTTTTTCTCTCTTAGAACTACTGTTAGACAAAACTGATGCAATCCGCCAAAACAAAACGTCCCATTAAATGTCAGTTTGGAAAAGTTCTAACTTGAAATGTCCCGACCGCTTTTCTTAAAAAAAATTTCTTTTAACTTTTACCACTCCTGGCGATTTTACTTGGATGCTTGTCTAACTATTCTCCTCTTCGTGCGAATAAATTGGGTTGTTTGTTTATTACTCCTCACTGTGTTTTAAACATTAATTCTTGACACTACAACTTTTTCGAATTCGTGTTTATTATAGCAGGTAGTGTGTTACCCGCATTGCTGGTGTTTACTGTGTAACTTGACAACTGACGACAGCTTGTCGTACTCTTTTAACCCCAAGCGCTTCAAAATTTATTTGCAAAACTTTAGAAAACAAAAGACATTATACAAATGCACTCTTCAACAGTTTTCATTTGAGTAGTCACACTGTAGGGTTTTATCCAGACTCAAAAGTTAGATTGAAAAGGTTATTATATCCAGTGAGTTTCTTTTGCTTGGAAAAATTTATATTATATTTTTTCGTCGCTGTATGAAGAGCGAGAGATTTTACTGAGCCCGTGAATCCATAGTAAGGCCTCGGAGAAACGAGTTCAATATTTCCATTCAACACCGTTTAGCACCATTGAATTTAACATGTTAAACGTGTTTGGCCACCCTGTTAAATGATGTTGATTCAATAATGAACACTGTTGAACAACAATGTTGAACTCGTTTGACCACCTCTTTCAACATCGTACAATTCAACAATGTTGCATGACCAGATGACCACATAGACAAAAGAAACCATGATTTAGGGAAGAATTAGATGATTTACGCCATTATCTATTTACTTGGTAGGTAAAATTGCTTCATCTTTTGCATTTCCGTGATGAAACAACCAGTCTCTTCATTCATCTGCAATTTATGTAAAATTGATAAAATCCCTTTTTCTCAAAAAAAAAAAAAATGCATTGAAACGAGGCGTGCGTTAGTCTGGTTCACATGAGATCACGTGATCTAGCGTCATGTCTCTTTCTGTGACTGGTAGTTCTTCGCAAACTTGAGTGCTGAAAGCCAAACCTGAAAAAGAAAAAGGTAGATTGTCCTAACACTTACAAAAAGAAACATCGGGCAGAATGGCCGGACACTTACGCACAATAATGAGCTATGACCGCGGACTCTTCAAGCGCGAAAGCTCAATGAAAGCGCCGCAAAATAAGAGAAAAGGGATGAATTTGATGAAGTAGACTGACTAAAATCGGCATTTCGCGGTACCGAGAAACGCTGTTTTTTAGACGATAGAGCGGATGTTTGTAGTTGAAGGCTTATTCTTTAATTTTAGCCAAAGATCAAGTGAAATAACGAGAACAAGTTTTATCCTTTTCACTTCAAAAATTGGGATTATTACGGTCTCTCAAGTATGGGAAACGACCCTTATCCAGTTCGAATGTTGATTTTCTCCCCAAATAAGCAAGAAACCACAGATGGTACAGCGGATTATTTAAGATTGATGTCCTACCTATACAAGAATCGTTTTAAAACATGATTTGATGAAAGGCAACGGTTATCCCACTACCATTTTTCCTTAGGGATTGTGACGTAAAGCGCATCAGTCTACCGACTTGATTGTAAACATCTTTATACTTTTGTGGAAATTGACAATCAAATTAGAAATCGAGAATACGGTTCCGAAAATCAACTTCAGGGATTGGCGAAAAACATGGATCTCGGGTTTGGGGGGCCAGGACCCCCGCGAGTTCTATGGAAAACAAGGAGTGTGACACTTACCAAGAGACGGCTTTCCTACTTTAAATGCTGTAATTTATTATAGAACTAAAATTTCCATTTCGGACTTACCGACTAAAAGTGGTTTCTTTCTACACTTTTCGATGCACTTCATGATATACGTATCATAGTAGCCCTAAAAGAGAAAAATTGTTAAACAATAAAAAAGTAGCTAGACAAGACTGTCGAGGCTTAAATTTTGGCAATATAATAATAATAATAATAATAATAATAATAATAATAATAATAATAATAATAATAATAATAATAACAACAACAAGGTGCTTAAAAGCGCATTTTACAACTTCTCAATAGAAGTCTCAATGCTTTTTACAATAAGTTATTTACCTAATCTAACTATAGACACTGTTAAAAAGAAAAGCTTTTAATCTCAATTTAAAAGAGTCAACTTTGGAACACTGTTTGATTATAATGGGCAAGTCATTCCAGAGCTTTGGTGCAATGACTGAGAAGGATCTGTCACCATAGTTAACCGTCATTACGGGCGAGGAATTCGCGAGCATAGCTTCACTCAAAGGCGACCAACAAGCGACGACGAAACCAGCAGATGACAAAACCAAAAACATAATGGAAGACACGGACATAAATCTGCCCAAAAAACTTAAGCTGCGGTGTTATATTGGGTAAGCCGAATGTTTTGGGTGACGAGAAGTAGAAGCTGCAAGAAAAATTGGCAACAATTTACCTTTCCTCGTCCAAGACGAAGACCATTCTAAGGAAAGGGGAAAAGAGAGTCTTTAATTATCTGACCAAATAAAAGGACGCGAAAATTAAACGGGTGGAGAATGGGTGAGAAAGAAGGCGTGGCCATACACTGAAACTTTTCCTCATCTGAAAAATTCGTTAATCGACCAACGACCACCTTTTCAATTTCCAATTAAGCAACCGTAGATTAACAGCTGGACGGCCAAAACTAACTTTTAAAGTACATGTGATAACCAGTTACAAAGTCATTTCGTCTTCTACATTACGCTGCTTCCTCCTGTTCTCCTCTTTTCTCCTTCTTCCTTTATGTAAGCTAATATGATCCTTCCCCGTTAATACGACTAAAATCTTCTGGAGCGGTGCGATCATATTAACAGAGTTTCACTGTACTAATCCATCCTCCAGCCCCCTCCCGACAAAAAAACTAAAGAAACGAAAAGATAACTAAGGCAAGTGGAATAGTTTCAGAACATCAGCTGCCATCCTTGCATTTTCCTGGAGCATTAAAAAATTCTGGAAATGGTCTTCGACAGGTGTTGCATAGACAAACGTACCGAGAACTCAACAATGTGAATGCTTGCTTTTTCAATACGGTTAAGGTATTTCGCCTACAATTTAAAAAACTACAATTCCCAAAATTCTAAGTTAAAATTTCTTATTGAAAATATTTGATATTTGGTATTTTTCTCTTTGACATTCATTTTTTCTTCGCACTATGTTAAAATCCTCCATCATAGTATGGAGAAAGAACCCCTTTTGAAAGGTCTGTTCCAAAAAGCTGCTTGTTCTCGCCCGAAACAGTGGTTCTTGATCCACGTTTTACTGATTGGTGTGAGTGACGCTTAAGGTGATTCCATTCAATTGCATTGCGCATCCTTTCTGCGCATCATTTTTGCGTGATTAGAGCGCGCACGAGCGCGCGCGCGTTCGGAACTTGATAGGTTTCCTATGGAAGCTGAGCTGTTCAGAGAAATAAATGGTCGTTTTCTCCCAAACGAACTCGGTGACCCCACTTTTTTATTCCATTTATTTAAGGAAAATACGACTTTACATGATATATTCAAATTTGAAGAATTTTTCATTATTCAATTTTGAAATATTCCGGTTGATTCACTGTTACAGTCAGATTTTAGGCGTTTCACTGCAACCGTGCAGACGCTCGATTTGCCTGTTATTTCAGAGTAGTTTAGTTGTTACGGCAATTTTAAGACGTTTACTGTAACGTTGTTCTTCTATCATAAGAATAATGCTTATATTTCATTGCTAGTAATAACTTTGTTGAAGTAATGAGTGTCTCTAGTACAAGGATAGGTTTTTTTAATATTGCTTTTTAAAGATAGCAAAGTACCTATATACTACAGCCCCGTAGCGTGAAATCAGACACGGTGACCCCCTCTTTTTATTTTATTTCTTAATGTACTAGGTGTAATTAGTAACTGTGCAAAGTTTCAACAAATTCTCATTACAACTTCTTTTTCCATGGCTCCCTTTGGCTCCCTATAGTTTTATCACCACGCGCGCGCTGATGATGCGAGCTGTAGTAATCTGCGCGCGCTCACATAAAATCGTAGGTTTTTCCTGATATTTTATGACGTCAGCATGGCCAAAAAAAGCAAAACTAAATTCCTTCGGTGAATTTTTTTTTAAATTTGCACATTTTGAGATACTAACGGTACCTTTTACGTATTATTTTTTGGAAAAATTCTGTCAGAGTAATTCAGTTTAATGGTTAAAAAAAGAAATCACGTGATATCGGTAAATCCGTCTGAACGACCCCATATTTTTTCCCCTGCAAAATGTTAGTAAAAATCATCTTCACAAAATAGGAAAGTTTAAAAAAATTTCACCGAGGGAAAATCAAAATAGTTAGGAAAAAAGACGAATTAATGGCAAATATGTCACTCTTTTCATGCTTTGTTGCCATGACAACGCCTATGCCTAGGAAGCAAAACCTGAAAAATAAGTGTAATTATGTTGGTAACCTCACTGGTAAAATTCAGGAACAAATATTGCAAGACAACAGAACTAGGGCTTCTTTTGCAAGCCTTGCCAGTTCGTAAACATTATTTTATTACATTTTTATTTTCTAGTGAAGCTCCACAATCTATAGCTTTTTGTTTATCATAAACAATAAACAAGGTCGCACAAATATCATCCACCGTACGATATCCCGTGAAAATTGTGTTCGACACAACTTTCGCAAAATAGTGTCAGAAAAGAGTAAAGCTAACTGCTAAGTGGTGTATCTTTTAAGGAATACTTTGATTTCGATTTCTCTCAATCTGTGGTATTTCTATGGTGAATAACGTCTAAAGCCCCATGCGCACCAATCAAGTTTCTTTGACAAATGATATTTGCTCGTGTAGATGAGAAAATTTATCAAATTTTTATGTGACAAATGAAAACTGGCACGTCACTTTTCATTTGTCAGAGAAAATTTGTCAAATTGTGAAATTTGCTCGTGTAGATGGATCGTCAAAGAAAATTTGTCAAAGCTTTGTGGAAAATTAGTTCCCAGGTCCTTCGGCGCGCGTTTTTTGGAGCTAAGCAAGTGATTTAGCCGTTTCAGGCAATTTCTCTGCTTTTTAAAGAATTTTAATACTATGAATCTCCATTCTGCACGGTCCATGTGAACTCATTATCTTTTACTGCTCCGCGTGTTCAGCTGCATGTCGCAGTAAAAGTACTGCTACCGAGCCACGTGATATAATTCAACTTGCTTTTACTTGAAGAACGGGCCAGTTATTTATGGATAACATTTTTCATTTGCTTTGTTAAACGTTCCGGCTTTTCCTTCTTGGGCGCTTGCTGTTCCGCCGTCCAAGAGTCATTCCCGTCACATAGACAAAGACGTTTGTCAAAGAAAATTTGATCACCCAAGTACACGGTCAAATCATTTGTCATAGAAAAATTTGGCCATGTGCATAGGGCTTAGGCCTCAACCTTGAAGTGAGCATTGTTTCGGCTTCTACGCTTTAATTTGTTTTTTGAGTTAAGTTTTCTTGTTACCACTCATTTTTGCGTTCATTTTTGGGGGGTTTAGTAAAGTTCGACGTCTGGCCTTGACCTCAGCACACCAACTATCCAGCTGTATTAAATTAACATAATAATAATAAGCTGACGCACTCCTGTGGAAAACTCCTGAACAATCAAACGAACGCCAAAGAAAGTTGGCCAAGGTGCAGACATCTTCAATTGAAGCAAAGGAAATAGAAGACATCTGAACGCTAGAACATTCTGACCATTAAAAAACAAAGCATGCAAAACAAGTTTTAAATATCCTGTTCCTCAGCTTTCTCTCTACATTTTGGCCACCATCTGCTAGTGATTTCACATTTCGTACAGTTTTCACGACAAACGGATGATTCGTTTCTGGCTCCTCATTCAGCATGTATGTTGACCCAGAACAAGAAAAATGTCCTTATCTGTCCAATTTCGTTTGGCGAAAAAACTACCGAACGGATGACACTAACAAACATCTAATTGCCATGATACAACAACAACAACAACAAGCTTTATTTGCATGACTGTAAATTTGTTACAATATTGCAAAAGCGTACAACTTATTAAGTAATAAAAGAAGGACATATATAAAATTAATTACATTGATAGCATTTTGTTACGTGAATCAAAACAAGATGAGATAAATTTAATTAATTGCATGTTCACAAAAAAATTGGAAGAATTCATTAATTCTAAAATCAAATCAGACACTACTAGCCGGCTAACATTTTGGATCAAAGGTTGTATTTTCTTGTAAAAATTATCTCTCGTTGTTGCGTATTTGGAACAATAAAAGAGAAAATGAATTTCATCTTCGGTTTGATTACAATCACAGACTGGGCAAAGCCTATTGTCTCTGGGCGTATCGTTATATCTGCCCAGTTCGATCATTGGTTTATGATTAGTAATACGTAATTTAGTTAATGTTCTCCTATCAGAAACTCTCCTAGTTAACTCTAGATAACTGTAAGTGGCATATTCGTTCTTAAAAGATCTATAAAATTCTAGTTTTTGAGAATGCTGTAGAGTATGATAAGCATCGATTCTGTCGTCGTCCTTCCCACCATTTTCCTGAACGCAGTAGTCATTTTTGCCGTGGCAACAAGAAGCCGATTGCAATCCAACTCGAGCATTCTTCTGGCGTGCCTCGCCGGCACAGATTTGATGAGTGGACTCGTTGTCCAACCTTTAACAATCGCTGTAGATGTGGAGCGAATCCATGGCGAGGGGCCATTTTGCATCCTGGAGAAGGTATGCCTAACAACTTTTGTTGGATCTTGTTTTGCCTCGTTGTACCACATCGTTTTAATCACTATAGATCGCTATGTTGCCACCAAATATGCCTTGAGATACAGGGACATTGTCACAACTCAGCGAATAACAATTGGTGTGCTTTTGGCCTGGTCGTTTGTAGCGTTTGAAACATTTGCTGAGCCGGTTATCTTGGCTGTACTAGAAGTTTTTATTGTTTATGCTTATAGCTACATTTACTCAGTAACAAGGCGTCAGAAGAAACGCCTGAAAACTGAACAGCTTCCTCACGAAGAAGCCAAAAGACTGAAGAAAAACAACAAGACAGCCTACACCCTAGCAATCATTTTGGGTACTTTGTTATTAACGTACTTGCCTACAACAGTAATTGCTATCGTATTTGCTATTTCAGATAACGTTCCACCAAACATTATGATCGTTCTGTGGAGCTGGACTCGCACTTACATTTTTTTGGGTTCCCTTCTTAACCCAGTTATTTACTGTTGGCGTATTAAGAAGCTGCGTCACGCCTTTCATGAGATCTTGCATTTAACACAACCGGAGAACAGCCCGCCAGAGATAGAAATGCAAGTCGTAGAACAACATCACCCCCAAGTTCCCCCTGCCCCTTCTGACGTTCTTTCAGCGGCGATGACCCAAGCGAACCAAAAACCTGTTTTGGTGCCACCCTCTCATCTTCAAGCCGAGGAAATTGTTCACATAAAGGAGATCAATGGATAGGACATGTATGTAGTGTAACAATCATTCACAACTTGTCAAAATATCGCTATAATCGTTTTGATGTGAGTATACACTATGTGTTCAAATGTTATAAATAAAATATTTTTTTACCTGGTCTGGGTAATTTGCTTATGCTTTTTGCTCAACTGAAATTGCGGCTAAGTTGGCTGGGTAACACATGCTAGGTTTTTTCTCCTGGGAAGTTCTTTTAGGAGATTCAGTCACGCTAATTCAAGCTTCCTAGGCGATTCAGTCCAGCTTGGTCTCGCTATTTTAATTCTATCACGTTATGTCACGCTGGAAGGATGGCACGGTGGTGAGAGCACTCACCTCCCACCAATGTGGCCCAGGTCCGATAACTGGACTCTGTGTCATATGTGAGTTGAGTTTGTTGTTTGTTCTTGTCCCTGCTCCAAGAGGTTTTTCTCGGTGTACACCGGTCTTCATTTCCAAATTCCAATTTGATCTGGACAAAGTGAAGGAAGAGCCACCCCACGAATGTGTCACTGCTAATTCCCATTTATTTATTTTTTCTACATTTTTTATTTCCCTCCTACATCACCTTAGGGGACAGAGCCCAATGTTGTTGTCTGGCCTGAAAACATTCATTCATGGGCTCACTGAGTGAGGTTACGTCACATAACTGAGCTTGTGAAACCATGGTAAGGCCTCGGAGAAACAAGTTCAATATTTCCATTCAAAACCGTTCAGCGCTATTGAATTCAACACGTAAAACTTGTTTGGCCACCCTGTTAAATGATGTTGCAATGAACAATGTTGAACAACAACGTTGAACTCGTTTGGCCACCCTGTTAAATGATATTGATCCAACATTTCCATCCAACACTGTTCAACATTGTTGTATTCAACATGTTAAACGTGTTTGGCCATCCTGTTAAATGATGTTGATCCAACATTTCCATCCAACACCGTTCAGCACCATTGAATTTAACATGTTAAACGTGTTTGGCCACCCTGTTAAATGATGTTGATTCAACAATGAACAATGTTGAACAACGATGTTGAATTCGTTTGGCCACCTCTTTCAACATCGTACAACAAGGGTGTATTCAACGATGTTGAATGATGTTAAATCCCAGCCTAGTACCCAAGCCTTCTCTTGTCGCTAACTCGACTTGGCTAGACATTTTGTGACGTCACCGAATGGCATCCCGCGAGACTCATTCGGTGACGTCATGACATTTTGCGCCAAGTCGAGTTAGCAGGAGGAGAACGCCTGGGTACTACACTGGTTGAATCCGCTTGACCGAGGCCTAATACTGCAGTCGGTGACCAGATGACCATGATTTAGGGAATAATGAGATGACTTACTTAATTATGTATTTCACTTAGTAGGTAAAATTGCTTTATCTTTTGCGTTTCAGTGACGAAACAATCAGTCTGTTCATTCATCTGCAATTTCTGTAAAATTCATAAAATCCCTTTCCCCCCCAAAAAAATGCATTGAAACGAGGCTTGCGTTAGTCTGGTTCACATGAGATCACGTGATCTAGCGTCATGTCTCTTTCTGTGACTGGTAGTTCTTCGCAAACTTGAGTGCTAAAAGCCAAACCTGGAAAAGAAAAAGGTAGATTGTCCTAACACTTACAAAAAGAAACATCGGGCAGAATGGCCTGACACTTACGCATAATAATGAGCTATGACCGCAGATCATTCAAGCGCGAAAGTTCAGTGAAAGCGCCGCAATATAAGAGAAAAGGGATGAATCTGGTAACGTAGGATGGCTAAAATCGCCATTTCGCGGTAACAAGAAAGGATTTTCTTTAGATGACAGGGCGGATTTTTGTAGTTAAAGGGTTATTCTTTAATTTTAGAAATAAACGAGAATAAGTTTTATCCTTTTCACTTCAAAAATTGGGATTATTACGGACTCTCAAGTAAGGGAAACGATCCTTATCCAATTCGAATGTTGAATTTCTCCCCAAATAAGCAAGAAACTTCAAATGATAGAGCGAATTATCATTATGTAAGATAGATGTCCAACGCATACAAGGATCGTTTTAAAATGATGATTTGATGACAGTCAACGGTGATCCCACTACCATTTTGCCTGAGGGGTTACGACGCAAAGCACGTAAGTCTGCTGACTTGATTATAAACAATCCTTAAGCTTTCGTGGAAATTGACAATCAAATCAGAAATCGGGGATGAGGTTGAGAATAAAAAACCAGGGATTGGCGGAAAACACGGGATCCCAGAGTTGGGGGACCAGGCCCCCCGCGAGGTCTATGGAAAACAAGGAGTGCGACACTTACCAAGAGACGGCTTTCCTGCTTTAAATGCTGTAATTTATTATAGAACTAAAATTTTCATTTCAGACTTACCGACTAAAAGTGGTTTCTTTTTACATTTTTCGATGCACTTCATGATATACGTATCATAGTAGCCCTGAAAATACAGAAAAATTATTAAACGATAATAAAACTAGCTAGACAAGACTGTCGAGGCTTAAATTTTGGCAATATAAGTTAGCACATAAATCTGGCTTCATTACGGACGAGGAATTCGCGAGCATAGCTTTACTCAAAGGCGACCAACAAGCGACGACGAAACCAGCAGATAAAAAAAAAGACATAATGGAAGGCAAGGACATTAATCTGCCCAAATACTTAAGACGCGGTGTTAAATTGGGCAAGCCGAACGTTTTGCGCGACAAGTACATGCTGCAAGAAAAATTGAATAATACTTACTGTAGAATTTTAAACGCCTTTAGGTCAATTAAGTTTTTTCTATTGTTTTGTTTTTTGTCAGCTACATGATTCAATTCAATTCAACATAGTTTAGTACCTTTTGTATCCGCGTCGGAATGTATTGTAATTATTCATATTTACTTCGCATGCGGCAGAATATAAATTGTAGTTTTCAACGCCAGCGATCGTTTTTTTTTTTGAAGCGCATCGAGCGCAGGCTAAGTTGTTTCTTCATGTGCCTAGCCAGAGGACATTTTGTAAATTTCCTTTCCCGCTTTGATTCAGGGCCGCAACAAATGTAAGTGCTTTTTGCCATTGCTTTGGGCTGTAGATTTTGTGTTGCTTCTACTCTCGTTTTGTGTTGTAACTTTATTTATGTTTCTTTTCAGTTTTAACCGCTACGATAATTTGTCCACATTCTTCGTTTGCTGTGAACAATAAAGTTTTCTTTGGCGCGTTTTAAAATGTTACGGCATTATCCCTGACTCTGCCGTTGGCAGTTACACTTACCTTTCCTCGTCCAAGGCGAAGGCCATCCTAAGGAAAGGAAAATAAAAGTCTCTAAATCTCTGACCAAATAAAAGGACGCGAAAATTAAACGGGTGGAGAATGGGTGAGAAAGAAGGCGTGGCCATAAACTGAAACTTTTCCTCATCTGAAAAATTCATTAATCGACCAACGACCACTTTTTCAATTTCCAATTAAGCAACCGTAGATTAACGGCTGGAAGGCCAAAACTAACTTTTAAACTGCGCGGGGTAACCAGCTACAAAGTCATTTCGTCTTCTACATTACGCTGCTTCCTCCTGTTGTTCTCCTCTTTTCTCCTTCTTCCTTTATGTAAGCTGATATGATCTCTCCCCGTTAATACGACTCACTCTTCTGGAGCGGCGTGATCGAATTAACAGAGAACTTTTCACTGTACTTATTCATCCCCCAGCCCCCTCCCGATAAAAAAAACTAAAGAAACGAAAAGATAGCTAAGGCAAGTGGAATATTTTCAAAATATAAGCAGCCATCCTTGCATTTTCATAGAGCATTAAAAAATTCTGGAAATGGTCTTCGACAGGTTTTGCATAGACAAACTTACCGAGAACTCAACAATGTGAATGCTTGCCTTTTTTTAAAATACGTTTTAAAATACGGTTAAGGTATTTTGCCTACAATTTTAAAACTTCAATTCTTAAAATTCTTTATTTCGATTTCTCTCAATCTGTGGTATTTCTATGATGCATAACGTCTAAAGCCCCATGCACACCAGCCAAGTTTCTCGTGTAGATGAGAAAATTTATCAAATTTTCATAATTACAAATGAAAACTGGCACGTCAGTTATCACAGTTTGTCAAAGAAAATTTGTCAACTGTGAAATTTGCTCGTGTAGGGCAAAGATTTGTGGAAAATTAGTTCCCAGATACTTCGGCGCGCGTTTTTGGGAGCTAAGCAAGTGATTTAGCCGTTTCAGGCAATTTCTCTCAGTGTTTATTGAGGAATGTTAATACTATGAGCCCACATGGTCCATGTGACCCTCATGGCTCATGTGAACTCACTATCTTTTCTGCTCCGCATTTTCAGCTGCATGTCGCAATAAAAGTACTGCTGCCGAGCCACATAATAAAAAACTTGCTTTACTTCAAAAACGAGCCAGTTATTTTTAGATAACATTTTCACTTGCTTTGCTTTCCTTCCATAGGTGCTTGCTGTTCCGCTGTCCAAGAGTCATTGCCGCCACATAGACAAAGACGTTTGTCAAAGAAAATTTGTTCACCCACGTACACGGTCAAATCATTTGTTATAGAAAATTTGGTCGTGTGCATGGGCTTTTGGCTTCAACCTTGAAGTGAGCATTGTCTCGGCTTCTAGGCTTTCATTTGTTTTTTGAGTTAGTTTTCTTGTTATAGTTATGATCGCTGCGGTCGCTACGACCGCTGGAAAAAACGATCAGCAATCGTTACGATCATGTGGAAACCACTTTTTAGCCATCGTAGCGATCACAGCAATCATGTGGAAACCGCCCTGTGTGGAAACTGCTCAGCAGTAAAAGTCGCAACGATCGCTCAACTCTTTTGGTAGCGATCGTAGCGATCACATGGAAACCAGCCTTGGCCTTGGCCTCAGCACACCAACTATCCAGCTTTAGTAAATTAACATAATAATAACTAGCTGACAATAAAAACAATTCAATACCCCCACACTCCTGCGGAAAACTCCAGAACAATCAAACGAACGCCAGAGAAAGTTGGCCAAGGTGCAGACATCTTCCACTGAAGCAAAGGAAATAGAAGACATCTGCACGCTAGAACATTTTGACCATTAAAACACAAAGCATGCAAAACAAGTACAGAATATCCTGTTCCTCAGCTTTCTCTCTATATTTTGGCCATCATCTGCTAGTGATTTCGCATTTGGTGCAGTTTTCATGACAAACGGACGACCGTTTCTGGCTCCTCATTTAGCATGTCTGTTGACCCAGAACAAGAAAAATGTCCTTATTTGTACAATTTCGTTTGGCGAAAAAACTACCGAACGGATGACACCAACAAACATCTAACTGCCATGATAAGCATCGATTCTGTCGTCGTCCTTCCCACCATTTTCCTGAACGCAGTAGTCATTTTTGCCGTGGCAACAAGAAGCCGATTGCAATCCAACTCAAGCATCCTCGTCGCGTGCCTCGCCGGCACAGATTTGATGAGTGGACTCGTTGTCCAACCTTTAATCATCGCTGTAGATGTGGAGCGAATCCATGGCGAGGGGCCATTTTGCATCCTGGAGAAGGTATGCCTAACAGCTTTTGTTGGATCTTGCTTTGCCTCGTTGTACCACATCGTTTTAATCACTATAGATCGCTATGTTGCCACCAAATATGCCTTGAGATACAGGGGCATTGTCACAACTCAGCGAATAACAATTGGTGTGCTTTTGGCCTGGTCGTTTGTAGCGTTTGAAACATTTACTGAGGTTGTCTTGGCTGTACTAGACAGTGAAACTAAACTTTATTCAGTGATGTTATACGTGAAAGACATAATACTTACTGCGATCGTTGGAGTTTGCATAGTTTTTATTGTTTATGCTTATCGCTATATTTACTCAGTAACAAGACGTCAGAAGAAACGCCTGAAAACTGAACAGCTTTCTCATGAAGAAGCCAAAAGACTGAAGAGAAACAACAAGACATCCTACACCCTAGCAATCATTTTGGGTGCTTTATTATTAACGTACTTGCCTACAATAGTACTTGCTATTGTAGCTGCTACTTCAATTAACGTTCCACCAAAAATTATGATCATTCTGTGGAGCTGGACTCGCACTTTCATTTTTTTGGGTTCCCTTCTTAACCCAGTTATTTACTGTTGGCGTATTAAGAAGCTGCGTCACGCCTTTCTTGAGATCTTGCATTTAACACAACCGGAGAACAGCCCGCCAGAGATAGAAATGCAAGTCATAGAACAACATCACCCCCAAGTTCCGCCTGCCCCTTCTGACGTTCTTTCAGCGCCGATGACCCAAGCGAACCAAGAACCTTTTTTGGTGCCACCCTCTCATCTTCAAGCCGAGGAAATAGTTCACATAAAGGAGATCGATGGATAGGACTTGTATGTAGTATAACAATCATTCACAACTTGTCAAAATATCGCTATAATCGACAAAACCTACACTATATCTTTATGCATGAGTTGAAATAATTGGTCATAATTAATAAAGTCCACGAAAGGCGATTGTGTACGTTTTCATCTGGTGCGGGTTTAAGTTATAAACTATCAAAAAATCATGCACATCTTGCATAGTTCACGGACTTTATTTACAGCTTTCAGTTTGAGTTTTGTGCGGTTTGCTTTGAGCTGATATATATGTTGCTCGTAATTATCGGCCAGCCAGGATTGTACCCGTATTTAATGAACTAAATATTCCATGCATCATTTGCCAGAAGTCAGTCCTGACTCTTTCCCGGTATTGGGCTTTCCAGA
>OZ034971.1:55504862-55762362 GCA_964030785.1 Siderastrea siderea
ACCACGACTGAGTGCTGTATTTTTTGCCTATCTTGAAGCATAAACGATAGAAATCTTGTTCAAGGTCATGGAGAATTTAAAGTTTACAAGGAAATCCCTTTCTCTACAGTTTGCTGTACATTCTAATCATGTATATCGGTAAACCGTGCGTTGGAAAGCTACGGAAGTGACGAAGATTTTATAATAACTTGTGAAAAATCCAGGAGGAACGTTTGCAGTGACCACAGTTTAAAACTTTACAAGGCGCACAGGACTGACAGTAACGAAAATAGGTCCAAACGCTTGGAAAGTGTAGTGTGGAAACATCAGCTTCTCTCGAGTAGTCATTTCTTTTTGATGAATCGTTCCTGTCTACCGTACAGCATCAGTTTGCTGTTGACATGAATTTAATTTATGCAAAATTTAAAACTCAAAACAACATGAATTCCTGCAAAACAGCAGGATACTGGAACATGATTAGTGACGCCGTTATGCAGTTGTCCGTTTTCCATGTGAAGCAAAGGAAATAGGAGACATCTGCACACAGGCTAGGCCGCAATGGACATCACATCTGAAGGTCAGTGGTCCCAAGCCTGATCCCTGCCATCGTGTTCTTTCCTAATAGACAAGAAACTTCACTCCATATTGGCCACATTGTTTTCCTCCACCCAGGTGTATAAACGGGTACCAGCAGTATATCCAATGTGTGGTTCCAGAAAATATTCATAACCCCACCACAGAGGGTCATTGGAAATGAGGGGTAGGGGGGTCTTAGAGGCCAAAATTTTTAAAGGAATGTGTGAGCCTAAACTTGAATTTCCAGAGGGGTGGGGGGTTTAAACCAAAAAGACCCTCCACTGGGGGAGTATGGATATTTTCTGGAACAACACAATCAGGCCCCAGTTGTTCAAAAGATGGATAGTGCTATCCACTGGATAAATCTCTATCCAGTGGATAACACAATTGGTTTCCCTAATACTTATCCACTGGATAGCGATTTATCCAGCGGATAGCGCTATCCACCTTTTGAACAACTGGGACCAGGGGGAGTAGCAATACTCTGAGTTGCTTTATGCTTTAGAAACCAGGTTAACCTCTGGCCATGAGGGTCTCCTGTGTCCATTATGCACAAAGAAACTCAATTGCAAACCATCAGGATTCCTGACACTCTCAGCATGGTATGAATTAATTAGGCCCTGCCTGTCGCTACTTGTTGGCCCTAAATAACCTAGTTAGAAGTTGGCCAGTTCACAAAACCTAAAAACTCTGCTGACCCATTTGTCAACAAATTATGTGACTGTTCATTACTATTTTCAGACTTTCAAATGTTAAGCCACAACACTGGTTGGAGGGGGGGGGGGTACACAGTGGCAGGGATGGTGTGCATTTTTTTAAAATCCCTTGAACTTTAAGAGATCCAAAGGATAGTCAACTACAACTGGCCAAGTTTCAGGCCAATCGGCGTAATCCTTCAGGAGATATCAACGGCTCCATGCTCCGTGCTCCGTGCGCCCTCCGTTGCCTCCGGTGGCAGCACTGACTGCCACCGATATCTCAGCAAGCACCCTGGTAGAAATCCTATACAGGATCCTACAGGATTTTCTAGGATCCTATAGGATCCTACAGGATCCTGTAAGTTCACACAGGATCCTACCCAGGATCCTAAATGGCACCATGTTGTTTAGGATCCTACTCAGGATCCTGTAAAGTCTTTCAGGATCTTGCTTAAGATTGTCCAGGATCCTGTTTAGGATCCTGTAGGATCTTGTTTAGGATCCTGTAGGATCCTATAGGATCCTGCTTAGGATCCTGTAGGATCCTTTAGGATCTTAAACAGGATCCTACAGGATCCTACAGGATGTTATATAGGATCTTATCAGGATCCTGGTTAAGATCCTACAGGATCCTGTTAGGATCCTATTAGGATCTTATTAGGATCCTGGGCAGAATTTTTACCAGGGCATTGGGGTTGAGGACGTCAGACTTGGCCAGTTGTCACAACTTGCCAACAAGGAGTCAAATCGGCGGCACAATATTTTTTGGACACACATTAAGAGAGAATGGGTGGGATTTGGGGGCACAAAAATCTTTGGTTCCCCGATTTCGCTCATTCCTGCTCAGGCGATATAGCCCTTGGAGCAGGACAAATCATCACCCTTACTCCATCCCACATCACCACAGGGGACAGAGTCCATTGTTGTTGTCCGGCCTGATGACATTTATGGGGTGGCTGAGTGAGGCAACATCATGAATGGGCTAATAGTGGGTGTCATAGGCTCATTAGGTGGGAATGACTCCTACAGACACCCTATAATTAACATGAGCAACATCTAGTTTCACCTGTTGGTTGATTGTTTGAAGCACATTTGAAATTTGTGCTACACTGCACTTTCATTACCATAAATACCTTATATGGTATGGGGTTTAAGATGATTTCCGCTCAATGTTAGAGCAGTAAGTGCAAAAATTAAGTTACCAAAAAAATACTTGCAGTACTGTCACATTTTGAGAACAGATAAGAAGAACTTATTGTTACTTTTGCTCCCAAGCTGACCCCGCGAGAGAAAATTGGATTTGAAGTTATCCATATTTCAATTAAAAAGATGCTTCATGACAGTTCAAAACAAAATGGCGCCTGTTTTTAGCATACTTTTACGAGATTTGAAATTAATTTTCTTGAGAATGCTTGAGAATTTCATCGCGGGGTCACTTGGGCAAGTGAACTAGAGTGAGGTGTTTCAAATAGTATTTAAAATGTTACCGTGTTATGAGTAGTTTTTTGGTAAATATTTTTTGCACTTATTGCTCCAACGTTGAGCGGAATCCGTCTTAAACTCCTAATCGCGAAATCCACACCCCTCCCCATGTATGCTGCCTGCACATTTGGAGGTATTGAATTCAAAGAATTTTAAAATAACAGAATGCTACTGATTCTTTTTAAAATCTATTTATCATCAATCACCTGCAGGTTGCTGTATATTCCAGGAAGTAACTGGTAATGACAACATGTCCTCCATGGAGTGGAGTTTGACCATGTCCATATTGGGGCCAATGTAGCGAGGAATAAAACACTCTCTGTTGAGGATAAAATAATTAACCTCAGATAGCGTTACTGGTAATTAAAACCAGTTTTAATTATCAATTTGTGAAAAGCATATAGTTACATCATCTATTCCAATTATATTATTTTAAATTTCATAGAGCCTTTACTTACTTTTTTGTTTGGAATATATCCTGTATATGGTCATCATTGGCAGCGAATGAAGTGAAAAAAGAAGTAAAACACAAACAATCATTCATCTGTGTGAGTTGGTGGGACAGGGGGAGGGAAGGAGAGAGGAGACAGCAGGGTTTGAACTTCCTATTTCCCATACCCTCTCCTAGCTCCTGCCCCCGGGGGGGGACTCCCATATGAAAGTGACGGGGATGCTCGTCGTCTCGCTTAGGGTTGTAAATTGCAGATTTTGGTCTCGCTTAGGGTTTTTAGGAAGGAAAGCCAATATTTTTGCCCATTCAGGTATCGCTTAGCGTGTGCGTAAAGAAATATCTATATGAAAAAACCAAATGACGTCAATCTTTAGCGTCAATCTTTAGCGCATTTAAAAACATTGAAGCTCTTATTTGGGTTGTCGTTTTAGCATGGTCTCGTTTAGGGGTCAAATAACGCCTGAACCACGCCCGGATTGGTCTCCTTTAGGGGTATAATTCTATTTTTCCGACGAGCATCCCCGTCATTTTCATATGGGAGTCCCCCCCCCGGGCTCCTGCCCCTCCACTGGTGTCTAATGGCTCTTTGAATTTTTTGATTGCAAAATACTATGCAATATACTTTGCAAAATTTCCCCTTATTTCTCCCACTTTCCAACAACTCTTTCCTACCCTCTAAGGACTTTGTGCTGCTTTTACTCTGGGTTCATGCTGCACCGTCAATCAATCAATCAATCAATCAATCAAGCAAGCAATCAAGCAAGCAAGCAAGCAAACAAGCAAGCAAGCAAGCAAGCAATCAATCAATCAATCAATCAATCAATCAGCCATTCAATCAATCAACATAAGCATGCAATTTAACTTCAACCAATCAATCAATCAATCAATCAATCAGTGGCTTGATCACTCAATCAAACAATCAATTTATCAAGTGGTCAATCAGTCTCCTTTATTCCAAAAATTATAACTTGTTTAAAAAACACAAAATTATTTGTTTTGGAAGTGAAGTGAAGGTGATATCAGTGACAAAATTAATAAAGAGTTGCTTGGACGGCACTATGTTCACATGTTGCTTTGCTGCAAAATTGATAAGAACTTACCTTAACCTGAAAACGTGAATTTTCTCTCAATAAATTGTTGACCTTTGTCAAATTGTTTCAAATTACTGAGACTTACCTTCAAAATTCCTTCAGTTTGAACTTCAGAGGGCATGCTGAGATAAACTGAAATTCTCTTGCTTGATTTGTATTCTTCCATTCCAAGGAGCTTATAAGAAAGAATATTAAACCGCGTGTGTTTTTAAACATCCAAGAATACAGCAGTCAACTACGTGAAATATTTTTGGGTGGATTTGTTTGAAGCATACGCACATGGTTGCCGCATTTGCCCATGCGAAGCACCTTTGTTTTTATGCTCAAAACAATAAAATACAACAGGCCCTTTAGCCTGTGTACAAGCGCACGCTCTTCCTCCAGAAAACATCCCATTTCTTCTGGAGGAGATCGGGCGGCTGTACACAGGTTACAGGCGCTCGTGAGTGTCCTCGTTACTCTAAATATATCACCGCTTTGCCGGCAACACCTTGTACATGTTCAATAAAAACGTGACGGTATCTCTAAAGATTCGTTATTTTTTCGTGGAGCTGAAGAAAGGCTTCGCTAGCAACAGTGGATCGGACAAGTATAAATATAATAGACCGTATTAAGCTTAAATTACCATGCATGAACGATCGTCAGGTGAACACGACGTACTTTGTTAACGATTGATTTGGATTCTTTCACTTTAAGCTCAACGGACATTCCTGCAATTCTTTTCTTCAGTTCACGTCGCAGCACTTTCTTGGCTTCTTGAATCGCGACCTGAGCCATTTTTACAACGGAAGGGAAAGAACTTGCTTTTGCAAAGTACGATTTTCACCAGGCGTTCCTAGCGGCAGTGACGGGTGTTGTGAGACCCAGTCCCCCCGCGTTCAACCCGAGAACAGGAAGAACATGGCAAAGAGAAAGACGCGGTTGTTTTCGCGGTTGTGACCGATGATTTAGGGAATTTCTTTGATGAAGGTTAAGGAGTTACATGGATATTAAACAGTTTATCTCATGGAGTGCAACATTGTCTCAGTTTGGACTTCTTTCAACAGGAATGTGAGTACTGATCATTTGTAACTTGAGCTTAAGTTAAGCTTAAGCTTAAATTTTTCATAAAATGGTGATGTTTTACTTATTGAAATGCTTTACTTAAATTTTGAGGTAAATATGAGTGTTTGCTGTTGAATTGTTATAGAATTTTAGGAATTCAGTTAGGATTTATGCTTTTGAAAGAGCGCATGGTTCTTTGATTCAATAATTTTTTCCTAGCAACATAAGACACATGGAAGACATTCAAAAAGATTATTTGTCGTTTGTTCATTGGCTGATATTCAAATTTATTTAATTAAGACGGAATCCATTAGGAAACTGAGTAATTGTAATTTTCAGTGGACAAAAATCTTGTACCAGAATAATTTAAGGCCTATCGCATTCTTTTTTACATTTTTTGAGAGCTATGGATGTAATTTGTTATCTGTAGTAACCCCAAAGACAATTTCTTATGGGAGCCAGAGAAAATGAATTTCAAATTTCACAAAAGGAAATCTTACGCATAAAAATTTATCTATTTTACCTGTGTTTACACAATTCCTGTGAAATTTGAATTTGAATTTCACGGGCTCTCATAAGAAATTGTCTTTGGGGTTATTACAGATAACAAATTACATCCATAGCTCTCAAAAAATGTAAAACAGAATGCGATATACTTTAAATTATTCTGGTACAAGATTTTTGTCCACTGATTACTCAATTTCCTGATGGATTCCATCTTAATCTCTTGCCTGTGTAAAATCTGAAATTCGATAGCGAGAAGCATTTCAGTTATCTTGTGCAATTATTTTAAATTTTAACAAACGTTCTTGATTTGTTTCTTCTAGTTAAAAGGACAATAGTTATATAATTATATTAAATGTTTAGTAGTTGCCAGTTGAATTTATTTTTCTTTTCTACAGAATGAATAACTGCCTTTTTCTTTCTTTTCAGACAAGTCTGTTTAAAAATACGACGGCAAGGAAGTACACAGAATACAACTTTCCTTCCATTCTTGACTACCTGCCTAAGGTGAAGGTAGTTTCATATTAGTACATCCTACATGTCTGTGCCCAGGCATCATCCCTTCCTCACTCCAACCCTTTAAAAACGTCAGCATTTAAAAATTGTTTTAAGACTGGGTATAAAAGTCTAAAATACAGAAAACATTAACAGCCCAATGTTTCACTGCAGCTGTGTACAGATGTGGATTTTTCAAACTTGATAATTTGCCAGATGTGATTCAACCATCACCCTGAAGGAAGGGGCAGCGTACTCGCATACAGTATATAGCCTGTATGGGGATGTTACATCCAGTAGTGCATGGTTTTTAATCTAGATTCATAAACAGGGTATGGGTTTTAGACTCGACACTGTGATACACAGGGTTTATGGGTCTCCTTCAGTTACCAGGAAATATTTCCCCCGTCATTTTCTGCAACTCCTTTTGCCATCCAAACTAGCATCTGACAATACAGATCACTGACACAAATCAATTGCTCAAATAATCACTTACCTTGTCTATTCATGTCATAACCAGGATAGGGGAACTGTGAAATTTTTGTCATAGGCAGAAGGCAGGGTGACGTTTGACAGCCAAGGGGGCACACCCCTACCCCAGCTAGGGTTGAGCAACCCCTGGGGTCCAACATGATACTCAACTGTCTTCAAACTTGGTTATGAAAGCACATGCTGAAGGATCCTGCTTACTTGAACTTGGTTACCTCAATCTCTGTTCTGTCCAGCAAAATCCAATTTCCCCTGGATTTGACCATATTTTTATAGTCATTTATTATCAGCTAACTGAAACACAGTTAATTCAAACTCCTGGCTTACTGGAGCTATATTGTTATAATAATTTCCCTTGGTTCAAATTTGGCTCAAATTTGTCCTGTCAACGGGAACTCTTTTTTTAAAGTGTACATCTGTAAACCTCAAATTGTCAGAACATAGCTGACTGACTTGTCAGAATCTTGTACCTTTTCAAAGAGACACAAAATATTATATGAAAGTAACATTGTACAAACATAATTATGTTGATGATAAGTATCTTTCCACCTCAGATCTTTATGCATAAATGCTTTGAATTCACAGTTGAGTTTTAGGATGGTTGAATCATAAGAGTATATTAAAAATAATCATGAACCTGGGCAAATCACACCAGTCCTGTGAAATCCTTTTTGAAAAATCTTGTTCTCCACACAGCCTGCAGTGAAATTGGCTGTTAATGTGGCTTACTCCGGGCAAAATTTCACTGTAAAACTTTCCTCACAACAGAAGTACAATTCAAGAAAAGCAATCAGTCAAACAAATAAATCTGATTGCTCGGTAAAATATGATGGCTGTAAAGTTCTTTTGGCAATTCTTTGTAGTTATAAGTTTTAACATGAAAACAAGTCCAGATTCAAAAAAATAAAAATAAAAATAAATTAATACAATTCTAAGCAAAATTAAAAGAGTGAATTAACAATGACTCACCCTTCTAGATATAATTTTGTACCCTTTCTTTTTGTTTAGCTCCATTCTCTGGACAAAGTATGGCCTCTTGACAGATGACATACCTGTATATACTGTAGGAATATTTGGAATGATCTTACAATCTATATATCTTCTATTTTATTATTTGAATACACGAGATAAGGTAAGTTGATTTCCTTTTCCTTTACTTCATGTATGCTGCTGGCATCATGACTGCAATAAAATGTTAATTTAGCATATTGCATCAGAGTGCTAGAGCTCCATTCATTTCTTTTTACTATGATATGATGCAAAATCTTTAGTATGGATTTCTTAAGATTCGCGTTATTGAAAAAGCTATGATGTCAGCAAACCTTTATGACATCATAGCTTTTCCAATAACGTGAATCTCAAGAAATCCATACATGTACTACAGATCTTGCATCAGAAGGCTCTTTAACCATTGGCATTTTTTTTGTTAGAGTAACATGTAAGCTGTTTGAGTTTAAGGGTTTTAATATTCCAGTTGCGTGACTTTCCAAATATGGTTGTGACTCTAGAAAGTTAAAGGAACCTTCAATAGAACAAACCTGGCCAAAATGCAAACCCAGGGAAGTTAGGGAGCCCAAGATGTGATGGTTAGAAGTTGTCCATAGCAACCATTTTGTAGTTAAGGCTCTCCCCCCTTAATATTTAATACTCAATTTATTTTTCCCGACTTATGTACTGTTCCTTTTAGTAATGTACTGAGTTCTTGATCGTAATTTTTTACATCAAAATGGAGCTGCAACGTATACATGTGCACACCCTAGCTGTCTAGTGAATAATATAATAATGATAATAATAATTTATAATAATAATGTTAATATTAGTATTGTTAAAGTTTAGTCACTGCTTATTTAGGAAGTACTATGGAGCATTGAGCCACAACCTGTCATCTAAGGTGCCCTCCACCTTCTGTTCGTCCCTGGAGATCTGAACTTGTCTGAGTGTCTAACACTTTCCTCAAAATTTTAGCGGTACCCAGTAAACACTCCTGCTGCTAAAGTTTAATGTTGTAAGACATTCCTGGGCGCTTTCCATTCAACCAAAAATTCTGGTTTGAAATTTCGAAAATTTTGCGTGGCAAATGGAACAGTAAATCTGGAAATTTTCTGGTTGGTTATACCATCCCAGGGGACCGAACCATTCTGTTCAGTTTCGGTCAGAAATTTGCGACAGAGAGGTACAGGAAGCCAAAATTTTTTCGAATGGAACAGTAATTTCCCATCAGAACAAAACAACATTTTCTGGAAGGTTAGGACCTTACAAGGGGACCAAAAATTCCAGAATTTTGTTCTGGAAAACTTCCATTCCATTCACCTCCCCACCTGGAATTTCCAGAATTTTTGAATAAATGGAAAGCGCCCCCTAGCAATTAATAATAAATAATATTATTAGTATTATATTTATTAAAGTAATAATAATTATTATTAGTGGTGTTGGAGTTAGCATGTCAGACTTTTGAGCTGGCTCCCAGGGTCAGTGGTTCAAGGTTGCTATCATTGACAGTTTGTCTAATGGATGTGTGATGTACTCACCCGTGCACCAGGTGAACCTACATGTAATAATGCATTCTTGCTCCAGTAAGATGTGTTCTTCTCTATTCATTTTACAGGACATATTCTCTCGAAGGCTGATGCTGTCTTTCCTGGGAGTGTGTTCATTGCTAACTTATATAAAGTATTACACTGAAGATTATGACACAGCTGTGTTTCATCTTGGATTTGTTGCTAGTGGATTTACAGTAGCAGTGTATGGATCACCACTTGCATCTGTGGCAAGTCCTATTGACCCTTTAAGCCTCAATAGTGATCAGCATCAAATTTCGCCTCATTATATTAGTGCATCATAACACATATGTAAAGGTCATGAGATTTGGGGAAATGATCACCAAAGATGAACTGTCTTGACATATAAACAAGTTCTCCCAGATGGTACTCAACAAAATGTATGGAGACCAGTAATGAGAATTTGCATGCTGATATTGGGGCTAAAAGGGTTACAGTCTCTTGTTAAAAGTTTCACTGCCAAATGTATCACTTGGATGTTCACACCTTAGGATTACTGTTAGCACTGTCATGGATCTGGCGCAGTGCCACAGGAAATTACTGCTCAGTAGCTTTTATTTGAATGGTCACAGTTAAGGATTTATCCACAGACTCAGAAGTTAGAACCACCTTGTACAGCATAATAAACAGCACTGCAGGAAAGTACTGCTCAGTAGCTTTCATCTGAATGGTCATAGTTAAGGATTTATCCACAGACTCAGAAGTTAGAACCACCTTGTACAGCATAATAAACAGCACTGCAGGAAAGTACTGCTCAGTAGCTTTCATTTGAATGGTCACAGTTAAGGATTTATCCACAGACTCAGAAGTTAGAACCACCTTGTACAGCATAATAAACAGCACTGCAGGAAAGTAGTTCTCAGTGGCTTTCATTCAAATATCTGCTGCCGGGCCTCTGAGGATTCATGTGACAGAGGGCTGCATTTCATTTAGTCTTTCTTCTTCCTCTTTGTAGGCAAATGTGATTAAACACAGGAGTACAGAGTTTATGACATTCTCCATGTGCGTAGCAAACTTTGTGGTCTCTCTTCTATGGACAATTTATGGACACCTTGTTCATGATAAGTTTATCTTGGTAAGTTGCTTTGGTGTACAAATAGAAGGTAATACAGGCCTGCCACTGGCTGTAGACTCTGTCCAGTCTCCTTCTGTAACTGAATAACTCAGGTAGCACAGGCCTTTCACCTCGGCGGGAGGAGTAGTGGACCCCTTCCTGCTAAACAACCACCCCTGCAGTACCCTCCCTATCCCCCCCCTCCTTACCTTCCCTGGCCCACCCATGCCCATGCCTTGTAAATGCAATTGTAGCAATAGCAAACTTGGCAAGCTTGGGCATGCATTTTCTCCAGATCGAACTCCAATAATAAGTGAAATCTGCGCAAACCAAAGAAACACCTAAAAGCCACAGACTTAAACTGGTTAAATATACATCAAGCTCTTACATTCAATGCTCACATGGTGTCATGTTTCTGTTCTTCTTTCAGGTCCCAAATGGGATTGGTGTTATTTTAGGATCAACACAACTCTCTCTCTTTGTGCTTTACCCAAGCACCTCAGAAAGGACTATAACTTATAATTTGAGGTCAAAGCCTCTCAAACCAGTTTAAATAGAACCATTCAGTAGCTACCGACTCAAGCAATGTCAATGGAATAACCACAGGCATGTCATCCTTTGTCGAGTGGTGGACTGTTTTTAACTCGCTGTACTGTGACATTTCAATCAAACTGGCTCTTGAGGCTGTGCAAGAAAGCCTAATGAGCATTAGGACTGGGATGAAATTAGACCACAAATAGTCTTACAAGTGAGAAGCATGCTTGAAATGTGGCATTACAGTGAGTAGAAGGAAAAACCAGATGTCTGGATGAGAGCTGAAACCGGATGTCCAACAACAGAAATGTGGGGGGGGGGGGGGGGGCTGTGTTGGCCGACCAATACGTGGAGGACCAAGGAAAACAGAGTCGTCTGCATTTCTAGAACTAGGCTTGCCCAAAGCAGCCAGGTTCAAAGATTAAAAAGGAGGAAAACTTTAAAATACCAACATGTTGTTTACCTTCATTGTTCTGTGATGTGAGGCTTGCTGGAGCAGTTTTTTAACCGGCCGTCGCCATGGCGACCGCCGGTTTATAAAATGGACACGGTTTTTGGTGAAAGCAAGTTGGCTTAACATACGAAGAAAGTGCTGTAAAGCTTGTGGTACGGGTACTCAAGAGCGGTACTGTCTTATACAAGACGCATGCGCATATTAGTCTTCTGAATGTTACCTTCCTATGTTTTTGTCTTTTAATTTACAGTATTTAAGATATGAACGGCGAAGGGTTGTTTAAGTTTGGGGTTTTTTGTACAGTACAGCCCAAAAATAATGCACGTGCAAGAACTTCTTTTTGCGTCCGCAAGCCGAGAACTTCTTGCGGCTACTTGCAGGATGCCTGCACTTGAATACTGCAAGCCGCAAGAACGTCTTTGCGTTTAGAAGTTAAAACCGCAAGAACTTCTTTGTGGTAAGATATCTGGACCGCAAGTAAGCGCAAGAACGTCTTTGCCCTAACATCTTAAAAACCCGGAACCCGGAGAAGGTAAAAAAGAGACCACTTTATAGCGCAAGGCACGTTCGAAATTGGCTGCCTTTGTAACTTGCAATCAGTTGTTTATTTGGTCCCTTGTAAGTTTTTTTCTTCGGTTTTGAATTTTTTATCCGATAAAGAGTTCACTAGGTTCTGAATTTGACACTGGTCGCCTTCTATGTTATTTTTTAACGGCTAGGGAGAAACGAGACTCAAACGAAGCACGCGTGTTATTGTTTATGTGTCCCGGAGTCCCAGACATGCGGTACGCTTAGCGGCGCGAAAGGTTTCCCTCGATTTATTTCACTTAAATGAGGAACAATGGCAAAGCACAGTCCATCAGTCACATTATTAAAGAACCGACATTCACCTGTTCAGTGTTGCTGTACTTCCACCAACATATTAAACTCGGACAAATACTTTTAATTAGTTGCGCTCACACGTGTGAGAAATGAACATGGTCACTCAGATGAGAAAAAATAATACCCGAAGTCTTAATTGGAAAAACACATTATGTTTGTAAAAATAGTTCCACTCATTACGCTGAAGTCGATATCACATTTTAAATCTTCGAAGTAAACCAAAAAAGTCTGAAGGAAACTAAAACTCCGCGATCTGAAAGAAATTCGGCACGTCAATTCTAACCTGAGTAAACACAAATCTGCCGTATGCAAATTTGGTATGATTTGCTTGAATGACATTTTGTAACGCAATGCATGAGCAGTTCTCTAAGTCGTCAAGACAGCAAGCCCCGGGCAGCAAGCTGTGTCGAAAGGCGAATGTGTAGTTGAAATCATATGTCTATGCTATTTCTTCGAGTATCCCTTTTTTGCTGGGAAATTAAACTGGTAAAGATGCAGGGATTCTTGATGACTTCACCCACGCGATGGCATGACCTCCTGCATGTGTAAGTCTGGTCTTGTCTTGCCTGTCAAAGAAGAGTTCGCGCAGTTTGCCGCAATTATAGCTTTTGGACCTTTTTGTTTCTATTTCTTGGATGGAATGAAAAACTGAATTGAGTCAGTTCTGAGTTGAACCCGTATCACTGTATCTGAGACACGCTTAAAAAAATTGTTCATGTTTTGTCATGTGCCGGAGATCATGTTTACCGGGTGTTTATCTTGCAGTCGGAAAGCTGGCGGATATTCCATTTCGTGATGTGAATTTTCTTCGATACTTCGGTTGTTCGAACATTTGCTTCCTTGATTTTTTGATTAGCCTTGTGAACTTTCGCTTGACTTGGCGAATTGTCGCGCCAACACGCCAACACGACGAAAAATCGCTCGAAAGCTCGGTGATATTTCAAAGAGAATAGAGCGCGAGATTCGCTCTCATTACTTTTGCAATACCTCACACTAACACGAGCACTACAAGTTTCTTCGGCTGGACCCTCACTACTTCTTGCGCCTTCTTGCGGCTTGCGGTAACATTAGTAACTCCTTGCGGCTAGATTTTCAACTTCTTGCGTTTCGAATGTTCTTGCGGGTAAACTGCAAAAACCTAGCACTTTCACTTCTTGCGCGGGCTTGCGTGTTCTTGCGGCGCAAGAACTTCTTGCGCCACTTCTTGCGCGTGCATTATTTTTGATAGGATTGAATGCGAAAATAGGATTGAATGCGAAATTGACTGTGTTGTCTGATCTAGTTAGTGGTTATGGTGAAATTTTTTTTAGCGCAGGAGTTTTTTTTATTGGGATTGACATTTTGAGGGGTGTAAAAATGTGGGAGTCAGAAGGATTTGTGAATGTCAGGACCATATCACGCTTCTGTGAATGTGATTTGCTTTGAAAGTTGCGTTTTGCGTGAGAGGCAGTTTCCCTTGGCGTTTTATGGGGGGGGGGGGGGGGTGGTTTGCGAAGTGGATTGTAAGGTTTCTGATTGGCTAACTTGTATTTCGCAGCGGACAAAAAGGACAGTTGCGTTTTGCCGGCGTGGGCTAGGAAGAGAAGGAATTGGTACTAGTATGATGATGCAATATTAGTTGATTGCACATCAGTACATGATAGTTCTTGTGAACGGAGAGAAATGAGTGTTTATTTGAGGCGAGAAGTTGATACGAAGGAATCGTCATTAATAAGGAGTTTTTTTATTAATAAGGCAGGTGTTACGAGTCTTTTTGCATTGAAAGAACGAAAATATCTGAATATTATCGACGGATTTGTGTGGTTTGCGTGTGGTGTTCGCTAAAGGCTACGAGCAGTCTCACTTTCCGTTCAGAGGTAGATAGTGAAGGAAAAGAAAAACAGGCGAGTGAGCGCGAAATCGATTGCGGCTCGACAGGCGCGTTAGCTTTCAAAGACGTGGGCGACTTTCGTCCCCGCTCGCTTGTTTACCTGGTTAGCGGGTTAGCAAACTGGATTTAAACATCACGTCATGAGATATCTTGACGTGCCCCATACTCTGACGATCTGCTCGAGCTCGTGTTTTTTGATTCTACTTCTATGTTCACTGTTTGTATTTAAGGTCTAGGCACAACAGTAAATACTTCGTCGTCCCTGTGTGAGCATTCTCAGTTGTGGACAAATTCATATCGACATTCAACGTTTGAGTGATTTTGCGTTTTTCAGCACAAATAAAGCGATAAGAAAGATAAGCTGAGTCATCAGAGTTTAAACATTACGTCATCCAGTACCGCTATAGTCAAAATATTGTGTCACACAATCACACTTTTCCTCACGCCGGTTCGTAAAAAAAGAGGATCGCGCTAACATTTGTGAAACCTAGGGGTGGGGAGGGTCAGAATGGCCGGTTAAAATGCCCAACGGGCTTTCTTGTCATACTAATAGGTTGACCAATTGAGAAATAGAGCATTCTAGAAGAGGACACACAGCTTTGAGACTAAGGAATTCCCAACAATTTCTGGCAATAAAAGCTTCAGTTAACTGTTGTAAAACGGTTTCTTTCTCTATTTCTGAGCAAGTTGGTTAGTTTGAAAAACTGCTCTTGCAAGCCTTAAATCACCAAGTGAAAACAAACTGCAAATAACAAAGGATAACTTGTTTACAGTCCTGCTTGCTGTCACATACCCACTTCCACAAAGCTTTAATGAGTAGTTTTTGACAACTTTTTCGTAGCTTCCACATCAGCTGGCCAATCAAAACAAGAGAAAAGAGTTGTCAAGTTTGATATTCATGCTCGTGGCTACTTCTCTCATCGTTCTTGGGTTTGATTGATCAGTTAAAATGAAAGCCATCAACAGTTGTCAAAAATTTTTTAAAAACTAATCGAAAACGTAATGAAAGTGGCAATGGTATGGCATGCTGTGCCAAAATATTAATTTATACTTTTGAATGTTTTTATTTCTGTGAGTTTTAAATACACTGCCAGCCATTGCCTGCTTTTAAATTTGATGGATTTAAGTTAGTCAACAACCCAGGAGGAAAGAACAAAAACATTTTCATTTTAGCACAACACATCCAATATAATTATGAACAATTCGGTCTTCAGGCTTTATTTAGGTTGCAATCAACTGGCAATTCATTTTACAGAATAAGAGTACACAGAATCATCACTGATTGACTTTTAAGTTGCATATAGTTAATATATTTTTAAAAAATACATTTTATAAATGGAAAATTCATTTTCTTAGTTAATAATTCTGGAAGAAAGTACAAGGAAATTGATACAGATCTAGTGAGTTTTTTTAAAATCACTTCTGCTTATCTGCTTATTCTTATTCTGAAATATGGCCAAAGAATCAAATAAAAGAAATTAAAAAAGGAATGCCAATACACCACCTTTAAATAAATTTCTATTATATTAAATGGAATTGAGAATAACAATGCCCTGCTTCATCTAGAGCAACATTAGTAGTATATGTAATCGGATGAGGCCGAGTAGAATTAAGGATAAATTTTCACGCGTATTTTCAAAGTTTTCACAAAATTGCGCGACTCCGGCAATTTGTGAAAACTTTGAAAATACAAGTGAAAATCTATCCTTAATTCTACAAGGACTCAATGCAATTACTTGTTTATAACATAGAGGGCAAAATTTTCGGAAAACTTTCCATGCACGTTGAAACACAATCAGCCGGTCCTCAGAATAAAAGTAGCCGCTCATAAACATTCATCACACAAGCAGTTTAACTGTTGCTCAGCGCACAGAACAAGAAAAACTGACCATTATGTAAATTTTAAGAGATAAATACAATTCTAGTTCATTGACAAAACACACTTAAAACTCAAACCGAGTAAATTTTATTCACCTGAGTTGCAAAGCTTCCTCTCGCTGGAAAAATTATCGACCAAGTCACTCCAAAGTTTTCAGTAGTTTCAAAACAAATGACCATTGCTGTTTCCCGCAAGAAATATAGTTCACCTTTTGGAATTTCTCTTCAAGCTAACAGCTGATTTTCATACCATTTTTACCAAATAACCCGGTTAAAAGTCAAACTTTGAAGCGATCCTTGTGTTGAACAACTCAAAATCTGTTTTTCGTTTCAAGACGCCTACAAAATGCAAATGGCGCACTCTCGCGCTCAGCGAGTAGTTTTGGCACTTGGCCAATCAGGAATTAGTAATTTTGCCCTCGTCCGAAAGAAAATTATGAAAAAATGCCCTCTGTCTCAACCAATCAGCATTCAGTAATTTTGCCCTCAATGTTATAACAAAAGTAATATTTTTAAAATAATAAATTATTACTAATACTAATTAATATGTTGTTAGTAAAGTTCATTATGTATTTTAATATTGGTTTGTAAGATTTCTTTTGAACTGAACAGTAGCAAGTCAAACACAGCTAAGGGAGCTCAGGCAAGCACCAGTTGACTGTTCTGTTGGGCTGAGAAGATATTTGTTCACTTAGACATTCCAACATTCTTGCCAAGAATTCTGAATGCTTGCAGCTGTTTAATAAATGTGTGGGTTAAGTTTTGTTTGGGTTTTCCTTCCCCCTCCAAAATGCTCACATTCCACTTTGATCTGGATATACTGGACTTGCCTGAAAAACATGCAGGTCATGACTATCACAAATTGATGCAAACATGACATGAGTTTATAAGACAGCTGCTTTAGTAATCCAAACTTGTTCCCAGGATCCTGACCTAAGTTCAGTTGTTGGTGATCTGAGGCACTGGTACAACAATTGGTTGCGCCACTTGAGCCCCACCTGCCTGCGGCATCACAATAACAATAGGCTGCTGGCCTTGAACTGGTGATTGAACCTGAGCCTGATTCAACTGCTGCGGCATTAATATCACAACTTGCTGTTGTCCCTGTCCATCGCCATACCCTTGCTGCGGCAACTGAACTGTGAACGTCTGAGGACTAGCACTACCTGCAGCCACCCCTTGACTAGGTGGGGTCTGGGCTTGAGTTACTTGTTGGGTCCCAGACCCTGCAGTTCCTGAGGGAACCGTGGGGACTTGCACTACCACTGGTTTTGATGCTGGTTCAAGCTTGGCCTCTTTCCGCTCCTGTGATAGCTGTGAGAGACCATCTTTCTTTATTGTTTGAGAAGAGTGGTTAACACGCATGTGTTCATAGACACCAGACTTGCGGATGCAGATTGCGCCACAAATACAGCAATGATAATGGGAATTGAAGACTTTGGTTCCACTGGGACGAGAGCAACCAAGCTTGCAACGTAACATCTGATAACCTATAATCAAGAATGTGGAAGAAAGCTATCAGTGTTAAATAGCCTTGTAATTATTTTTGATAGTACATCATGAATGTGGTTCCAGAAAATATCCATGCTGCCCACCCTACCCCTCCCGAATTTCCAGTTAACTTCATACTTTCCTTTAAAAAATTTGCTTTTGAGAGCCCCCACCCCCTTAGTATTTCCAATGACCATCCATGGGGTGGGTAAGGATATTGTCTGTAACACACACTATGTATAGTCTTGCCTTCATGACCCTTGTGGACTAAATTGAATGATCATATCAATGTTTTTTATTTATCCAGTGTATTAGTGCCTTATCTTTTTGTTAGCAGTAGTAGACTGTGTGGCTACCGTAGAACTTCTGTTGGGACTGCTTTTAGACTTCCAGTCATGTGGCCCCCACTGGGGAATTTGCACATGGGTAGTTTTGACTATTTCGGTTCAGTTTTTCAGTTCATAGAACAAACGGTTTTTAAACTTTACAATATTTGGTACGTTTGGTTATTTAAGACGTGTTTTTTGGCATAATCTGTGGTTGGTACATTACGGAGTACATCTCTTTTACCAAGTTTAGTGGAACTCGCATCCTGGCTTTTTCCTTACCCTGATATCTGACGACAAGATCTTGAGCGTGAATCTTTTTAAAGTGTTCTCGTATCCTGCCTGGCTTGTTTGGCAAGCAGGTGCACAGAGGACAGTGGTACAATCTGCAGTCACAGAACGTATTCCTACACCTGCAAACATTCAGACTGTTCTTCTCGTTTAAAACTGACGGATGGTCAAAACAGCTTGTAGCTGGAGACAAGTTATTCAGCAGGACCTTGAAAACCTGATCATCTCCCTTTGGAGAAGATGCTGCATCCACTAAAACAAGAGAATCCTGTCGGGAAGATTTTGCTTTTGGTGACTGATTTTGTGAGCTGACACTCTCTTCTTCAAACAACGGTTTGCTCATTGGATTTACCATGATAAGTTTAGCAGAATCTTGATCTGCACCCGACTGCATCGAGCCTGACGTCTGCACCACACTACCGAGAGGTGAAGTGTTTAACGTGGTTGTTGTTGTTGCTGTGCTCAGCTGCGTAGCTTGGCCTGTAAGGTCATTGGAGGATTCTGCCACTTGTTCAAGTTGAAGGTTACTTTGTTCCACACTGGGAACATCTGTTAAGTTGTTAGTGGCAGACATCTGGAGATCGGCCACCTGTAGGCATGGTTCAAACTCCATTACTTCATCTTGCAGCTGTTTGGGCATGCTGCTCTGTGCACTGTCTGAATCAGGCTCCATATCTATGTCAGATGGCTGCTGCTGGGGTGCGTAAGTCTGCAAGCCTGTGTCCTCCTCCTCGTTTAGATTTTGAAGATTGTTCTGAGAGCTTTGCCCGCCTAAAAGAATAGTATCAACTTGTTTCAAGTCTGCAATTTATTTTATTTATTTACTTGTCACACAGATAAATGAAAGAAGAAGAAAGAACTACATTGAAATACTGGAGAGGAAGCTACAAAGAAACCATGGGGCTTATGAGATTCCCCGATCTTAGAATACAGAAATTGTTAGATTAATAATTGAATTTACATTATCAAAGGGATGGCAACATATAATCTTACTAGTAGTTTCTAAAAATAAGACTTAAGTTTTTCTTAAAAGAAGTAATAGAGAAGTATTAAATTGATGTTCAAACACCAACCTCGGTTCAACATAGCTTCAACTTGTTTGACTGTCAGCTGTTGCGGCAGCTGCTGCTGCACAGTATTGAGGCTGGAAGACACTGAGGTTAGAACCTGAAGACCTGAACTTAAATCACCAGTGGTGGACACTACATTGCTGCCACTGTCAGGCCGAGTCAGCTGTAGAGTGTTAGTTTGCTCATCAAGTGGAACCACTGTCAGCGTTTCACTGTCCTGAATGGACTGTACAAACACAACCTGAAAAAAAATTTTGAAAATTGACTGTTGATAGCAAAATTTAGAGAGGGTGAGTTACCCCATTTTCATTTAGGCTTCCTTCAGTGACGGTCTGTCGGTATTCCTTTGAACAAAATCCAAGTGACCTAGCGATAGCCTTAAGTTAGCATTCTATCCGTGGAGGAGTCCTTAGTGGCTTTTTGCTACACGCTATTGAATCCAGAGATCGCCTACTGAACTACTGGGGTTTAAGGATGGTGAGTCCTAATGCAGAGGTATTTTTGCAAAAGTTATGACTGTGGGGAAAAAGCAGATCTTAGCAAGACTTGTTGGAATCTAAAAAGAAAAATGTGGGTAGCCATGCATTTATCAGCAATAATTAAGCAACAATAATTCTAAAAAGCTTTAAAATAGAAAGAATGTATGGCATTTTCTTTCCAAATTTAAGCTCAATTATCTCTTAAAAATGTGTGGTTACCCCCAATTTTCTTTTTGGATTCTGATAGCCCTTGCTAAGATCTGCTTTTTTCACACAGACAAACCATGCAAAAATACCGTTGCATTTAAGTAGGCAAATATTGAATATCGCAGACCAGAAGGGGGCACCATCCTTAATTAGGGACAGAGATAATTATTGAGAAAATATTACCTGGGATCCATCAGATAAGGCTACAACATTATCTCGCCCTGTGGCTTCTAGTCCTGTGATCTGTGACGTGTCTAAAGTAGTGTTATGATCTTCATCATCATCCATTTCAGTATCTTCTAAAGGTCCCTCTTCTGTGTCCTCTTTTGCATCCAGCATCTCATCAATTTCTTGCATGCCTCCCACTGAATGAGCTTGTAGATGACAGTAAAGGTGAACTTTTCTGACCAGAACCCTTCCACACAGACAGCAGTGGTAGTGTGAATTGTCAGTTACACGTCCATTTGCCTTTGTGCATCTTAACTTGCAACGAAGCATCTGATGACCTGACAAAATAGAACATGCAAAGTGAAATGAGTAATTAAACCAGTTGGAAATGAAACCTGCTCAGACCTTAACTTCTCACATGTAAGAGTCAAGTTCAGACATTAAGCAATTCAGCAAGCTGTCACGACAAGGAAATTTGGGAAGAGTACATACCTACTGAGGGGTGAGGATTGGAGTCAACAGGAGTGTTAAGTTTACCACCCCATCACTTAATGGTTAGGTAATCTTCCCAGGTAATGTTAACAGAGTTAGCAGTCAAGTGGTTAGTGACTGTGACATGAAACTTCAATCACAGTGTCTGGTTCAAGTCTTCCTATTGGCCACTATGACTACCCAGTTGTATCAAGTTTCGAACATGTTCGAAACCTCTAAGACATTGAGGTGACAAATCGCACAGAAATTGCCGCTAGTAAATACACCAACTAGCGATTTTTATCACAAGCACAAGGGTGAAAAAAAATTGCACAAAAAATAGCACGTGTAAACTGGCCTTAAATGTGTTTCCCTTGTCATTGCATCATTCTAACAAGAATTTCTTCAATCTGTTTCTCTATTACGGGGCAGGGTCAAGTGTGGGCAAGTTAACCTCACCACAAACCAGTTTATTAAATTTTGGAGCATGTTTGCATATATGTAAGATGGCCGAAACGGTCGACGCAAGAAACACAAGTCTGAGCAAAGATTTACGAGTTTATTACTGTCAAACGTTACAAAATAAAAATAAAAAGCAAAAACGGGAAAGAGTAACACAAGGGTTGTTGAGAACTAAACATAAGGACCAGCCTTGTTCTTAACTTGCAACTCTCTGCTGTAGCCCAGACTGTACCACTAAACCAACTGAATTTACTGAGCTAAATGCAGCCAATTTAGAACAGGTAAAAGGAAATTATGAACACAACGTTAAACCAAATAAGGCTAGGGAGTGAAACTACTACAAATACAGGATTTACCTACAGGAAATAGGTGTATAAAATGCAATGTTCTTACAGTGGCAGGATTTGTGTAAAGGAAACAGATGTTTACCACTCCTAAACAACAGGAATTACCGGTAGGTAAAAGAAATATGTGGAAATAATACAATTACACATGGTGAAACAAGGTGTGTAAGGAAATAAAGAAATTTAGGTAAACAACCAAATAATAATAATTTGTTAGAAGAATAAAAATGGCTTGAAAGTAATTTGGAATTTAGAAAATAAAAATGAACTTAGAGTGACCAAGTCACATAAAGTCAAAATGAATGGCATTCTAAACTAAGGTAAGCATCACCTCCATGCTGTACAATCTGCTTGCCTGCATGCATCTTTTCAAAGTGCCTCCTCATGCGGCCTGGTTTCTGTGGCTTATTGTTGCACAGTGGACAGTGGTACCTCTTGTTTGTCTTGGTGCAGAAGTGCTCACAGCTTGGGTCACTGCATTTGTAGATGTCCAGGGTCTGGTCACTGCCCAGCACTGAGATGTGTACATTGTGTTCTGTGTTGTCACCATCAGCAACTGCCACTTCAGCTTCCCTAATAACAACAGATCAATGACACTTGCTTGTTGAATGTTTGCTTCCAAGTTTTTTTTTTTGTCAGGACTAAGAAGTAAAGAGTATCTACTGGTATAATAGATGTTAATCAATAAAAACAATAGTGAGGGTATGAATGGCACATTTATTTTCAAAAGCATAGTACTTACAAAATACCTGTTACAAATCTTAAATACCTGTTTCTTGAGTATCACAAAGAAACTACAACATTTGTTACAATTTAACTCGCTCTGGATCTCTCGTTTCCTCACACTTACAACTGTTAAAATTTTAGACTGCAATACCAAACCATTCTGGTCCTTAATCCTAGGGGGGAGGAGCTGTTAAAAGTGATGGGGAGGTATAAAAGATACTTTGATGTTGGAATTTGTAATTTTCAATTAGTATTATTTTTGTGGAGGGGATGGGAAGGAGTAGCTTAATTGTTTGCCCAGTATTTTTTTGAACAGTGATCAATATTCTGGCAGATTATTTTGGCAGTGTGGAGAGGGGGGCAGAGAGAGGGTGAATATTTTTAATACTGGCCATTTTTTGTAAATAAAAAAGGCCTGGTCTTTTTGGGATCGGTGTTGGTCTAAGATTATTTTTGAGGTACCAGATAATACGGAATTAGTACCATTATGGGCAATAGCTTCATTTGCACCTTCCTTTCTTTTTAAATCCAATTGTCTCTCCCTTCCCCCCCCCCCCCCCCCCCCCACCATACTACTACCACCTGGGTCCCTCATTTTGTTTGAATTCACACAAAAATGTAAGTTCATAAGAGGTGCTACATTGTGGGGGTTTTTGGCTCAAACCTGCGCTGAAATAAAAATTTGGAACCTTTTGCCATACAAAGCATCCTCCCAGAAAACCAAGAGGTTCAGATATTCAGATATTCCCTCAGAATGAGAACAAACCATGATCAATTTTTAGCGATTGTTCTAAGACAGATTTAGGAAGAACTTGAAAAAATTGTTCAACCCATTTCCATACATCTGCAGCCAAACATACTTAATATTTTCTTTTCCTCTTTTTTTATTTTTTGTTGTTGCATTTTTTAAATTGAACAACTAGTTAACATCATGTTACAAACGGTGACATAATCCCTTAAACCTCTAATGGTAAAACACTGGACTTCTAACAAAGTGTAGAGAGTCAGAGAATAGTTACAGCTAACAGCAGTGCTATTTATCATTAATTTCAACAGTCTTAGTATGCTACCAGTACATGACAGCTTCAGAAGCAACTTTTATGAAACTAACATAAATGTGAACTGTACTTTTGGAAATTTCACAATTGAAAAATTAAACTGATTTGAACTTAATTGACTCTATCTCTGCTAATCAAACTGAACTCCTTTAGCTGGTTTTAATCTGTTGAAAGAAAAAGAAACAGACCACCTTTCAGTTTGCCTGTTGAAAATGCACAGTTAAAACCAACTAAAGGGTTTCAAATCTAATAAAATTAGTTTACAGAAGCCTGAGAAAACAGCTGATGTTTCGTGAGGTCGCCAATTGAGCCCTCACAAAATGACGTCTGAGTAACGAGCACAGAAATTCCATGCTGATGACGCGTCACTACCCAGATCTAGGTAGTGCTTCTGATTGGTTGAAATGAAATTCCCTCGCATTTCAACCAATCAGAAGCACTACCTAGATCTGATGAGTGACGCGTCATCAGTATGGAATTTCTGCACTCGTTACTCAGACGTCGTTTCGTGAGGGCTCAAGTGGCAACCTCGCGAGACGTCGGCTGTTTTCTCAGGCTAGTTTACAGCAGCAGCTGATAATTTAATTTCCACTTCTTCAAGACATAAGGGCAGGCCAATATGGATACCATGACTACTGAGGTGTGCTTAGAAAGTAATCAACAACTAGTTTATTAAACATGATTTTGCAGTCATAGAAGCCAGAATCTGTCTCTGTAATGCATCAACCTCCAAAATAGTTAAAAGGTTTTCTGGGAAAAGGGGCATTAGTGCCAATTTGGCCTAGAAATCCAAACTTGGAAAAGAGGCACTGAACTAACTCAAACCTAGATGTTACCCTGTACATCGTAATGCCAAAATCAACAAATGCAGATTTCAGTATGATTTACATTGTGTTTGCTTCATTCCTTAACATGATGAAATGATATCAAAGTTGACAAACAAACATATGTTCAGTGTAAAAATATATGCATCTGATCTAAAATAATCAGAGTTAAAACTTACTTTCTGCTTCCAGGGTTGATAAGGCTGTGACCTTGTTTTCTTTTCACAGGAAGAGCTTGGTTTGTCTTCTTAGGTGGAATATCTATTGGATATATTAAAACTAAATTATTATTACCGGTACTTCACAATTATAATGAGTGGCTTTTCTGTCACGGAATGAATAACCTTTATGGAGGAGGGAGGGAAGAAGAATGCCCGATACATTTATTTCACAAGCTGCCAACTGCCCCCAATTAAAATAAATAGAACTATCTGCAGCCAGACTATCAACAACAATTATAATGACTTACAGTACAGACAAATGAAAAATATTGTTAACCGGAAGTCATGTCATGTTTTGTACGCTGGTAGGAATTTACACAAGGGGAGACCAAAGTCTGCAGATTGCCAATAAGATAACTATGAATTACATGACACAGGCCTAGATGAGACAGAAGACTGTCAGTTATTTGAATCTATCAGAGGGCAGCCTTAACTGACAGACAGACACTTATTTATATGGGACAGTCTTGTCAGTAAGAAATACTACTATCAAAAGGGGCCCTGTCAAAATTTAAATTTTATTAAAATTACAAGATGGTGAACTTTAAACACAGCTGTCAAAATGGATGACAAGAATAATAACATACTGTTCCCAAACTTTTTCCATAATTCATTCCAAATCCACAACTTAACTCACCAAAGATTGATGACCCTGCTACGGCTCCATCCTATTAACAGAACATAAAATACAGTCATGCAGGTAACAGAAAGCTGCACGAAGGGATGAAGCAAAAGACCAACTGTAATGCTTCCAGTTGGTCCAAACTAGCCAAAGATGGGAGTTGTATATTGATTGTTAAAAAAACGTACAGTTTACTGAGCTATAATTTCTGCTGCACATTAGTTTCCAGTTTTTAGTAGTTATTTATCTTGTATCATTACTTATAGTATACAGATCTTCAC
Source organism: Siderastrea siderea (assembly GCA_964030785.1). NCBI lineage: Eukaryota > Metazoa > Cnidaria > Anthozoa > Scleractinia > Rhizangiidae > Siderastrea > Siderastrea siderea. The sequence continues at coordinate 55,529,943 of OZ034971.1, forward strand.
TCCAACACTGTTCTTAAACATGATCACTTTGACATTGAAAATCTAAAAACAGAAATCAAAAGTGCACCTTTTGATTTTTCAGTCTCTCCAAAGAATCTGATGACACTGTGGAAACAAATAAAATGTACAGTTAAATGACAATGTTAAGAATTGTTTTTTTTAAAGATATTTACTGGACATTAACCAAAACTAAAAGCTCTGCAAGCAAGCCACAGAGTGAAAAAAATTTTTCTTGCTTTGTAGAACATGTGTCCTTACAGATCTTCATTTTGATTGGACATTTACAATGTACAGAGTGACATAGTTGGACACCCATCACAAGTACATGATGGACTAAAGGATTAAAAATATATTATAGGGTGTCTCAAATGACACAGTGATTTCTACAAATGGAGTTATATGAATTTTAAATAAAAACTAAAAATGAAAACAAAATGAGATTTTGACATGTTCTTGTAACAGGACTTTCTAAGGTTCAAATCATTTTCAAAAGACAATGTATTGGACAGTAATCAACTCTTCAGGCATGAGGCCCCAAGAAGAACAGTTTTACTGCTTAAAATAGTGCCTTTGAGAAAAGCAATTTGAAATTTGAAAAATCCTGTCACAGTAACACATTAAAATTACTATATATTTTTAAATTGAATATGAGGTAAAGTTTAAAACAGTATTAATTGAATTTTGAATGTTTTGGAAATAACCAAATGCTTGATCAGTTAAGGACGGTGCCTCCTTATATTACTGCGTATACATTCTGCGCATCTTGTGTCTGGTCCAAGAGGTTTCTTGAGGACACAAACGGTGAAAGCAGATCTTAGCAAGGGCTTTTGGAATCCAAAATTAAAGAAAATTGGAGGTAACCATGCATTTTCAGAGATAATTGAGCTTAAATTTGGAAAGAAAATGCCAGACATTGTTCTGTGTTTTAAAGCTTTTTTAGAAGTATGGTTGCTTAAATTATTATCTCTAAAAAATGCATGGTTACCCACTTTTTCTTTTTGGATTCCAACAACCCTTGCTAAGATCTGCTTTTCCCCATAGTCATAACCTGTGCAAAAATACCACTGTATTAGAAGGCACCTTTCTTAAGAGGCAATATCTGAAAACCCATTACTTTAGTGCACACCACCAGCATGTCTAAGCACATTTTTTAGACATTTCAGAAAGCATTTCAGCAGAAGCATTTCAGAAATTTGGTCTGACAATGTCTGGCGACTGACTGTTATTTCAAGCTCTGCATGTGATCTCTTTAAATACTCATCATTCACTGGAACTAAATATAAATACCTTTCAGTAGCTCAGTGAGTTCTGAGACTGTGTCGGCTAATCTAAAGAGGATTGTCTGAAGTTCTGTCTTCTTCTCGCTTGCCTTTGCTTCATACAGATCATAACATAGTGATGACATCCCTGCACCAATTGTCACAGACACTTTGTTTGCTATTGTTGCTACAGAAATGGCACCACTCTCAAAGCCACACCTGTTGGATAGCAACATAAAGTTTAGGTAGTTCGAATATCCTTTATAATGGGTCCTTTATTTCCATCCTGTTGAACACTGAATGTAGTAGAAGACATAAGAATGATGAGGTTTTGTGTCACTGACCCAACCACTAGGTAAGGTGGTAAAATTAATATAAAATTTACTCTCATTGGTGTCCAGGGTTGAAAGCTATAGGTACAATCAAATCCCAAAAACTATAAAAACTTCTAGCCCAGCAACATGAACAGAAAAAAAGCTTTCCCCAGTCCTGCTTCAGTTTCGTACTGTATTGATTCCTTACAACTTGAAATTTATGTCAACCTCTTAATTTAACAATTTTGTGTTCACCCTAATGGATCAGGATTAAACGTGTCTGTTTAATTTTTACATAATAAAAATATGCCATCAGACTATCGGATCTAGTTGCTTCATGCTACAGAATTTGGGATAAGCTCCGGCCGTGTGGGCCTCTAAGACCTTGCGACTTGACCTTTACCTTACCAATATGCCACTACTATGAATAAACACCTTGTTTTTCCAGCCACATTTTCGGCCTGAGTAAATGTTCACGCAGTCACTTTTTCAGCTGAACACCCAAACTGATAACACCAACTTTTTATCCCCTATCAGTAATCATATTAAATAAGATTTTACTGTTAGATCAGTAAAATATTGTTAATGGAACGTGACACTCATTCTCAGTGAGCCTTTCATGGCGCGTTCGCTATCAATAGAACTACTATGCAGTTGGGATCCCAAGGTCACTAAAATCAATAGCTCCATTGTAGCTAGACCTACAACATTATGGCTCTGTTTCTAGTTAGCTTTTTCGCACGTTTTATTGCATTGGTCGATAGCATTAAGGACCTATTCATAACTAAGATACTACACGTGTAAGGCCAAGCTGTTGTATAGTACAGCCTTAACTACTGGCTACGTTAGCAGACACCGTCTAGATATAAAAGCTTAAGCAACCCGTTCAAGGTTCAATTTGTAATTCTCTTGTGCAGTGCAGCCAGTGTTTTGTCAATTTAGCAAAAATTTTTCCCTCCCTCCCTCCCTCCCTTTGGAGATGGGTTGGCTATGTTATTTGTGCTTCAATAAACTAGGGTCACTCCTGCGTGGTGCGGTTAAGTCTGCGCAGCGACCTCCCCCAAGCTTGTCGGCTTCGTTGCCTTTATGCATCGCCTGCTAACCAATACTCTTGTCTGATCCAGCATGTGCTGTCTAGCATTCAGCTCGTAGTGCTGGGGAGATAAGTGAGGTGTTTTTGTCACGCAAATCGGAAGTCGCATAGACTAACCAACTGCAAGGCAGTGTTCCCCTCAATATCGCCATCCTGAGAGTGTTTTACTTTGTTTCGCGTGTCACGCGCTTATTTATAGCCTATTGCAGTTGCGCTACGTTCCTCAGGAACAGTGACATTAACCAAAACAAATAGCAACAAATAGCACCAATTTTGACCGTTACACTTACCTGAATCTTTCAAAATAAGTCTCATATTTATCAACTTCAGCCAGTTCTTTCTAAAACAAAAATAAATTAATAAAAACTAAACATAAAACACAGAACCCAAGCCGGCCATGAGGCTACTACACTGAGAGGAGGGAGAAGGGAATTAAATATATACTCACATAATATCAGAGCAATTAAAAAAAAAAACAATCAATCACCTTTGTTCAACTGGGGTGACATTTAATTGGAGTTTAATTGGAGTTGACCAGATCCTCAGATTCCAGATTGTATCAAAATTTAGAGATTGTTGTCTGTTTGTTTTTGTTGTTTCATTTTGTCCTTTTTCATGGAGAAAAGAAAACTAAAGAGCTCCCCCCTTCCTTCCCAAAAAAACTCCTCAAAGCAAGGATGACAACCAACAACTGATTAATTAAAATTTAACTGTAACAAAGGCAGGGAACAAGGCACAAATCAAAGCCATCCATAATGTGCCAGGGTGTGATTTTTTACCCAAACAAAATTCTTATGTTATCATCTGAAACGGTAACTTATATTAGACTGTAATAGCAACCTTTAGATTGCACTACAAGTATGAGATTGAGTATGAGTGCGACTTTTGTAAAGAAGGCAGCTTCAGGAATGAGATTGGTATGCGATGTGACAATGTAAAACCTGCAAATTGTAATTAAAAACTCATACTCGTACTCAATCTTGTTTTCGTACTCTAATCTAAAGTTCCCTATTAACCCAAAATTATATAAATAGCTAGGCCAGCCAGCCAAACAGTGGAGCTCCTAAATGAAAAATCATGAATATTCAAAATAACTTGCATACAAAAAAAGAAAGAACAAAAAAAAAAAACAAAGAAAAGAAACGAAATTCACTCATTTCATGAGTATGATGCTCCGCTTCCATAGAAGCTCAGACTGCCATTTAACTTTATATGTGTTCTCTTACATGTGAATCCAGTTGCGCATGGTCCAGTCGTAAGTGCCACACATCAACTCCATCTGATGCACTAAAAAACAAACCATTGCAACATTTTCCAGTTGAAGGGTGGAAAAAGGGCATAAGTGACGATTTGGGGTTAAAATCGAAATTGCTCCTATTTAGCTGAACATTGGCACACAGGCTGGTTTTCATGTGAGGAATGCTGTTGCACACTTATTTCTTGACCTGAGATCTAAAATTTGAAGAATTAGCGTATTACTTTGGCGTGAAAAGTTTTGTTGAACTGAACTCGCTCAAGTGATGCGTGAAAGATTTCTTTTGTTCTCTACCTGAACTAAAACAAAGGAATTCAACCTAGAAACCACAGTCCTCCTGTTTTCTTTGTGTCAGTTTTTAACAAAAGTAATACGCTAATTCTTCAAATTTTAGATCTCAGGTCAAGAAATAAGTGCGCAACAGTGTTCCTCACATGAAAACCAGCCTGTGAGCCAATTTTCAGCTAAATAGGAGCAATTTCGATTTTAACCTCAAATCGTCACTTATGCCCTTTTTCCACCGGGCCCTTCAGTTAACGGAGCTTAGGAGAATAAGAAACTGATATGGAAATACAAGCCATAAGCAAGTCATGGCAAGTATTCTCTAATACTGTTTGTAGTTCTCCCTAACTAAATACCTTTTCTCCCTGTTTCTCACCCCTTCATCAGGGCTAAGACATTTAAGCTGAAGAAGCTGGCTTCACAAGGAAAGTACATGTAAATCAAGGATCCATTGTTATTGCTTGGTTACTAATATGAACCAAGAGTTGCCTGCCTTCCTCACACTAGTTATGTTACAATAATATTTTTCCAGGCTTTAACACTGAAAGGTACAAGATAATTCTAGGGCTGGTTACTTTAGATTTCAGTATTCTTGGAGGAACCAAGCCTTTTTATCTTGGCACTGCAATTTCTCCTGGGGTGCTACCCAAGCCCCCTCCATCCCTCCACACATTTACATGAATAAATGTAACAATCTACCCTTTGTGCACCTGTCATCAGCTTCTCCGAGGGGGGGGACCCGGGCTGATGGGGGGAAATATGGGGACTTTATGGGGAATTTGCAACAAATTTGAGCCATTGTGGTGGGGGAAATGTGGGGACTTAGATTTATGATGACCCAACTCTCGGGGAAAATGTGGGGACTTTGCCACTGGTGAACTGAGAGAACATTGGAGCAAGTTGTGTTTTCGCTCAATCAATGACAAGATGGCGGAGGATAAGAACAATATGTGTTGAAATCCATTAGTTTTTGTCTATCAAACAGACCATCCGTCAAATATTTGTACCTATTGACAGGCATAAGCAAGTTTAGAATTCCCCTGTGTATATATTATTGTTAGAGGTCATTGTTAGAGGTCAACAGGTTCTAATTATAAGTTCTTCACTAATATTTGCCGATACATCTACATTTGTCATTAGTCGGGACAGATTTAGAGCAGCTTGCGAATAATTAAGGTTTAAAAAAAGTTGAAATATTCACAAGAATGGTTATTGTCTCAAGCATTACAGTAACCATTTAAGTGAAGGGCGTCATTGTGTTTAGAGGCAACAAATGAACCATGATGGTATATAGTGTGTTCTCCCGTGTTGGCATCAGTCCGGACAGATTTAGAACAGATTATGGGGAATTCACGACGGAAATAAAAGTTGGAATTTTCGCCAGACTGCTCATATACAGTATATAGGAGTCATTTAGAGCACCTTGCAGAGTATTCAAGAAAAGAAATTAAAGTTCAATTTTTGTCAGAACGCGAAGTCTCGAGTGTTCGTTAACTCTTCAAAGAACCAAAATGATGTCCTGAAGTGCATCTTGAAGTCCTGTTGAGTGTCTGGCTTCGCCAAGTACTGGGGACTTTGCTAGAAAAAAATCCCCCACCGGTGGGGAAATACAAGAACCTTGAAACGCACAACAAGCAAAGTCCCCACATTAGCCCGGGGTCCCCACCCCCCTCAGGGAAGCCAATGACAAGTGCATTATGTCACAAGTTTATGCCTGCAAGTGAACAACTCGATCATGTGGATAAATTAAATTGCCAAAGTTTCTCTATCACCAATACACGAGCATAAAAACTTTCAAAGAAAAAATAGCTCAAATGTGCATTTGGGGAGTCAGAGACATGGGAGCTGGGGACCGTCCCCATGTAGTGAGGCTAAATTTCTCGGGACGCGGGTTTGGTATTTTTATGGCCGGGATAACGATATGGGAAAAGGCGCGCAGCCGAAGATGGTATTCAGCGTTTCAGCTGTAAGCTTACGCACTTGTCAAGAAGGCAGAAAATACAGGGAAAATTATTCGGCGTTTTGCCGGACACTCTTCCTTGGGTGTAGCTATAAATGAAGCCCTCGCAATTTATCCCAACCGTAAAGCAAGCGACAAAACGGCCAAACAACAATGTCCCACAGAGAAATGTATAGAAATCGAACATCTCAAACGAAACCACAACACTTACTTTATAACCCAGGAAGAACTGTCCTCAGGAAGCCTTGTCCAAACCAGATATCTTGCAGGTCCACAAGGGACCGTAGCGTGAAGTGCCTCCACTTTATTTGTCCTCAACAGGGAGGCCAAATCTGTGGTCCCTTCTGAAGCCTCCGCCATTATGGCTACCTCATCTGCGTGTACTTTGTGCGCTAGGAGTTCCTCGGGGTGGACCTTACTCGAGAAGGTCCGTAAGGGTTCGGTTCCCTCGTGACGCTATCTCGTTAACTTCATTTCTTGGCTCCCACTTGTTTTTAGTAAAAGCGACACGAACAGTGCATAGCGTTTTCTGAAAGGTAAGGCTTTTTTTCTTTACAGCGAGAAAAACCAGTAGAAGTAAAAAATTTTAGGGACCTGCGAAATGGCCTTAGATTGTCGGAAGAGGTTCGGGTCAATTTCGACAATCTTCGGAAAGTCTTCTTTACAATGAATGCTGGGATAGCTTTCTTCTTTCGGCGCCATCTGCTTTCGCATGTGGAAGTGTGCTGTCTTGACTGCAATCAGCTGTAATTTTGTACCTTTAGTTGTGTTATAATCAAGATGAGTGACACAGAAGATAGGGAGCGTTCTGAAGAAAGGGTAAGGAGACTTTGCACCTTATTTTATGGACGAAATCTGCCCAAGTTAATTCATAGCTTGCTATCTGCTATTAGCTTGCTGTCAGCAATTTAGTTTTCCAATCCAGTGAATGAAATTGTAACCTAAAATAGTTAAGCTTGGAGTCCAAGAGCGTTGTAAGGAACAGTAGCTCAGACAATGTATAACAGAGTAATGAACACTGAATAATTGTGTCGTTTTTTGTCTCAAATAGCGGTTATGTTCTGTCGAAGTTTCTGCAGATAAGGTTATAATGCTGGTTGAGCTCCAAAGGGAGCCACTATAACGTCATATTTCTTTGTGTAATTTGACTGTGATGTCCAAATTTGTTCAGGTATGTGTGTTGTGGTTCAATTTTATCCTTGGTTCAATTTTTATTTTCCTTTGTTTTAAACTCATTATCATACATTACCATACACAAAAACAAAGGAAAATAAAAATTGAACCAAGGATAAAATTGAACCACAACATATGCCCTCTAGGATACCTTGATAAGTTTTATGATGAACTCAGGGTTGTAAGCAGTATTTATAAATATAAGTTAATCCTAGTTTCGCCCAGACTTTTGAGGGGGTACGCCCCAAGTTGCCATGCAAATCAAGGTTCTCATGTTCGCTTTATTCACAAAGTAGAATCTCAAATAAATCTCCTCATTGTACCTTTCTATTTCAGTCTCAGCTGCCCACAAAGCACATGCATTCTTAGGTTCATGAACACTTTCATGCCCACAATGTCAAAGGAGTAAAGATTTCTATCTATCTATTTATCTATCTATCTAAATCATTCATCTTTTTCACCACGTGCTCGATCTAGCGTGGTGACAACATCACAGCAACACAAGTTGAAATCAATATAATTCAAAATTTCGTTGTTTAACACAAAACCAGAGGAAAAGAATTCACCATCAAAAAATGTTTAGATGCTGAAAATTACATTTCAGTGGTTTTCTTGGTCAGATCTACTTTTAAAACAAACATCTTTGGACAAGAAACGCTTTCAAACAAAATGGCGGCCATATTCTGTTCTCCTTTGGCACAAGAAGATGCTGAAACTCGGAACTTGTCAATCACACAACTTTCAGGTGAATGCTAAATGAAACTATACGAACAACTCAATAGTAGGCCAAATTTCATTGGTCCTAACGTACCCCCATTGTTCACCAGTCTTGTTTTTGACCAACAAGACCATCGCTTATTTCAAGGACCGATTAAATCGACCTTGGCGCATCTGGATGTTAAATCGTGGGCTGATCTAATCGGCGCGTGGCGAATCTAGGGTTAAAACTTGGCTGTCACTACTGATGCAAGCTCAAACATAAGCACAAAGATAAAGGTCCATAAAACACACTGCAACTCAAGCATACACTCAAGGATACTTGCGCTTGCCTTTTGGAGAGTTATGTGTACTTTTGTTCCTATTCTTGCATGGCCTGTAAAAATTAGGCTTAACAGTGTGCTAAAGTAACAAAAGGCATAAAGTCAGCTGATTTTTCTGATTTATTTCACTTTTTATTCATTACTGTCCAGGAAGTCAGTGAAAGAGATGATGAAGACCAAGCTGAGGGCTACAATGGTGCAGGCTCAAGGTCTCCTTCCCGTTCGCGATCTCGGTCAAGATCTCGCTCTAGATCACGTTCCAGATCTCGATCAAGATCCCGATCACAATCCAGATCAAAGTCTCGCTCACGATCAGGTTCAAGACATAGATCAAGCTCAAGAAGTCGAAGCCGTTCACGTAGACGCCGTTCCCCATCTCGCAGTAGGTCACGTTCCCACTCACGTTCAAAAAAGAGGCGAAGATCCAGGTCTCATTCTCGCAGTCGCAGTCCATATTACTACAGACATAAAAGGTATTTCATTGTGTTATGGTATTTTAACTGGAAAGTCCTGACCATTTTTCATCCATCCTGACTCAGAAAGGGATAACTTGGAGAAAAAGGTTATTTAAGCTAAGAAATGTTTACAGTCAACATGCTCACGTATGAAGGCTCAACTTCAAATATTCATCGATTAGTTCATTCTTCGATTTCATTCTTCGAAAAATTTAGCGATTCTTCGAACCTTGGATTATATATTCGAAACGTTAATTTTGTTATTCAAAATTTTTCATGTAACATCGTAATAATACGAATTTTCCAAACAGGAACTGCCAAGTTAGTTTTTATACTGTAATTAGCCAATTTTCGCGTATGTCATGCATGTTATTCTCATTACTTTTAGGCACGACACAAAAAAATCGCAAGAACAAAAGCCGACAAAAATAATCCGTTAAGAGAAAATTAACCAAAGTAATATAAATCCTTAGAAAGAAAATCAAAAAAAGTTACTAATTTTAACAAGGGAACTTTATTCTTTGTCTGCAGGTTTTTTTGTTTTGCTTTTTATTCGTGCACGTGGCTTAATGAAACCGTCAAAAAAGTATAAATAACCGCCACAATTTTACCGGCAATTTACACTTAACGGTTTTTGCGCAGTGTATATACTTTAATTTTGTACATGAGTTCAGGTTTCCTAACTCCAAATGGCAAGAAATTCGCTTGGGGGCTTTTACAATGCTGGTGAACCCTTGCCTTCTTATGTAAGGAGTGAGTATCGTCAACCTTTTCAGTGCTGGATTAGGGTTGTCAGATATTTCAGGGAACACAAGAATGCCAAAAAATCGTCCAACACTATTCACTCCACGGGATGGCTAAACCATTTTCTTATGGAGGAAAAGAACCTGTGTTGATAACGAATGACATCCTTGAAGTAATCGAGATTTGGAAACTTTACACTTCTTCCGAGTGCACCATGTTGACGATTTCTGATGTCATGTGTGAACTTTCGAAGAGTCAATTTCGTTTATTGAAAAAAAATCGTTATCTTTCAATCTACCTACAAGGACACGTATAATGTAATAAAAGAAAGGAATGCCCACGTGAAGGATGCAATCTTCAATCCATGATCGTTCATTCATGAAGCGCGTTGACTGTAACACACATCTCCAAAATGGTTTAGAGTTCTCTGTATCTTTCCTGTCTTAGCACCCTCATACAGCTAAAATCAGTATCTGGGCATAGTGGTGTAATAAGGTTGTGTTGTCCTAGTGTTATGTTCAGCTCTGCCAGTAGAACCACCTAAAAAATGTGTATTTTTCTCGTTCTCGTTGCAGATCTAGATCCCGAAGTGTGTCGCCTCTTTCTTCCAGGAAACGTCATGTTGGAAGCCGGGTAATCCCTGTTTGTCCATGTTTAGTAATGAATTTTGCATTTGAAAAAAAATGGAGAATGCTTACAATGATGTTTTTTTTTTGCTACAGGATAACCCCGAAGCGAGCAATTGCCTGGGAATTTTTGGATTAAGTTTGTACACCACTGAAAGAGATTTGAGGCAGTACTTTGAGAAATATGGCAGTGTTGATTCAATTCAAATAGTATACGACCGTCAGGTGAGATACTGTTTGTGTACAGTGATGACAATAATGATAATATTATTATGGTAGTAATAATTGCATGATTAGCAACAATTCTGAGAAGCTCAAAGCCCTGCAGTTGGCAGTAAATGTATCTAGCATAACTGCATGTTCCCTGATTCCATATGCCTTCAGTGTTGAACCTCTTGTGCTTGTTGTTGTGTCTTGGGTGTCATTTTGAGGTTCCTGCATGTTTTGGGCCTAAGGGTATCTGGCCTCCCCTTCTTTTTTCCACTTTCCTATCTGAGTGATCCGGGTGGAATTGCCCCCCCTCCCAAAAAAAAAAATTCTTCACTAAAGCAATGTTGTCCACATTTTGGTTTCACCAATTAAGAAATAAGTAAAATAAATAACTGTTTATTGATCACTATTGCAGTTAAAAAACTGAAGTACAGGGATAAAATACATGATTTAAAAATTAACACTTCTATTAAATATAGGGTTTGCTATTGTCATTGATGAAAGGTGACAAATGAGCCGGGACGCTTTGTGCGGCATATGTTCCTGTTGTTACTTGCTTTGGCATTACTGGTCGTGTTTGGCCTGAGGATATTGCCGTGGGTGTGTCCTCTGCTATTGAGTAGTAAAAAGTGGTTTGGATGGTTACTATTACAAGCCATAGGATTTCTCAGTAACGATCGTTTCCAGTACCATATAGTTACCGTATTCTTAAAATAACAGAACCAAAAAATAGTTTCCCATCTACGTATTCAGCCATGCCATTCAAAATTCACTTCATATGAGTTTTTTCCGCTCTGATTCTTAACTGGTAGAGCAATTGTTTGGTTTTGACTCTGCTTATATGCAAACTGAAACATTATTTAGCGAGCTCTCGTCCGCCATCTTGCATTGTTCCCAAAGTGCATTGCGTGGTACTGATGACACGTGTTCTTTCCGCCATTTACGCATGAAAGATTTTTGACAGTCAACAGCGGATCATTATGGCTTCCTGTTCCATTGTGGCTAAGAATAAAAACTACGACTCCGTAAGCTTGAAAACATTTAGGAGGTGGTCCTTTTGTGACGATTTCGCCATGGAAACTAATGCCGAAGGCCAAATCTCTTTGTTGAAGTGCAAGATTTGTACCGAACATGTGCTTCTTAGTTTGATTTAATTACGACTTTTTCAAGCATTTTGACCATTTCCTTTTCTGTTTTCAATGGAATTTTTTTTTATTTCCAACATTGCCTTTCTGAACCATCTTACCTTATTAGACAGCTTGTAAAATAAGAGCTAAATAAAAGCTATTAATAGTATACACTGAAGTTCTATTTTTCAAGTGCTTATGTTCAGTTTAACAACATGTTTATTAAAAGCAACAATATTAAAAATGGGTTCCCATGAATACTCATGGAACCAACAAATAGTTACAGATGGGTTCCCATGATCTCTGGGCATGGAACCGAAAAATTGTTTTCCATGGGATTTGAAATCCTAGGGCTTGTATTATGTAATTTTTGGATGTATTTGTGACATTACTGATTCCTCCTTGTTGCAAGGCTTGTAAGCTGGGCAGAACTAAGGGCATCGGTATAGCCAAGGGATGGATATATAATAAGCAGGGTCCCTTTCTGAACCGATTCAAGTTTGTCAGAGAGGAAGGCAGGAATATCCTGCCACACCTGAACACCATACTTCAAAATAGGTCTCATAGTGGTTAGGTACACCTTAAGGATTAGTCTACTAGCTACTCCTGCTTTTGTTAGCATTTGCAACGAAAATAAATGCTTAGAGGCCTTCTTAAAGATGTAGTCAATATGATCCATGTAGTTCCAATAATATACACCCCGAGGAGTTTATAAGTGGTGACGCGTTCTACAACATTATTGCCGAGGATTATAGGTGACAATAAAAAATTATGATAATACGTGAAATTGGCCAACATCTCTTTACACTTTTTGGTGTTTAAACTCATATTGTGGTCACAAGTACAAAATTATGTTCATTATAACTTCAATGTTTTAATACATGTGTGTGAATGAATCTTTCAGAGCGGTCGCTCCAGAGGATTTGGATTTGTCTATTATGAATCAAGTGAAGATGCCAGGGAGGTGGGTTGCACTGGTCTGAAGGTTTCTGAAATTGTTCACATTTTCATGTGCCAGTGGTACATCTGATTGCCCATATTATGGTGGCTGTAAGTTCGTGATTTAAGGGAACAGTATCCAGGCTGATTTATTGTACCTGTTTTTTGCAGTTACAAAAGTGTTTACTTATGATTAGTTACATTAGTTACTAGTATTTAGCATAGTTACTTCTTTACGTATTGTACTGCGCTTTTGATCATTTTAGGTAAAAAGCACATTACAAGTAAATAAATTATTAATTATTATTATTACTTATCACTTATCACTTTATATTTATCTTAAGTATGACCAGGAGCTTGCTTTTTTACCTTATAATAGGAGCAAAAAAATTGCCAAAAGTGATGAAAGAAAAAAAATGTTAACTAGAGAGACAAAATAATGGCTGAAAAATTCAGTGCCATCAGAATGGCAATTTTGAATCGTGGACTTACTGTCACAAAATCAAATTTAATGACTTGTAATTGAGTTCTGTCCCATTTCTTATCCGCTCTGTTTGGCTCTTTATATCTTTTTAATGAGATTATCAATAATCAGTTAACTGGGAGATTTCCCTTTGGCCAGTGGGTGACCACTTTGGAGTTAGTGCTGAGTAGATTTGCCCTCATGGTTTGCTTTGAGAACCTTTGCATCTTTTTGCCCCCACCTGCCCGCCTCTTTACTCCATCAAGGTCTTGTGTTCAGCTAAGTTCTCTTTCCTCTTGTTTTAGTCTTCACTGACAGATCAGTGTGTTTGCATTTTGCCCACATCACTTATTGCCTGCATTGCTCACAATTGGCATCTACCCACCATTTGAATATTGCCCATTGATTAGTTAATCCAGTTTATAGTATATTTGGTGGCATTTAGCAATATAAGTGGAATCTTGATCAGCCAAATTTTGATATTTTGGTGGGACACTGTCCCTTTAAGGAAGTTCTTGTGATTGTTCTGTGCATTCTTATTCCATAATATGGCCAGTCCAACGCACCCAATAATGAATTAAAATTCTAGGCTGTAAGAATCAGAGTGTTAATTTTCTAGATTGAATGTAGTGAATCATTATATTCCTCTTCCTCAGGCTAAATCAAGCACCAATGGTTTAGAAATTGATGGTCGACGCATAAGAGTTGATTATTCCATCACCAAACGAGCTCACACACCAACTCCTGGCGTCTACATGGGCAAACCTACACAGTAAGTTTAGCATTACGTGTTTGCTTTGATTGTTTTAGGTTGATAGCCATAGATAGATAGGGGCATTTTATTAAAAGGCCTTGTTCATTTACTTTATTAAACCACAGATAATAAACAGCGATGCCTGTGACGCACCTCAAACGTTTCTGTTACACGTTTTTGTGAGTGCTTTTAGCTTTGGTTGAACTACAATAAGTTTTAAAGTGTGTTAGAGTAACTGACCAAGAAACATTTCATTAAGCATTTGAACATGAAACAGAAGATTTTGCATTTTTGTGGTGCTTTTAGCATCAGTTGCAGCATCTTTATTTATGTGGCCTTTGGAGTTTGCAAGGTTTCATCAACCAGTCTCCCAACTAACTACACTGTAGTCGTAAATACAGTTTCTACATTCTGAGATTCCTTTGGTTTCTGTACAGGCATCGAAACTATCGCAAAAGCCACTATGATGATTACACTCGGGACAAGGAGTATTATTCAAAAGATCGCCATCGCGACTACTATGGTAGCGGATATGGCTATCGCTCTCGATCAAGATCTTACTCACCACGTAAGTTAGCATAATTCTTTATTCTGTGGTGTTGAACTTGATCTTGACTTCTGAGGCTAGACTCTAACTCTGCTCATAGAAGGACATAGGGAAAGGGCTCTTTTATGTCAAGGGTTTGTACATACAAATACTTAAAGGAGCAACAATGAATTCAGTGTTAGTATTGCCTCACAAACTGTTAGGCTTACTTGAGTTCTGTGTTTATTTCTTTTGATGGGTACTTCTCATTCCCTTAACAACTGTTTCCAAAACAATCCTGTAATCTATGACTACTGCTAGTTGTAAGCTGTCATCACCGGGTATTTGTTTGTTTTTTATCCTCCTGCTTAAGAACCTTTTTGTTCCATTTTGTCCTTTGCAGGCCGCTACTGATTCCTGTGAGATTTGAAGCAGTATTCGTATACATGTGTATCTCAGTGTGTAGGAAATCACTAGAGAACTAGACTAACAACAGGTGTAATATAATCAGATGTTTCAAAATTTTCTGCAAAGGAAAATATTTTAGTAAGTTTGTGTCCTACCGAGTCGATTTGGGTGTGACACGTGTGTTTGGATTAATTTAGCAGTAATGCTCATTAGGACCAAAAACCAGACGAGATCTACATGTGATCAGCGTTACACTTCTATGCAAATGTTGGTTTGCCATGTCACATGCTTGTCACGCAATTAGGAGTATCGTGTGACAAAAATAATTACCTCTGCTTAGTGGGGCTTGACCTGTCGCTGTGTTTTGTTTGTAAATCTTTTATGGCCACAGATGACGGAGTACAGTCCCTTGTAAGACCTGTTGTTTAAACAAAGGCTGTGGTTGTACTCAGTGTTAGTTCAGTGTAACCGTTTTAAATCAACTGATCCTACTGGCATTTGAAGTCATCAGTTAATTTAAATGTAAAGAAAGGAAACGCACCAATTATGTGCGTAATACAGTTTGAAGATTTGAAGTTAAGATCTAGCAACTTCAAATATTTTGTTTCCTTTAAATTCAGTTATGAATCACACCCTACACTGATTTAACTTGCTTTTCGTGTGCTAAAGAACCGAATGTTTGTTTGACAAAAAGAATGCACAGTTTCCTCGAAAGCACCACTTTGTCTCACCAATATTTTAGTAAAGAGGACACGCGCTTGAGTTTGGCTTAAGTATTAGAATAAATAGATACCTTATTTCAGGCGATTCGGTCAACATCTTGGCGTTTCACTTTTTTCATTCATTAGCAAGTGGTGTCAGTTTAATGGTTATTTAAGTGTTTTATTTGCTTTTAATTTGTAATGGAATAAAGTACGAAGTTTGTCTTGTTTGTGGATTTAACTTAGTTCTGTTTGTGCCACAGGGCAGAAACAAGCATGAAATGAGAAGATTTGAAAGAAAGAGCGAAGAACAACGTTTGGTCGCGAAATTTTGCAAGAAAGATGTGAAACGAAGAAACAAAACGAAGAATTTGCGAAGTTAGGGGAAGATTCGGGAAAAGGGAATGAAGATTGAATTGAAGAGAACGTGAAGATTTAAAGAAACGGAAGTATGAAGAATTCAGAGTTAATTTTGAGAAACCTTTTAGAGTTTTGCCAGTGAGTAGCGCAAGAATGAAGAAAAATTGAAGTTAAAATGAAGAATTTGCGAAGTTAGAAACGAAGGGACGGTACGAAGAAAAAGAAATGAAGATTGATTTGAAGAGAACGCGAAGTTACGAAGAATTTTGCAGCTAGTACAAGTTAGAAACGGGGGATTCGAAAATAAACGGGTATGAAGATTGATTCAAACAGATTGAAGAAAAGAGAAGAATGAAGAATTCAAAGCCGGCTCTTTCCGAAGGTTGTAATAGAAGAAAATGTTGCGAATGTCAAGTTATGAAGAAAGAAGCGCACAAGAGTAATTTCCTGAAAATCACTTGTTAGAAAGACCGGTGAAGAAAGGAAAATTTGGCGTGCGCATTACAAGTTTTACGAAGCCGACTATTGCTGCGAGGGGATTTCTCGAAAAAGCGAAATTCTAGCCAGGCCCTCGAAATGAAGTTTTGCCGAAGAATTGCAAAAGAGGAAATTTTGTTTCAGGTAAGGTAGAAAAACCATGAACGCCCGGTGAGCTCGCTTACTGGAGACCTGAAGGTCAATGGTTTGAGCCTGATCGTCCAAATCGCTCCGGACGTTCCCCGCTAAAATAGAGACTCAGTACTTTGGGGGGGGGGGGGGGCTTGTAGATGATTGGGGTAAATTTTCTTGGATGCGATATACATGGCGCTTTGCTCCATCTCCGTCCAGTTGTACGTGTGAACTCTTTAAATTTCAAAAAAAAAAAACAGGAAAAAAAGTTGTATCGAGGAATAGTAGTAATCCTACTCGTTTCATCATGCTAAGTATACTGGCGAGACGGTAGTGTTAGGGACGGAAAGGGGAGTTTCATGCACCAATTCCCTTTCTCCCCTCTCTCGATTCCTTGTCGGCGCCTGTCACAACCAAATTAAAAAAAGCTTTTCTCCGGGGAATGTTTTCTTTGATGTGAACTAACCGATGTGTGCACTGTTTATTTGACCAATTGAATTGTATGTTTTGTTTCTCTTTCGCGTATTTCGAGGTCTTGGGGCAGTGAAACGTCACGACTACAGTTCAAACTGTGCTACCTACCCTTCACAATCTGTTTGGTACAGCTGCAGTGGGCCTTTAATTTAAAGCTCAAGACACTTGGACGAAAAATCCCCAACTTCGCCAGCGACATTCTGTGTCGTTCATTACGACGCCGGAGTGTTGCTCTACCTCTCGCTTCTTGCGTATTGCTTCTAGTTTCTGCCTACTGCTTTAAGTTTCTGAACTTCACATGTTTCACCTTTTTTCTGCTGGACTTCGCCTAAGAATAAGGAGGGTTGCTCGTAGTCGACGGCGTCCTCCCTTTGGTCGGCAGTCTCCCAGGAACTGAGCTTATGGTATTTGTGAAGATGTTGATTCCATACATCTACCCCCCCCCCCCCCCCCAAACATAAAATTGATATTAAGCAAACCATTTTCATAATTTGGAGTGGTAAACAAGAAGAAACTGATGGCATCAAGAACGCGTAGGTGACCGAAACACTGATTTAATCAATTTTCAGCCTACTTGTTTACTCACTTGTTTTCTTTTTAGCACTCTTGTTTACTTTCAGCGCACTTGTTCACTCGTTCGTGAGTCGCTTGTGTTTTCCCAATACTGGAGGTAGTTATCACCAAGTGAATAGAGAACGGAAGATGGTCAAAGGTAACGACTAGTCTTGCATCTATTTGCAGTTGACAGCCCAAAAGAACTTAATTGTTGCCATAATAGGAAGCTGTGAGTTAACGCGGTTAATCGTGTAATCGAAGTTGAATAAATATTTTAATTAAAATTATTGAATGGTTTGTAATATTTCTTTCGGGATTCCAGGGACGGCGCTAAGGAGATTCACTGAATTTGTCACTTTTGACTGGTTTGATGGATAACTCGGTTTCCTTGTTTTCATCAACATACAAATGGAAGTGGAGACGAAAGTTTTTTGTTCAAAATAGGCAAAACTGCCGGGAAAGTGTGGCTCTTACAATGTACGTTCACCTGCAGAAACCTTCAATCAGTGATCAGTTCGTTTCTTTTCAAGCCTTCCCCTAGTAGCCTGCGGAGCAAGCGTTTCCGTGGGCTTTTCGGGACGTTCGAAGCCGGCATTTTTTGCTTTTTGGCCGCGCCAAAATCAGGGCGAGGCGAAATGCCCTTGCCCCAATTTTCGCGCGGCCAAAAAGCGCTAAAACGAGCGTCCCACGGAAACGCTTGCTTCGCAGGCAATCCCTTACTGCCTTGTGCTGTTGTGAAGCCTTCCCGTGAAGCTTTGCTCTTGCTGGGTCTAGGGAACAAGGACTTGCACAGACTTCCACGCTATCGGCCCAAGTGAAATGTAAACGAGGTTGATGATGTCGCGAACTCTCGCTCTCTTGTGACCTTTAAAGGCAAAGTGATACGGGCAAATTTAAAGTAAGATAACCAATCGCACAAAATGGTTGCGTTGCGGGTGAGAGGTTCAGTTTGATTGGACTCAGTGAAAGATTTAATTCACTTCGAGCCTTATGGAAATAGGGGCAGATTCCATCTCCTTGATCAGCCTGCGTGGCGGACGCCTGTAATGCATGAGGATGACACCCGAGTTTGAGTGTGTTTCTATCGTCGAGCTTCACGA
Organism: Siderastrea siderea; assembly: GCA_964030785.1. Taxonomy (NCBI): domain Eukaryota; kingdom Metazoa; phylum Cnidaria; class Anthozoa; order Scleractinia; family Rhizangiidae; genus Siderastrea; species Siderastrea siderea. Next base: position 55,548,370 of record OZ034971.1, read on the forward strand.
ACGCCCTATGATTTAGTCTGTTGCCTGTGTTGGGCCGGTTTCACAGCGGATTTGAACCACCCCTCTCCCCCCTCCCCCCCGTTCCAAATCAGCTAGCAGATGGGGACCTCTCAAGGATTTTGACTCCCTTCAGTAAGGCAATAATTTCCTTTCAGTCTTGCGGTACGTTTTTAGAACGAGGAATACACATTTTTGCTCCGACAGAAAATTTGTTTCTGCATATGGCAGGGTAACTGCGGTTGGCCGTTCACCGTATTTTAAAAGCCAAAAGAAATGGTTTGTTGGCAAGACTGAAAAGCAAAAAAGTCATTTTGGTGGTTTACAAGTAAATAGCAGATAGCCTCTTTTAAAGTTACTCGGTAATGTAAGTTTTTACAGGGGGTGCAAATCCACAAAGGGGGTCCAAATTCGAGGGCGAGAGTCAAAACTTACCGATGATGATGATGAAAATTAGAGCAGATTAAAACTTCGGTAGCACACGAGTCAATGAGAGTTGCCGGGTCAAGAAACCGGTGAGCGCGGGTTCTTTAATTTTATTCGAGTCGACTCTCGTTCTCGTTTGAAGTTTGACCGTTCGATTGCACGCGCGAAACCTTGAAAAGTGGCGAAAGCGCGAAACTTACAGCTGACGCACGAAAACAAACGTTCTTCAACTGAAATCTTGCTGGAGTAGCACCAGTTACGTACCATATATAAATACCACGACATTGCCAGAAACGAGATGACAGACGAACAAGGTAAAGGTGCGTAAAGACTGCCAATTTAGAGGTCATTTGATGGAAGGGATTTGTTCATTACTGAGAGACTTCTTGTTTTGCTTGGTAAGTTTGGTAGCATATTCTGTTGTAACAAATTGTAAGTTTATACCAGCCATGTAAAACAAAAACATTATTTTCTTGTCTTTCGAACTTTCCAACGCCCTTTCGTAAATTAAATCACAATCCTGTTACGCTTTAGCGATTAGATGCAAGACAATTGAAAGTTTTTTTATTTTCAAAAGGTAGCCGCCTATTTACGGTATTCTGCATAGAAAAGATTCTCGTTAGAAGCCACTCAAACAATGATACCCTAATCTGATGCGTGGTCCGACCCCCAATTATGAAAGACGTGCATTTAGGCAGCAAGCTGCGTAGATACGTGGTGTAACTATCATATAGTGGTTTGACTTAATCCAATATAGGCATAAACATAGGAAGCAATATACATAGCTATACACAGGCATACACAGCTATACATGGCTATACACAGATATACATAGCCATACATAGCCATACATAGCTATACACAGCTATACACAGCTATACATGGCTATTAACAGCTATACATGGCTATAGATGTATATACACAGCTATACATGGATATACACAGATATACATAGATATACATGGCTATAGACAGCCATACACAGCTATACATGGCTATACACAGCTATACATAGCTATACATGGCTATATACAGCTATACACAGCTATACACAGCTATACACAGATATACACAGCTATACATGGCTCTACACAGCTATAGAGGGCTATACACAGATATAGCTATACATGGCTATCCACAGATATACATAGCCATACATCGCTATACACAGCTATACATAGCTATACATGGCTATATACAGCTATACACAGATATACATAGCTATACACAGCTATACATGGCTATACACAGCTACACAGGGCTATACACAGATATACATAGCTATACATGGCTATCCACAGATATACATAGCCATACATAGCTATACACAGCTATACATAGCTATACACAGCTATACACGGCTATACATAGCCATACATAGCTATACACAGCTATACATGGCTATACACAGATATACATAGCCATACATAGCCATACATAGCTATACACAGCTATACATAACTATACATGGCTATACACAGCTATACACGGCTATACATAGCCATACATAGCTATACACAGCTATACATAGCTATACACAGCTATACACAGCTATACATGGCTATACACAGATATACATAGCCATACATAGCTATACACAGCTATACACAGCTATACATGGCTATACACAGATATACATAGCCATACATAGCTATACACAGCTATACATAGCTATACATGGCTATACTCAGCTATACATGGCTATACAAGGCTATACATGGCTATACATGACTATACACGGCTATACACAGCTATACACAACTATACATGGCTATACACAGTTATACATGGCTATACATGGCTATACATGGCTATACATGGGCATACGCAGCTTTACACAGCTATACATGGCTATACACAGATATACATAGACATACATATCTATACATGGCTTTACACAGCTAAACATGCTTATACATGGCTATACATGACTATACATGGCTATACACAGATATACATAGCCATACATAGCTATACACAGCTATACATGGCTATACACAGCTATACATGGCTATACACAGCTATACACGGCTATACATGGCTATACATGGCTATACATGACTATACACAGCTATACACAGTTATACATGGCTATACACAGATATACATAGCCGTACCTAGCTATACACAGCTATACATGACTATACACAGCTATACATAGCTATACACAGTCCTACATAGATATACACAGCTATACACAGCTATACATTCCTATACACGGCTATACATGGCTATACACAGCCATACATGACTATACACAGCTATACACCTCCATACATGGCTATACACAGCTATACATGGCTATAAACAGCTATACATGGCTATAAACATCTATACACTGCCATACTTAGCCATACACAGCTATACATGGCTATACACAGCTATACACCGCCATACATGGCTATCCACAGCTATACATAGCTATACACAGCTATACACCGCCATACATGGCTATACACAGCTATACATGGCTATACACAGCTATAGGTAGCTATACACAGGTATACACGGCTATACTGACACAGTTATACATATCTGTATACAGCTATATATGGCTACACACAGCTATATATGGCTATACAAAGTCATATATGGCTATACACAGCTATGCATGGCTATACATTGTGGGTGCTATTGCGGTCAACAAATCACAGTCAAAAACGATAAGCAAATCCACCGTACGTTTCTTCTACATTAGACTTCAGTTGTTTTTGTTGTTGTTTTTGGTTAATAAAGTTGTATTTCGCTGCTTCTTTGTGTCATGTCACCATATCAATCATAAAAAAAGTAATTTCATGGGTCCGCGTTTTGTTTAGGTGTCCGCATCTGGTTAATAAAAGTTTGAGTGACGTATGTACACACCATTACCATACATTTGTTACTCTGAGTTCGAGCCACTAATTTTAACGAAGACAGGTTACGTCAGTGACGTGTACAAATTGCAGAAAACCATTATTAGTCACATAATTGGTACAAAGTGTTGTAACTTCTTGACAGTGTACCAAAATGACTCGGACTCGGACTATTATTGAACGAATGGATTCCATTTGGACGTGCGTGTGTACTCTGATAATGAACACACAGGTGACTTCAAAATGTGGTAAAAACACAGACGTGCGCCAGGAGCCGTGTGTACTGTAATAACAAACTCCTCAAGTTAAAAGAGAGGGGTTTTCGTAGTGGGTCTGTGTTTTTGTAGAGGGTCTTCGTTTTCGTAATTACGATAACGAAGACCCACTCTTTTTTAACTAAAGGAGTTTGTTTTTACACGCTTATACAAATATTACACAAATATTAGTGCAGCTTATTTTAGAGTGGGGGGCTAGTTGGTGATCGCTCGTGTAGAGCAGGTGGGGGGAAATCTCACGCAAAAACTTTCTCTTTTCAAGTAATTAGCAATGCATCTAGAACAGCCAAGTGTGATAAAAGTTGTCAGTTAAAACAGTCCCAAGATAATGCTCCTTGACACTGGTTCTTTGATCTTCTTTGGTCGGCTCTACTCGAAAGATGAAACCGGCAAGCTATGAACCTTATCGTATTCGCATTTTTAAAAATCTCAAACATAAAAGCATTTCCTTTTAAAAAAACTTGTACAAGCAGACCTGGAGAATATTAAATCACTACTGAATTTAGTACCATGAAACGTATATTTCTACCAAAGTCAGTCCGTAGCGGCCTAATTAAGGACTGAACGCCTTATTTGTTATCGATAGAACTGAGGAAATGACATCTTTTGGCAACTATATATCCTAGGCGAAACGTTTACATTTGTAGATTAGCTTGATAAAGTAACGGTCCTAATGTATAATGCCCGGACAACACAAGAACAAAAGTCAACTAAAGTCCAAACTCTTCAACAACAGGAAAGAGTCGATGACAGTACGCGCAGAGTTAATGGCCCGACAAGAGCGAGAGCGACAGTTTCAACTTCCATCGATTCAAGTGACTTGAAAAAGTCTGAACAGGTCCAGACTCTTCGAGATTCCCCAAGAGCGCGTGAGAATTTCAACTGCCCAAGCCAAATGAAGGAAAGGCGATTTCAACACGGAGTTAGAGTACTCAGTTCCTGTTTGGTCTAAATTAAAAATCATATTTAACTGGTAAACCGAAAACTGATTAACTCTGAAACAAAGAAATTGTCCAACTTTTTCATTTATTTTTTAATGGCACCAAAAAAGGGAACGGGGATAAAAGCCCCCTCAGCCCACCCCTCGCGCGGTCCCTGATAGAAAGACCGCAAACAATAAATAAATTATTACAAAGAACAGCATATTTCAAGAGAAAGGATAGGGAAAACAAACCTCATGTATAGCTATGTAAAGCTGTGTATAGCTATGTATGTCTATGTATATCTGTGTATAGCCATGTATAGCCATGTATAGCTGTGTATAGCTACGTATATCTGTGTATTGCCAGGCATAGCTGTGTATAACTCTCTATAGCCATGTATATCCATGTATACCCATGTATAGGCATGTATAGCCATGTATAGCCATGTATAACCATGTGTAGCTGTGTATAGCTATGTATGGCTGTGTATAGCCATGTATAGCTGCGTATAGCTGTGTATAGCCATGTATAGCTGTGTATAGCTATGTATGGCTGTGTATAGCCGTGTATAGCCATGTATAGCTGTGTATAGCTGTGTATAGCTGTGTATACCCATGTATAGCCATGCATAGCCATGTATAGCTATGTATAGCCATGTATAGCTGTGTATAGCTGTGTATAGCCATGTATAGCCATGTATAGCTGTGTATACCCATGTATAGCTGTATATAGCTATGTATGGCTATGTATATCTGTGTATAGCCATGTATAGCTGTGTATAGCTGTGTATAGCCATGTATAGCCATGTATAGCCATGTATAGCCATGTATAGCCATGTATACCTGTGTTTTGCCATGTATAGCTATGTATAGCTGTGTATAGCTATGTATGTCTATGTATATCTGTGTATAGTCGTGTATAGCCATATATAGCCATGTATAGCTGTGTATAGCCATGTATAGCTATGTATAGCTGTGTATAGCTATGTATGTCTATGTATATCTGTGTATAGCCATGTATAGCCATGTATAGCCATGTATAGCTGTGTATAGCCATGTATAGCTGTGTATAGCTATGTATGGCTATGTATATCTGTGTATAGCCATGTGTAGCTGTGTATAGATGTGTATAGTCATTTATAGCCATGTATAGCCATGTATAGCCATGTATAGCTGTGTATAGCTATATATGGCTATGTATATCTGTGTATAGCCATGTATAGCTATGCATATCTGTGTATAGCCATGTATAGCTGTGTATAGGCATCTATAGCCATGTATAGCTATGTATAGCTGTGTATAGATATGTATGTCTATGTATATCTGTGTATAGCCATGTATAGCTGTGTATAGCTGTGTATAGTCATGTATAGCCATGTATAGCTGTGTATAGCCATGTATAGCTATGTATAGTTGTGTATAGCTATGTATGTCTATGTATAACTGTGTATAACCATGTATAGCCATATATACCTGTGTATAGCTATGTATATCTGTGTATAGCCATGTATAGCTGTGTATAGCTGTGTATACCTATGTATAGCCATGTATAGCCATGTATAGCCATGTATAGCCATGTATGTCTATGTATATCTGTGTATAGTGATGTATAGCCATGTATAGCCATGTATAGCTGTGTATAGCTGTCTATAGCTGTGTATAGCCATGTATAGCCATGTATAGCCATGTATAGCTATGTATACCCATGTATAGCTGTGTATAGCTATGTATGGCTATGTATATCTGTGTATAGCCATGTATAGCTGTGTATAGCTGTGTATAGTCATGTATAGCCATGTATAGCCATGTATAGCCATGTATACCTGTGTATAGCCATGTATAGCTATGTATAGCTGTGTATAGCTATGTATGTCTATGTATATCTGTGTATAGCCATGTATAGCCATGTATAACCATGTAGAGCTGTGTATAGCCATGTATAGCTGTGTATAGCTATGTATGGCTATGTATATCTGTGTATGGCCACGTGTAGCTGTGTATAGATGTGTATAGTCATGTATAGCCATGTATAGCCATGTATAGCCATGTATAGCTGTGTATAGCTATATATGGCGATGTATATCTGTGTATAGCCATGTATAGCTGTGCATATCTGTGTATAGCCATGTATAGCTGTGTATAGGCATCTATAGCCATGTATAGCTGTGTATAGCCATGTATAGCTGTGTATAGCTATGTATAGCTATGTATAGCTGTGTATAGCTATGTATGTCTATGTACACTGTGTATAGCCATGTGTAGCTGTGTATAGCTGTGTATAGTCATGTATAGCCATGTATAGCTGTGTATAGCCATGTATAGCTATGTATAGTTGTGTATAGCTATGTATGTCTATGTGTAACTGTGTATAATCATGTATAGCCATATATAGCTGTGTATAGCTGTGTATAGCTATGTATATCTCTGTATAGCCATGTATAGCTGTCTATAGCTGTGTATACCCATGTATAGCAATGTATAGCCATGTATAGCCATGTATGTCTATGTATATCTGTGGATAGTCATGTATAGCCATGTATAGCCATGTATAGCTGTGTACAGCTATGTATATCGCTTCCTATGTTTATGCCTATATTAGATTAAGTCAAACCACTATATGACAGTTACACCACGTACCTACCGCAAGCTGGGGCGTTCCCACTCCATGATTAGTACATTCTGACAGAAAGGGAAGTGACAGGCTATCAGGGCTGTTGAACTAGTGTCTATTCTTGTGCCTATTTTAAACTGAAAGTAAAGACAAAAGGCAAATTTCATTGAACTTAGTTACAAAAACATCCATGGTTCAGTGTACCGTTGCAACGGAGACGTGACGAAGTTTACAAAATAAAGGTGAGTTGTTCCATTGACGGTTTGCATACAACATAAAAGAAACCGGCGTTGTAACAACGCGTGCGGAGAATCGTTAACGTACACAACATTTTGCTACGGCAACCGCAAGTTAAACGTTTTTTATCTGTCTTCAAAACTGAACTTTTTCTGTAAAAATTTCCCCGCGCGCAATGTTACATGGCGGTGATTTGCAACAGAAAACAAATTTGTCACAGCGCGACACGCTATAGTACCGTGGCTACTTTGAAGGATTCGCAAACTTTTGTCAGATCGGCTATCCAATAGAATTCGACGGTAGCTGCCAGAAGAACAACTCAACTTGAACTGTGTCCAGGGGCGTAGCCAGGATTTTTGCAGAGGTACGCACAATTTTCCAAATCCAACCTAACACCTCAGTACTTTCACATCGTTTCCACATTCCTTGGTTGTATTTGCTTTTGTTATCAGTATGGAGAGGTTATACATGAATGGGTGAAATGGCAACTAGGTCGTAAAGCTTTTTGCAGATTTTTTTATTAAACCGAACGCGTAAGCGTGAGCACACTTGGAGGGTACAAAAGCATGCTTCTCCTGGAAAATTTGAAATTTAGGTCTTCTCAAATGGCTGGAAATGCGTCTAAAATTAGTATTCTGGTAATACGATAGCATTAGTGTAAATTTTTAGTTATTTTGTCGATTATAGTTTATGAAAATCAGACAGTTGTTGCTGCTTGAATCGTATAAAAACTCTCTTCAAAATTGATAGTCCATGCTATTGTGTTCCTTAATTTTATTTGGACAGCACGCAGATCAGAATTTCATTTATAATTTTTCTTGGAATACATTAAATTGGTTGCTTTTTAAAGGTTTTGTTATATGGATGTCATTACCCCTGGCTTCTTAGGTCCTTTTCAAAATGTACAATAGAGGATGAAAAAACTGCATCCAAAGTCCCCGAGATATTTTTCCCTCGACCCATTACCCCTCGATGTCACAGTTTTGCCGCTTGAGTTTCAAACACGAGTTTAATTAAAGTGAAAACTGCGATACTCAGGGTATTGTCCAAAAATAAAATACACCAAAGGCTCAAACCTGCAACATAGTGCTGTTTTGAAAAAAATAATAATAGTTGGGATTTTTGCCCTTTTTTCCCTTGTTATAGCCAGCAACCTCCTTGATCATATATGCTTCTTTGTCTTGTGAGATTACAATTGAAATAATAACTTTAATAATTCTCCCTTTCAAACACATGGCAATATTAAGCAGTGTTGATGTAGAAGAGAGGCAATCGCCAGTCCATCATGGCTTTTCAGTGAGAAAATTTCTCTTTCGTTTCTTGCACAACAGAACTAATCATGAAGAGAAATAGTGATCCTAAGAGCAGATGAATAATAGACGTTGAAAATCTATCGACCTAATTTGAGTAGGGCTAAATTCTAAGGGTGCGTTCGATTGGGAAATCTGGATTTCGATTTTGGATTTCGGATTTCCCAATAAAACGCGAAATCCAAAAACGGATTTCGACGAACCGAAATCCTTTTCCAAGTATGTGCGTACAGGTAGCCACGCCCCTGGTTTCCGTGAGGTGGTTTGAGTTTCTAAAAGCTATCAATCGTCGAATTTTGATTGGGTATTGTGCTCGCAAAAGTATACGAATTAGTACACGTAGTGTATTTTTTGGTCAATTGCAAACAGGCTCCGCGCGCGTTATCAGTTCCCACCCCTTAGGGCCTGCTAACAGGCTATTTATGACCCCTCTGGGGGCTCTGTCCCCTTTGTACCGTTACACGAGTGACTTAACATGTTATGTCCTTTGTTTTTCCAGTATTGTAATGTTTCCGTTTCAAGTATTGCTTTCCGTTTTTTAATGTCTTGTTTCTGTCCCTGTGTAACGTTACACGAGGACAGAACCTCTCTGGCTTGAATTATGATATTTTTATATTTGAACTTGCCTTAATATCTGTCTCTTGTTGTGAACTGGTTGTTAAAGACTTTTAGGAAATCCCTCTAAAGAGGAAACGAAGACACAGAAGGACAAGAAACAGAAGAAATCAAAACGAAGCCGTAAAAACAGTCTTGTAAGTGAAACTGATCTGCTGACTTCAGCAGTAACAGGCTAGTTTCATTCATGTACTTACATGTCTGTCCCTTCCACAACATTAAGCATCATTCAGTTTGAAATTGCACCGGGTGTTTGTTTGTTTCTTAAATGAATGTAGAACAGAACTTCTGGCATTTTTGTAGAACTTCTGGTTGCATTAAAGCTATAAAACGTAAGTCTTTCTCTCGAGGCCATACTTAATTATACAATAACTGAAGATAATACGCACGCTGTGATTGGTCAATACCTATTGCTTATTATACCGGTAAACCAAATGGAAAATGTAGTTATTTCGGCTCATGACTTACAATCTGTTCTCGTGTTCTTCCAACACCCCGCGTGGTTTATTGAGCCAATAAACCATAGAAATGTGTGGTATATTGCTTAACCAAACTGTGAACAATTTGCGTCTATAAATGATATTGGAATGGCGACTTCCACAGTGGCAAAAACATGCTGCGCAATGCTGCGCAGAGGCCCAATAATAATTCAAATCCCTCGGGGCTATCAGAAAAAAATGTCTATTGCGTAGAAAGTCTGCAATTTTGTCGGTAAGGTGAAAATTTCATTCTATAGCAAAAATCATTGTGGCGCTATTCTTTTTGGATTTGGGGCTTTTACTTCGTGTAGAAGACACAGAATTTGCAAAACAATAAACACAAAAACTCAAAACAATGAACAGGGAAAAACAATGCCCTACCGTACAATAAAGAATACAATACACTAGTTGTTTTGCAAATTCTGTGTCTTCTACCCGAAGTAAGACCCGGATTTGGCGATACTTAGTTTGTCGACACTTTTTGTGGCCTAGAATTAGGCCCAAAAACGTAATTCGCGGTCTCAGCTGCATGCACTAAGGTCAAAAAGGCATTGAAATAATTTGAGACCATCAGAATAAAAATTCCTTTTGTTGAATTGTACAAAGAATGCACGATATGTGCGATCCTTAGGGTAAATACCCCAATTTGTCTAGCAGCCACAGAGGCAAAAACATGCTGCGCAATGTTGCGCAGAGGCCCAATAATAATGCAAATTCCTCGGGGCTATTAGAAAAAAATGTTTATTGCGTAGAAAGTCTGCAATTTTGTCGGTAAGGTGGAAATTGCATTGTATAGCAAAAATCATTGTGGCGCTATTCTTATAGGATTTGGCGATACTTAGTTTGTCGACACTTTTTTTGGCCTAGAATTAGGCCCAAAAACTTAATTCGCGGTCTCAACTGCATGCACAAAGGTTAAAAAGTTATTCAAATCCTTTGGGACCATCAGAATAAAAATTCCTTCTGTTGAATTGTACAAAGAATGCACGATATGTGCGATCCTTAGGGTAAATACCCCAATTTGTCTAGCAGCCACAGAGGCAAAAGCATGCTGCGCAATGCTGCGCAGAGGCCCAATGATAATGCAAATCCCTCGGGGCTATCAGAAAAAAATGTTTTTTGCGTAGAAAGTCTGCAATTTTGTCGCTGATATTTTAACTTGTTTAGAGTGTACACAATTCTACGCAATTCAGCATGTTATGGTCAAACTCAGTTGCGAGTGTGTGAACGCAAGTCAGTTTTAACAGGCGTCAACTGACGTTGTCGTCCTTGTGAGAAAAGCCTCTGCGGCTTCTCTTTATTATATTCCTTACACTTTTGTTACCAGGCCGAGAACTAGTTTTAATTTTTTTTTGTTTTTATCTCTAGGATCGGTTAAACTGGGAGGAGCGAGCTCGATGTGATGTCAAACTTATTTGGCAGATCTCGGTAAAAATATTTGTGTGTTTCTTTTTGTTCAGATGGTTTTAACGTTTCCTTGTTTGTTTGTTTGTTGTTTTACAAAACAGAAGAGTTCTTCATTTTCATTCATATGACGGCCTTGAACATCTGCTTTAAAAATTCTTTTTCATAAACGTTTTATAAATTTTGTTCGAGCGTCATGTACGTTTTCTCACAGTGTTACACAGCTATATATTACACTTCTTTTTTGGAAGAACTGAAGCTCAGCTTTCAGTTCTTTTCTGAGCTGAGACTCAACCGGGACTATCCGTTTTTTAGTTTTTTTGGTGACCTAAATGGAGAAAGAAGTGCAGAATAATACTGCTGTTTTCTCCACCAATCAATCCACGTATCACCAACAATATTAAAGGTCATTACACACGACTTGCTTCCCTCGCCAGATGTCTATTGCTTATATTTTCTTCCACTTTCGCCTCTAGTTCTGGTTGGCTAATTTGTGTTGATAGTGGGTGGACTGATAGTTAAGGTCCGAGAAAGCCACTCCAGGGAATCTGAAAGTTTATTGACTTGATCAGCGGTTATGCATTTCTCGTCTGGTCTCTTTGTCTTTTTTCTAGATTGGCGAAGGACTTGACATATGCCCGGGACAAGAAGAATATCTGTATGAAAACGAGTGGTGCGTGAGCTAGCTTGTCGTTCAGCTTCATAAATAATAACATGCAGATAATTTAGACAATGTTAAACATTAAAGGCAAAGCTTGAAATTTTTCACCAAGAGATTTTGTGGCTAATCTCTTGTTTTCGCCCAGTAAGTCTGGTGAGAATTCTCGCAGTAACTTTGCATTTACTTTCAAAGGTATACCCTGCCATCAGCGTGACACAAAACGGTGGCGAGCTCATCAGTGGTGCTTTGATATACTGTAATAAAAATCTCGCCAATTTCCCTCACATTGCTTGATATTTTTAGGACTCCTACAGAGGAAGATTTTAGACTTCTTGAGCAGCGGAAAGACGAATGTAGTGGAGGTAAGTTCTCTATGAAGGCGTTTCTTTTCTTGTGTCTCTTTTTTTCTTAAGTACCATTCAGTTGGCTTACCGTCTAGAAGAACGTAAGTCCAGTTTCTGCCCCCCCCCCCCCCCGCCCGCCCCCCGCTGAGGCTCTCTCTATCACGCAACGTCGGGAAAGGCTTCAAATTTGAGAAGGGCTTCAAATTCCCAACGTCGATCAAACCTCAGTTCTTTGGAGAAGAAAATTAATAAAAAGATAGCTTCTTGTAAGAACCATACCAGATCCCATATTAGAGTGCGCAAACCTCACCCTATTTCAGACCAAAATGGGCAAAATCTATACCCTATTTCAGACCAAAAAGGCTCAAAAACCATACTCTTTGGCGCCGCACATACCTACATAGCTTATATAAGGGAGTACCCCCTGCCCCGGGGGAAAAAATGCTACCAAATTTGGCTCCCCTTCCCTCAACTCAGGGACAATGGCGTAGGGTTGCGTCTTGGCCACTAAGGAAGAGGCAGCAGCTTCGAAACGTCTGGTTTTTGAAATTCAAAATTAGCGCATATATATAAAAAAACTTTCAATTTTTTACTCAAACATTTTGGGCTACGCAACTTTCGATAATGAAGCATGCCGCATGACAAATGTCCATGGTTCTCCAAATCCACCAGGCCAGGGTGCAACCACTAAGAAGGGTTAACTAGGGTAGGATAAGTTCTAAGACAAGACAAGAAGGCAAGCAGAACAAGGCAGGACAAGACACGAAATGGCAGGAAAATGCAGATTAAGATGCACAAGAATATGAAAATCGACGAGACAAGTAACTGATTAAAAAAACTTCAAGCGAGTATTCATTGCATGAAGTAGCAACTTCTTTATTATTTTATGTTGCAGAGTTTTCTAGTTTTAGTTACAACTCAAGACCTAATCAAGAATCATGTGGAAAAGAAAACTGTTTCTTTGAAGAGGGATCAATACTTTATTTATAAAAAGCAGAAATTTATTTAACTTTTAACTGAACAAAATTGTAAATTAAGAATTGAATTTTAATAACAGCTAATATCTTAATCGGAATGAAAATTTCACGGAGTGATAGATAGTTTGTTAATGTTGAGAATAAGGGTGGAAAAATGTCTTGTCTAAATACGTATCACGATAATAAAATGTTATAATTGTCAGGATCCTCATATGAGCTCGTGTAATTTTTCAATAGGAAATCTGTAAATGGAAGTCTATTCTTATCTACTTTTTCAGAATAAAATAAATATAGCAAAACTTTAGAAATAACCTGAAGAAAAGGGTGCTAACCTAGAGCTCTTACTGAAAGAAGCTTCAAGTAGCCGAGATTTCGACTACTTTACGGCGTCATCCATACCCATTTCCTGCCAGGGAAATTTTAATTTATAGGGGCTACTTCATTAGAATTTTAACGCTTCTGGGTCAAGTTTTGATTAAATTTAAAAATGCCTTTTGTTGCCCACCCGGAATGCTCCTGTAGCACCAAGAACAGTGAGAGATATGAAGTCAGTTTGTCAAAGGAAGTTAAGAGCAGGCTATAACCAGTTGCAAGCGATTTTTCCAAGACACAAGAGAGCAACTTGACGTCGGATTGGGGTTTGAGAAAACTAGTAAAGTAACTTTAAACAAAACGGAACGTTTCCAGTTCGGCGTTCGAAGAAAAAAATTGGAATTTTTGTCCACGTTTACAGAAATCCCCTTTCGATTTACGAGGAAACCAATCTAGAGTTGTACTTACAATTCCAGAATTTGGGGGTAAACGGTAAACAGTCCATGTACACAAAAAAGCCACTGAACTGAGAATTATGAAACTTGACTGACTTATTCACTAGCTCTCTTGTCACTAGAGACTGTAGCACCAAAAAAGAATCATTGGAAAACAAAGGAGGTTACGATTTTCCTAGCAAAACATTATTGCACGTCAGAGCATATATAATTTAATATGCCGGCATAATTGGCGTCGACTTGGAGTTCTTGCATTGCCTGCAGATATAACATGGCAGCCTTTCATAATTGTTTTCACTAAAAAATACGTGGAAAACTGCACGCGAACATTTTATTTCACACAAAGGCACTTTGAAGCAAAATCGACACGATATGCAAATTTCTTTAAAAATGATTCTGGTATGTGTAATAATTTTCTTGTCGTGACCTGTACACATCAAAAAATACGTCAACTTGGCTCACTTCAGGAAAACGAAATTTCACGTATCATGTGAGATAAAGAACTAGGGCCTATGAGCGTCATGAGCGGCTCATCATTTCACTAAGGAAGTCTAGTCGGCTGCGAAACGAAATACAGGTTGCGCTTCTGAAAGGCCGGTTTCCCGCGCGTATGCACGCGACGGGCGATTTTCACGCTTTGTTATGAGTTTTGCCTCTCGTCCACCTTTTCAGCAAAGACATTGCCTGAACTTTGACAGCTATATTGAAAGCTGATGAAACGAATCAATTTTTCGCCAACTATCAGAGTAGTAGAGTCATGCGTTTCACGCTTCATGTGGGGAGGGCAGTGTCGTGACATTACCTTTCACCATTGTGTGACACATTGTGTGACGTTGTTAGAAGCTTTGCTCAAAGCAAACACAAGCATCTATGGTAAAAGTACTGTTTTCAGGTTAATATAGTTTTATCGACTTGATTAAAATTTGTGAAAGCTGAACATTTGCAGTTGTTTTGGCTGCGTTTCTGTACAATTTCTCTTCGCGCAGTGGGACGCTTTTAAAATTCTGATTAATTTGCAATTCTCTTTTCATGCCGTATGACGTCACCACCCCGCATTCGTTGAACTCTAAAATGGCGGCGAAATCGTGTAGATTGTAAGAGGAAAGTTTTGGCAAGGATAAACGAGGTTATTTTCTCTTGGATTTGAATTTGTGGACATTTTTACCTAAAAGGTCGACAAAAGAAGTTACCAAGAACGATGGATGTGTTTTATATTGCACCAACGTGACTTTATGCCAAGAATCGTAAACCGTTCCTTGGCAATGCCGTTCTGAGGGCCCTGAAAGTGAAATATTGCGAGATTGTTTTTGTGGGAACTGATTTTACTTGCCCCATAGGACGTCCACTCAAGCAAAGGAAATGAAAGATTTAGTGTTCTTAGAAGGCATTGTGGCCGCTGTTAACTGCCAAGATACACAAAAACGGCTGAAAGCAGCCGAAGAACTATCGAACTATTTGAGTGATCCTTCTAAAGGAATCGAGTTCATTGGCTTCGACAAACTTCTCGATGGACTTGTTGGGTGGGTCAACAGTAGTAATTTCAAGGTAAGGAAATGGTGGAAGCGAACTTTATCTTGTCTTCAGAATTCTGTTATGTTCTTGTGCATAATAGATCGCCATCGATGTCTTTCTTAGCACTTGAGTTTCGCAAGCGTGTCTTGGACACAATGCAACACGGACGATTTTATGCTTGCCTTTTCAGGACTGTGCACGAGTTTTAACAGTGATGCGATTTAACTTATGGTCTAGTAAATTACGGTTCTTTATTTTGAACTCAGTGGTTTGCTCTTCGGAGAAGACAGGCGTTTATTAATTAAGACTCAGGGTATTACTGCAAATTTGTCAGACTATTCTTTATGCCTTCTGACGCTTATATTGGCACCCTGGTAAGTAGTTCTTCGTACAGTAATTAGGTAGATTTCTCTCGTATTCTTCACTGAAAATTACTATACAAATAAGTTGTAACGTGTTTTGTTTTCTGTCTTTCAAGATGAGCTTAACTGGCCTGGATCTTCTCCATCAAATTGTCGACCGGCTTGGAGCAAATTTTCGTAACCACCTTTTGCCAGGTTAGCGAGTAAAGATATAAAAGAGATGTATTAACTGTCTGCTAATATATAATTTTTTTTCCATCCTGTGTTGGTGACGCTATTAGATACCAATTCGTCGTGCTTGTTGTCTGGAAACGGGATCTGTGCTATTTTCAGTGTGCAAATCTTGAAGCCGTATAAGTAATACTCTAAAACCGGGACTCTGGCGGAGTTATTTTGTTAGCATATTCGGTTCTTTGTTTACTCAGCCGTAGTTGCGATTCACTAGTACTCCCTTGGGAAATATAAATTGCGAGCTAGCAGAATCTTGAATACCAACAAAAACTTGCAGTTTGATGCGAATTGTAGAGTATTTGCGAGCAAGTAAAAGCATCTACAAATTCAGATTTGGCATTACAGAGAGTATAATTGTTAGGTCATTAAAAATATATTGTTTTCTGGTGGATAGAAATTTCCACTACAAGTATATAACCGGTGAAATATTGTTAAAATCTAATCCAGCGTCGCAGTCATCTGTTTGAAACAAAAAAAATCATGTCTGGCAATTTGTAGGATCTACAGGTTCTCTCTGTAACTAATAAAGATGTCTGTTTCTATCTGTGGAGTGTTTATTCAAATCCCCGCTGGGTATATGTTTGCAGATAACGTGTCAATTGATTTCATTCTATTTAACTTCTAACACAATGGCCAGTTAGTCACGATAGAAATTTAATTCATTTCTTAATTGCTTAAGATTCAGATTTGCTAGATTTCATTCCTGGAACATACTATAATTACCTTAAATATGCAAGTTTGAAAGCATCTGGAGTTTAAAAGCGGCAAGATAAACTAACATTTTCAACTCTAAGTTTTCTAAGAATTTTGTTCAAAGTAATAACAGTTTACAACCTCCTTTATCCACTTCCACCTTTTGTAATTTTCAGTCATCAGACGTTCAGGCTGTTATCTTCAAGTCTGTTACATTAAATTACATTAATTCACTACATCAGCATGACATATATGTCTCACATAGTTTTGTATTCATGAGCATTTTGTTTACTTAAGCAAAAGAAAAGTTTACGCATTGCAGAGCATTGCATTTATAATTATAGATTAGTAATATAATGAGGACTTTTCATAGAGCAACTGCAGTGTTTGTACATTTAACAGAAAACCTGATAGCTATTTGCTTGTGGTGGTAAGCTGTTGCTGTGTAGAGTTTCTTACTGTTAAATGGATGACTACTAGATGTTTCCTAGTATTTTCAACATTTGTATTTGTTTGTTTTAGTAGTACAGCAAAGCTCTTGTCATGTCATATTGAAATGTGATCATTATGTTTCCTATGTGATAAGTAATTTAATCTTAACTGGATAATTCTGATTCACTGACACCTCACATGCCACTCGAGGCAGGTTAAGACTAGAGTAAGATTTTGAAGTGTCTTTTGTGTACTTGAAATAAGCGTAGTCCTGTCAAAGTGTTCTGTAGTAGGCAGCACTGCCAGCTAACTGAGGGAGTCCATTGTAAGGCAAGTGGCAAATAATCAATTTTAGGCAGCAAAATCACTGGCTTTCGGCAAATTTTGAGAGGGCTGAATGATATTCAATGTTGAGCACTGTTGGGTTAACAAAGGTTTACACCAACTTAAAGAAAAACCCCTATTGGCAGACTATTGCAGATAATGCTAACTCCATGTTTTTTTTTATATCACCTTATAGATCCATGTTTTTTTTAATATCACCTTATACATTTTTTACGTTTTGATGTTCAAATTGGATGAAAAGGATATTGACACAAGTCAAAAAAGTGCATCAGCTCAATGTTTGTTGGGTTTGTCTGCCATCTTGAAGTTTGTTACCCAAGATGGTAGCCACTGTGATGCATTAGTCTTCTATACAGGAAAGTGAAAAGAAGGTAAAAAGAGACAAAGCTTGAAGGAAACTGGTTCTTCCCAATTCCCTTTTTGTCTGTGTAGAGTTGCCTGTGGTGGAGGCTAGGTACACAAGTTATTCTTAGGAGTTTGCAATGTATTGCAGTGTTTTTAAATTGAACAACCATGTCAAATTATACACATGTTAAAGTGGAGTGTCCCCATTGCTTGGCAATCATTAAGTGGCAAATTCACTCAAAGTAAAAACCTAGATTGAATGACATTGTTCCTAAGGTTCTTGACGATTGTAACAAAGACAGATTGTTGCAACCAGGAGATGTAAAGGTCTGTGATATAGTGAACATACCCTTACAAACACCCTGCTAGATGCTTCAGACATTTGGTTAGACAGTTTATGATGACTGTAATTTCAAGCTGTAAATTACCAGTTTCGTGTCCGTGAAATTGCCAAAAAAAAAAGGCAAAATTGGCACAATGCAAGGAAATATTTCCTTTTTGGTTTAAATTAGTTTATTAGCCATGTCAATATTTTTCTACTCAGTAAGTCAAGCATAAAATGTACAGAAAAAATCTACAAGGGTGGTCTTTTGACAGGATTAAAAAAAATTAATATTGCTTGTTATAGTTAATCTCACATTGGTATTGCTGGTATTAAAGTACTTCCTGTAATCAGCTTAGATGTAGCTTGTGTAGCATTATTAACAAGATTCCTTTAAACTGAGTGAAAAAAACTTCTTCAATTTTAGTTATTTGAGTGAAGAGTGTAGTTTCACAGTTTCACACTGCAGTTTGTAACTTTGGAAGTACTTGTGAATATTTGACACTTTGTGAAAACTATGGAAGATTTGGCAAAGATATAGGATTTACTTGTGGAACACACAATCTGTCTAGACCGTTTATTCACCCTCACCCCCCACCCCCAAAATATGGCCAATCAGAGAGGGATTTTTTAATTGATCAGGCTCAAAATGTGCTTGCAGATGAGCACTCACATCACATAATGTGGATTGACTTAATGCAATGGGGACGGGGGTGGGGATTGGTGTACTCCTATTGGTATACTCCTACATTGTAGTAAATAAATTACAGTGTTATGTGTTACCCCAATGGTTACGGCTTTTAGCTGTTTACTCAAGTATTTAGTTATATTTTAAAGGCCAAGCTCTGCATGGGAAATGGAAATGACAATCAAATGGGAATGGCAGGTCTCTGGTACATTAAGAAACATCACCAGCAAAAATAAAAGACAGACAACACCTGTTTCTGAGGATACGTCACAGCCATAACAAAAGCATATTCCTCTATCTTCTGTTAAGTATTTGCATTTGATACAAACCAAAAGAAAAATACATGGTTTGTGTATAGCTACATTCTGTGTAATGTTTACTATACTGATAATTTGTTACTAATTTTCCTGGATGTTTATTATAGTAGTTTTCATGATGTAGATGTAGGGAAGAAAAAGAAAACAAAGGGCCTTATATTTCCAAATTGTAAAGTCACTGGCCCTTATTTTGTCTAAAATTGAAAAAATGAAAGCTCATAAAATGTGGGTCCACTGATTGTGTGAAATAAAGTGCCCACAAAATTTAGTGAGAGGTTTTATAAGGTTATTATGTATGACTGCATTTCAAGTTAGTAGGAGATTTGCTGTACACTGAGTTTTCGGTTGCAAGAAACTTGAATTTTGGCTTTTTGAATTATGAGTGTCCGTTGGTGAAACCAGACAGCAGGAGATGTGAGAAATGTTCATTTGGTTAAAAGAGACTGCACTTTGAAGTATAAATAGCATTGACGCTGTGCCAGCTGATTTTTGGTAATTAGCATAAAAATACTTCATCTCCTCTATGAGTATCAACAGAAAAAAAAATTACCTTCAACATTTTATCAAGCATTCACTTGGCCTCTTTACCGGAGACGTTTTTTCCTATTCTCAGTTGGTCTATGTTTTGTGGTAAGTTTTAAGCTGTTAGCTGTATTATTAACTGTTTGTGTCTTCATTTCTTTCATTGTCAAGATGCCAAGATTTAAGTCAACATCTTAAAATTAACAAAAAAAATTGCACGTTTTAAAACTTCATGCATAAAAATATTTTTCACGATATAGTTATCTTTACATTTTGGAATGTTGCTCTTTATACATCACTCTGGGATTTGACATCGATCACTGCAGTGTAGTAACTTTTGTCCAATTCCTTTCCTTGATACTAAATATCAATGTCCCTCCCTTATTTGCTTGCACACTGCCTAGATTATATCATTTCTTTTCTGAATATTCATTATAGTTATTATTTTCAAATAAAGATCATCCGAAACATGTTTTTTAAACTCAAAACCATGTGGCTTTATTTGAAGATTATTTCTTGGCTGCTGTTCTTTCGTAAATTTGGGGTTATTATTTTATTTTGCTTTCTTACTTTCCTCCTTCAGTTTTTGTTAGAATTTCATGAAATATGGCAGATTTCTTCCCATGTTAATCCCTTTTTAAAGGGATTACTGCATCATTTCCAGTTTGGGTGTAACCAACATCGTTATCTGTTCAACCAAGCTTAACCCATCTTGTAAATTTTTTCCTCTGCATTGACTTGTTCATAGTGTGATCATATTTAAGTGGAATAAAATATTAACAGAGATATACACTCAGTTGCTGTATTCTTGAAAAACTCCCAGCTACTTGTATTTCAGTTGCTAATAGACAATTGTTGTTTCCAAAGGACGGTTACAGCAAATTGACAATGATTTTTAGAAAAAGCACAACAGTTTAGAAAGATGGCAGAAGTTTCTGTCGAAACATGTTATCTTGTAAAGTTGTTTAGTCACTGTTGTTGTATTAAGTCTACCAGACATTGTTACACATGTAAATGAACCCTATTCAGACCAGAATTTTGGAACTGGGGAAAGGCAGATCCTGTCTCCTCCTTAACTCTGAGACTATTAAAGCTGTGACAATGAAACAGCCAAGGTGTTTCCTTGTCAGGAAACATGAGTGGATGAAGTTATGTGGCCTGGGAATTGTCGTGATTTTCAAATGGAGAGGATGCAAATGGAAGCATTCTTGGATCTGCTATCTTCATCTACTTACAATAGTTTATTCATCCACATAACACGGAGGAGCTTTCAAAAACTCGTTAAAATGTGTACGTGCACAATACGCTATACTATATACAAACAAACAATAAAACTATAATACAATGACTACCCCTACCAAAACCCTTAAAAATGATGTACTTGATTTTTCCTAACTTCAGAAAACTATTGAAATTGACCATAAAATAATCTGGTTAGGGTTAATAATATTACAAGGTAATTGTTACTTTATAGTGAGACTGTTTAATCTAGGTACATTTTTTCATCATTAAACTGGTGTTTCGCTTCTCTTTCAGTTGTGCCAGCAATCATCGATAGATTAGGAGACAGTAAGCAGCAGGTTTGAATATTCTGTTTCTATTTCTTTCCTTTTTAATACAGTCAATTCTCCACTGATGTTTTACCACCTTTTTAAAGTGGCCATGTTTATTGTTGAAATTTTCCCATGAAAGAGGTGTTAGGCGGTGTATGCATGTTTGCTGTCAGCAATTCCGTGCAGTTAACATGTCCTTGTCAGAAATCCTTTATAACTTAATGGTTTCTTTAATCAGTTATTGTTTCCTAGGCCAAACATTCTTGACTACTCTTACACTTCCTCAGATCTCTCAGGAGTTACCCTCCATTGTAAATGTTGCTACCAGATGGTAGAGGTTGGGGGCAGGGGGGAGGGAGATGTTTGGTGTTGGGGAGGGAAACCAGTGTGAACTGGAATTCATGTACCCTAGTATGCTTGCACCAGGCTTTCTTAAATTTTGCTGTTTCTTATGCTCATAAAGTATCTTGTGATTGTAGGTGCGTGATTCCGCTCAAGAATTGCTTCAGAAGTTTATGTCGGTATCTACTCCTCAGGTACAGCACATGTGTGGCTATGCATTTGTAGATCTCTGTGTTTTAAGTGATGATTTACAGAACATGTGCTGAAGTGCTCAGACAAATGATTAAAAGTAATTTACACAATTTGCTTTACTTTACACAGCATGTCCTTGAACAGTTGATCCCTGCATTTGGTCACAAGGCGTGGCGAGTGCGAGAGGAAGTGCTTCATTGCCTCGTCACTTCTCTGAATGAGTGAGTTTATGAAATACTGTCAGATTTTTTTATTATATTTTCCTCTGCATACATCTGTTTGGTGTTTTTACAAACTTTTGTTCTGATGTTCAGGTTTGGCCCATCGTGTCTTACAATCTCCAAATTTGTTCCACACATCTGCAAGCTTCTTGGCGATCCAAACAGCCAGGTAAGAACACAAGCATTCTTTGACACTATGTAAAGCTCAGTTTTCTTCTAAGCAGCCTTTTGGCAACCTTCCTTGGTAAAGCTCTTGCCAGATAAGTCCCCAAAGGAATTTTTTTTTTGACAGACTCCTGGGGCTCAGAATATTACTGTAATGGCAGGGTAAAAACTGATCTGGCTGCCATCCCTTATCACCAGCCCTGGATATGGGTTATGGTTTGTCGTAGAAGGTGGTACTACAGTTAGTTACCAACTGTAACTTTTTATTTGCCCAAAAAAATTTGACCATTCAAATGAAAGTTGCTGAGCAGTACTTCCCTGTACAAAGTGGTTCTTCTGAGTCTGTGGATAAAACCCTGAAGTGAAAGCTATTAAGGATTACTTTCCTATGGTACTGTTTGTTATGTTGTACAAGGTGGTTCTAATTTTTGAGTCTGTGGATGAAATCCTAAAGTGTGACCATTCAAATGAAAGCTACTGAGCAGTACTTTCCTGTGGTTCTGTTTATTGTGCTGTACAAGGTGGTTCTAATTTTTGAGTCTGTGGATGAAATCCTAAAGTGTGGCCATTCAAATGAAAGCTACTGAGCAGTACTTTCCTGTGGTGCTGTTTATTATGCTGTACGAGGTGGTTCTGACTTTTGAGTCTGTGGATGGAATCCTTAAGTGTGACCATTCAAATGAAAGCTACTGAGCAGTACTTTCCTGTGGTGCTGTTTATTATGTTGTACAAGGTGGTTCTAATTTTTGAGTCTGTGGATGAAATCCTAAAGTGTGACCATTCAAATGAAAGCTACTGAGCAGTACTTTCCTGTGGTGCTGTTTGTTATGTTGTACAAGGTGGTTCTAATTTTTGAGTCTGTGGATGAAATCCTAAAGTGTGATCATTCAAATGAAAGCTACTGAGCAGTACTTTCCTGTGGTACTGTTTGTTATGTTGTACAAGGTGGTTCTAATTTTTCAGTCCATGAATGAAATCCTAAAGTGTGACCAGTTCTTTCCATAGTTTTACTTTGCTTAACACAAGTTTCTCGTGACGTACATGTAAGGATCTGTGTAAATAACTGTTCAGTAATTTGTATCCTTTGCTGTTCCCAGGTCCGTGACAGTGCTATTAACAGTCTGGTGGAAATTTACAGACATGTTGGTGAAAAAGTGCGAGTTGATCTGAGTAAAAAGGGAATACCATCTTCAAGGTGGGTCTTGGGTCATTTTTGTTTAGTAGTATTTTTTAGGAATTTCTATGGGAGTTATACCTTTCAATCTTCTATCTGTAAGCTTTGTGGAGTCATCAGTTTAACTGTTAAGTGTTGTCCTTGATAAATAAAACCTGATTTCTTTGAAATGCCAGATACAAAGGCAAATGCTGATGCCAAAGTTTCAACGTTGCAGTGAAAATGACAGTTAGACTTGGGCCACAGGTGACCACAGGAATAGAGCGTAACCTGATGTCTGTAGTATGACTGCAGGAGGAAAAAAGCAGTTGAGATAACCACTGAATAATGTTAGTGGTTTTCTAAAATCAGCAGACTAACTTAAAACAGGGCTCGAGACTAACGGTAGCCAACAAGTCACAGACTAGTAGAAATTCCGTTTTGGCTAGTAAGTTTTGCGCTTTCACTAGCCAAAATGGCTAGTGAAAATTTCAAAGCACTAAAGCACCGGATAGAAACCAAACTAAATATTGCTTCTGATGATCGGATCCCAAAAGCAAATTGAGTGAGCAGAAACTAAAACGTATTCCGTAGAAGGATATCATAATGTTCGTATGATACTTGATTTGTCCCCTCAACGTTTTTCCCTACAAATTCTTGTCTCAGATGGCCACATTTTCTCCGTCGTTACTACGTTCAAACGAAATTAGCCGTCTTCAGAACGTTTCACCATACGTTTCCTTGAAAGGTCCATTAGTGCGTTCATATGTTATTTGTCTACACGTTACTAGGTTCACACAATTCTTTAGTGTTCTGTTATCGACTTTTTCCCATTAATTGCTACGTTCGTGCAATAGTTTCTTTTCCCAGCGTTTCTCTTTATGTAACGTCTTCACAACGTTTCTCCATACGCAAGTAGGTTCGTCGATTTATTAGTCTAGCCTAATCTCAACGTTTCTTGGTATGTTAGCACGCTCGCACGACACTGTTCTGCTCTTCGTAAGGTTTTCACTGTGTTAGTACATTCGTACGATAAGTCGACACTGCTTAGCGTTTCTCTGTACGTTAGTATGTTCATACGGTATTAGTTTTGTCTTCTCAACATTTACCCGCCCGTTAGTGCGATTTTAGTTGTCTCATTTACGTCTCTCCGTGATTTATTGTCCCACTGTAATAGTTCAGTTTGTACGTTCGGCGTTCTTCCGTACGTCACACACGTTCTCACGGGATTAGTTTTGTCTAATAACCTTTCTCCGTAAGTTAGTAGTAGCGTATTTTATTAGTCTCTGTATTTTGGTACGTTGGCAGCGTTTCTCTCAACTGTAGTGCAATTGCAAGCAATGTGTTTGATATGACTTCTCAACATTTCTCTGTACCTCAGCAAGTTCGAACCTTATTGCTTTTTTCTGCACAATGTTTCTTCGCACTTAAATACGCTTATAATTTACTAGTCTTCTCTTGTAGACGTTTTTCCGTACGTGGGTTTGAGTGCTGTATCACTCTTGTCTTTTTGATGTTTCTCGGTACCCAGCTTACAACGTTCGCCCAATGTTGGTCTTTCCAACGTTTCTCCGTACGATGACATGCTCATATAAGGTTAATTGTTCGAGTTATTCGTCATGATCTGACCGAAACAGGAAAGAGAGGCGTGAACTACATCGCGCCTTGGAATTTGCCCTGAAGGCACACAGTACTTTGTATTCGTGTAACGATCTTAAACTGTTGAAAAGACTAGTCAACATTCAGAGAGGCATGTTTACAGTACTTAACTCAGCTAAAAATTGGACATGTTGAACACAATATGAGATTATGCAAAAAAGTCTGGCTAGTGAAAATTTATTCTGGCTAGTGAAATCAAACCTCTCACTAGCCACTTGGCTACTAAGCTGAAAAGTTAGTCTCGAGCCCTGCTAACTTAATGAGATTTCACTTTCCATTTACAATTCCAAATGGCTCTCCTTGATGAGATACTGGTCATTCACGGGGTTCCCCTAGTTCACGCGTGGTTCTGTGGTACCTATTTTTTCATCTGGGTGAAGAGAGATAATGTGGAGTAAAGTTTCTTTTCTAAAGAAACAGCTCAGCAGCAGAGACCAGGATTCAGTGAAAATGCCAGAGTGTTCATTAGATCTAATGTAGTTACTATCCATCTTTTCTTAACAGATTATCAATTATTTATGCAAAGTTTGATGAGGCAGCCAGATCAGGAAATATGGTGGTCCATGAACCAAATGGTATGCAATTAATATTATTACACCAAATGTGGAAAAACTGGTTTTTGTTTATGGTATTAAATGATTAACCTGGCTTCCTGGGGTAAGCCTGGTTCTTGTGTTAACCTCAGTCTGCTTTTTCCATTTGAACCTCATTCTGCACATCTGCTTTTCACTCAGCCAACACGTCACATGACTCAACTTCTGGTTTTCACTTAGATCAAAGCAGAACAGAAATCACTTGCTGGTCACACCATTTTATTTGCTTCATGAGACTTTTTTTCTAAGCTAGTGGGACCTTTCTTTGCACAACATTGTGTCCTCAGTTCAACATAAGTGCAATCAGCCTGGTTGAAAAGTCATTAGGACTTCTTGTTTTGGACATAATGCACTATTCAAAAGTAGAAGGTAAAAACTGCAGTAAAGAGATTGGCTGGTCTAGTACGGTTGTGACTATCTTAAATATTTGTCAGTTGCAAAGAGATTAGGCTTATATTCAGGTGAATTAACTTGAAATAGGCAGCAAATTTGGCTGGTTATTAATTTTGTACCACTTGTGATGTCATTGCTGTTAATAATTATTCCAAAAGATGTTTTTGATAAACAGTTGGTCAAGTAGGAGATATTCTTACAAAACATGCCTAAGCAAGCAAAATTGAAGAAGAACTTGAAACACGACTTGACCTTTGCCACAACTTTTTACTAAAAATTTTCACTTTCCCCATTGTGGAAGGGGGAATGTTTGCAGTGTGAACAAAGGTGACTTAAATGTTAACCGAACACAAAAAAGTGGGAGAAAAAAAGAAACAAACCCAAGAAAAGAAATTGTCAGTCTCTTTTTTGTCAAGAACATTTCATTTTTTGGGGGTACCCCAATGAAATAAGATGCACCACGACCAGAGTACCAGCAAAATTTCATGAAGTGACATATTAACCCTCAAGACTCAAGCTTTTTGTCAACTTGAACAGTTTGTTTTCTTTAGGCCGGGATAAAAGTGGACAGATGGTTACATTTCTCGTGATGAAAATGTTTCAAAAGTTTATCGTGCAGTTCCAGGAAGTATTCATGCCCACCCCAAGTAATAATAATAATTATTAATAATAATTTCATTCTCTTATGATTACATGGGGTTGGTATGGATATTTTCTTGTTTAATAATACTGTTATTATATTATTATGTGACATCATAATCAACTTTACGTTACCTCATCCAAAACAGCTACACAACTAATCAGAGTACTAGTAGAATTTTATAGTGTATGTTGACCCCCAAAAGTCAAATTTTTGTCCAGTTAAATAGCATTTTTTTCTTTGAGTCTGGATAAAAAAATAAACAGATAGTTACTTTTCTCTTGATGAAAATGTTCTCAAAAGTTAATTATTGTGGTTCCAGAAATTATCCCCCACCCCCAAGGAAGGTTATTGGAAATTCCAATGGGGGAGGGGTTCCCAAAAACCAAACGTTTTTAAAGGGGCATGATCATGAGGATCACGAGGATTTCGCAGATTTCTTGTCAAAACTGTGCTAAAGTTATCGGTAGCTAACTTTATGCATGCCCAACATTGTGTTTGAACATTTAAAAGAACATATTAACTTAATTTCATTAAGAGAAAACAAACCATGACCATTTAATATCGATTTAATATCAACACGCTGAAAAAATTTGAAACGTTTAGCCTAATTTTTTCAATTTGCAATCCATTTCCATCCGTGCCATCCGTAGCAACAGACGACAGAAAATTGTTTTAGTGAAGTAATACAGTCTTTGGTAACAAAACTAGACCACTATTTGTGGGCGTTCATTGATGTGAGGACCTATTTTTTATTTTTAAAATGGACTAAAATAGCATGACTATGCCCCTTTAAAGTAAAGTATGAAGCTAATCTGGAATTTCATAGAAGAGGGGTGGGGTTTCAAACCAAAAAAGTTCTTCTGTGGTGGGGGGAGGGGGAGTATGGCAATTTTCTGGAACAACACATTTGAGTTTAAGGTGAAGACAAGTCAATGTTGAAAGTCAAAGGAAAAAGATGTTTCATAAAACCTTCATTGATTAGTTATTCAGCTGCACTCAAAATCAACACAAATCTTCACTTGAGATAATTTTTATCTTTCTTTGAACAACCATGCCTGATGGCTTGAGTAGTCAAGGTGCAAATGCATTCAGCCACTGAAAGGCATTTAAGCTGACCTAGTGTGACAAGAAATGGAAAATAAGATATGACTCACAAACATGAAACTAAAATAAAAAAAATAAATAATTATTTCTGAAAACAAAACAATTAAGGAAAAAGTAAACCAGTAAACTACCCTCAATCAATTTTCAAATTAATTTGACTGTCATTTTCCACTTTTTTCAAATTAAGGTAAAACATGCTAATTAGCTGATGTTGACACGTGCAGGATAAACTTTTCTCATTAACATTTACATTCCACTGACGTTGAGGAAAATTATTTTTGTTTCTATTGATTTATCCTTCTGTGTATGCTCCTAATCCAAGCTTGCTGTTGTTTCTAAATTTAAACTCTTCATAATGAAAGCCCCTAGCTCCATAAATATGTTAGCATTTTTGTCTGTTAAGAGTTTAGCCATTATTCCAATTTCTTTTGTTTGCATTATGTCTGTTCACTATTGTGCTTATCCAGTGTTGTGTAAACTGCATAATTTAAATTCAACATTCTTTATAGTAGTCATGCAATCAAAAATGTTACTTACCAGGAAACAACGTGGTTAAATATCAGATTTTTATGGCAAAGAAAACACATTTCTGTGGGGAGGTCTTGTTTTCTGCTTCTTTTAATAATAGAAAAGGGAAGTGGAATGTTTTACACAGCTGTGTGGCATCTGTTAAGATTTTGTGAACTTTGCTGAATTTACATAAGACATACCTTAAATGCTGTTTCGTTTCTATTCTTAAATTACCCTTTTAATTCAATATGAAATCAAATTTTTGGTTTTCTTTCTAAGAAAATTTATGCAGTTCCTTAAATAGAACAGAGATTTTTTTCTCATTTTGATTAATAAGTAATAACCTCTGGCTGGTTTAATGAAATATTAACTTGAGGTCACTCTGCTATTGGCTGACAACACTTTTAAATTGAATTTCAGTTAGATGCAAAGTAGGTTGCAGTTTCACTTATTGGTTTGGGCTCAGAATATTATTGCACCTGTGAGTGTGTTGTTTTTGTGAAATCAGCCACTCAATATTTCTCTTATAGAGTAGCTTTCCAATATAAAAGGACATCTTCAATTGGCTGACAGGAAAGGATGTTCACAAGATAATTTGTATGCTTTTAGCAAGGAACAACGTGAAACCAACATGGCTTCTCCTGTATTTGTTCATTGAGCATGACAATAATTTGGGAAATATGACTCGACGGTGTGTCTGTATCTGGCTTAGAATTGAGTAGAAGCAGCCTTGGGTTGTGAAGTCCAAAATGTGGCATCAGTTTGTGTGTCTGTGTACGAAGCAAGGTTCCCTGAGACTGTGGATGTTATAGTTTTGTGTCTGCTATTGAGGCACGGATATGGTTGATGATCTTCTGAGTTCTGATGGCATTTCAAAGGAGTATTTGGTGATTTTAAAGCAGATAGAAGATTACTGTAGTCGGGGGCCAGAAGTAGACTTGGATTTTCAAACAAGCTCAAATGGTAATGCTTCAACTTTTAAAATCAATTTTTATATAGTTCAGCTGAAACAGAAGATTTCACATTCGTGATCATATAACATCAGATGTCATTTTACAGACCAGACAAACCAAGTCCAATTTGCATTTCTAGACTAATCTTATATTACTTTGCTCAAATACTTGAATAGTGACAGGCTCAAAATTTTATTGACACACCATTTAATTTAAGTCTCTGCTACCAATGTTTTGTTTTTGTCTGTGCATCCAAAAGGAGCTTACATTGAGATTTATTTTTCCTGTGTGGTTATGGTTCAGGTTCAGTTATTTTTTTCTACACAGGAACGTTTAATCTATGAGTGCATCTTTCTGTGTAAATTATGTCGTTTTTGTTTTGACTTGGAATTGTGGTAATTCACAAAACATTTTAATCCATTATTTTACTTTGAGTGTAGTGAAGTACCTGTAGGATTATGTATTCAAATTTTGCTAGTGGCTGAAATGCAAATCAGAAGTGTTTTCAAAGGTTGGTGCATACTAACTTGAATTTTGTGAATAAGAGTATGAAATCAAAGCTTCTTTTTGATCATGCTTTTGTCAGTAGTTCCAGCTGTTAGATTTTTTGCTCAAAATCTTCTTTGAATTTTTGTATTCATTTGTGAGAATCTGAGCCATGAATAATGTTTTTGTTCCTCTCATGAGCAGCATGATAGGTGCTCTGGATAAAATACTCTGAAATGCAAATGTTTACTAGCTTTTTATATCAGCTGCCATCATAGAACTTCTTTCTTAGCCTACATGATTATGTTCTCAAACTTGAAAATCATTTGTATACATGTTTAGGACTTTTTTTTACAATAGATTTACACATGCTCTAGATGTATTGATTGAAAAATAATCTTCATTTCGTTTGAAATCCCTCCTTTGAAGACTGTGCAGTTATTTGTTACAGGTGATAAATCATCTTTAGTTTTCTATCATTCTTCATACAGTGTGCAAGAAATTCCAGTTCAAAAGAGCAAATTTATTTCTCAAATAGTAATTTCTAACTTTCATAGCTTTGGATCTTTGGTTATATGAAAATTGATTAGCCGTTTAATCAGTTAAAAATTGCAATATATTTAGTAGAGGATGTGTTGATATTGATCCCTTTGTTTTTGATCGAGACAGTCAGTAACTCTAGAGGTCAAAGGAAGTCTTCTTTCAAGAGCTGCTTCTTTATGTTTTGTTAGAAAATACATTAGAATTTGTGTTGAAAGATTTATTTGCCAAAGTAGAAATTTATACTATGTACATGTTTGTGGATTTGAGTAGTTTTAGTAAAGAAAATTACCAGTAATGTTAGATCGTAAATTGTACAAAAATATCAAAATCTTTAGCTAAATAATCTTTTAAGGTCTGCAACTTGATATATTTGTTTGCTTCATGATAATGATGCCTTGGGGTGGAATATTGCCAAAAGGTCACACTTTGGTTCATGCAGATAAGATCTTTTGTATTGGCAGATGCTCAGCTCCTATAGATTAGGCTATTTTTATATCATTTATGACAGCAGTTTTGTATTTCAATAATACACTATTTCTGTCATTGGCTTACAATGATACAGTGTCCTCTTAGATCACTGTAATGTTCTCTACTAACTATGTGTCCAAAATAGGGACTCAAATTAAGGAAGTTTATTCACAGCTTGATATAGAACAACTTTTCACAACTTGTGACAAGTTGCTTGCGAATATTAATGTCTAGGTTACTTCTGGCACCCTCTCTTTAGTTTCATTGAAGACATGCAATCACATTTCATTAGTATCATTTCAGTGTCTTATTTGTGGTTAGCTGTTATCTTTGAGAGCAGTGATGACAAAATGATGATGAAATAATACCTTCATTAAATTTTAATGTGTCTGTTTACCCTTCATTACTAACTTCTTTATCAGGGTAGAACTTTGATGTGAAAGTTTTTTATGTTTTCTTTGGGTGAAGTTAGATCCACCTCATATAGAACAATAAACTGCACCACAGGAAAATAATTCTGTGCTAAATACCTTTTATTTGAATGGTCATTCTTTGGTATGTCATCTACAGACTTAAAAGCTAGAACCATTTCGCACAGCAAAATAAACCATACCACAATCGATTTCACCAGAATGGTCACACTAAAGAATTTCATCCAAGTTAGAATAACCTTGAACAGCATATTAACAAACAGCACCATAGGAAAGTACTGCTCAATAGCTTTCACTTGAGTGGTTACACATAAGATTTCATCCAGTGATGCACCTCATAAGTTATAACTACTCTCAGTAAAGCAAGGTTAGATTATAGTAGTGAAGGGTTTAAGGATTTCTATGAAATCAATGCTTTTAAGGTTAGCATCCACCAATTAAAGTAATAATTCAGTTGGGAAAGGGAATTTCTCCCCTTCTGTACTTATTGTAAGGCCACAGTGCATTGGTCATCCCAGGTTAGAATTTTCCAGCTGATATTGAAGGGTACATATATTGAGTATAGGGAGACTTCATTGTGAACAAGTGGTCATGGCTCTTGAAGAGGTGGCTGTCTCTGTTAATCTCCCATTTGGAAGATTATCCTTTAGTGGCTTTTAACTTGTGGTACTGCTTTGGGGGTGGATTCATCCCCTAATTATTTTGGTGTCAACTTTCAAAATGTCCACTGAGCACCCAGTCTCTTTAATATGTGATCATGGGGGGGGGGGGGACTGTAAGTTAAGTATGTTTTTGTTCACACAGCTGACTCACCCTGTGCTGTTTTCCTTTCAGGATCTTCAAGGGTAAATGGCGAAGTGGAGACAGATGGAGCTAAGGTGAGAAATGTCAAATCACCACAGTCATGTCGTGTAATATCAGTTGTTTGGGATATTTGCACTGAAGGAATGGAGAGCTATCTATTATGCAGGGGTGATCCTGACTGGCTTAAACCTTTGGTGGATTCAGGGGCAGGGTCCCAGAGGGGGGGGCGGGGGTGTCGGATCCCCTTCTCCCTCCTTTAAACCTGTTTATGTCCTTTTATTTTGAAATAGTCACGTTCATTTAAAATAAAAAGGAGGGCAAAGAAATAAAACAGGGGAAGCCTTTTCCTATGGCCAATTTCCTATGGCTAAGCTGTAATACTTTGGCTTCTGAATTATCCTGTACAAGTTGGTGTATGGAACCTCCTGTGGGAGATTTGGAGATCTGCATCTGTAAACCAAAAGTACTTTATGCTGCTGCACTCTGTGGCAGTAAGTTTACCTGGAAAAGGTTTTATCACTGCATTTTGGATGAAATCTTAAAATCTGACCGTTCAAATGTCTTGAAAATTATTACCCAGCAATACGTTCATGAGGTTCTGTTTTTTATGCGGTACAAAGGAGTGAGTCCTTAAGTGTAACTATTTAAAAACAGACGTTGAGCAGCACTATAAATATTGTGCAAAGTATAATTTTTTTTTTAACTCGTGTGAAAATGACTAGTGTAACTCATTATCAAGTTCTTGTGCAAAATGATTTTCACCCGGCTATAGGTGAAAAAAAAATTCTCTGTTGTTTAAGACAAGCATTCTTCTGGTCCCGGTTGTTCGAAGCAGGGTTAAGCTAACCCAGGATTAGCTTCAATTCTTAATTCGCTTTTAATCCACAACGACGTGGATTCACAGTAACTTATTTTCAGTTAACAATTTGACTTTGGCTGCTTTCAAATTGTCACGTAAAGTTAGCAGCGTAACGGTTTTAAACAAGAGAATCAGAAACCTTGGATTATTTTTAACCCACGGTTAGTGCTAATCGGCTTTCGAACAACTGGGCACTGAAGGGCAAGTATATAGCCAGGTGCTAGGAACTTTCCAGTGAAAATTTTTCATTAATGAGTTTGGAGACAGGAAGTCTGAAATTGTGAAAACATGAGCATTTACAATGAATATTCTATTGCGGTTTTTAAGGTAAACTTGAGTCAAATACTGTACTTACATATGTATGTTTACGAGTGTGAGTCACAAGAAAGCATGTTTCAGGTAATATGCTATATCCTGTCTTATCTATTTCAATTTCTCTTCGCACCGAATTACTTTCTTTCTCGAGGGTTTCTGACAATGGAAAAATGACGATATCTTAATGCGCTTGTAATCAATGGAAATGTACATGTATTTACAGCAGAAGTTATGATCAATTTCTAACAACAGAGCAATAGCTTTGTTGAAAAATTAAACAGCAACGTGATATGAGCTGTATAAAAGAGATTCCTTTTTATTGGTTTTCTTGTTTTGTTTTCGGAAAGTCAAACATAGTGTAGCAAACCAAGCCCAAAAATTTCTAAAAATATGTGAACATTAATTTTGTTTTTGGACTTGGTATTTTATTTTGCATGCATAATAATCAAAACCAACTAAAATTCGCATAGCAGATAGTTTTGACTTTATTTTGTGAAGGGTATGGCATAATGCACTAAGCAAATCATAAACGAAACCAATTTGTTTTTGGAAACCGGTCTTGCGCTTGTGAACACAGTTCTGCTGAAAACACAGTGATCTACCAACTTTTTGGTGGAAGCCATATACTTGCAGACATAACAATAGCAAGACCCTAGAAGAACTTTTTTCTGGCAACTTATAATAAATAAGTAATTCTAATCTCGCTGAGATATTTCCTAACTTTCCAGCTGTTGGAATAACAATTTGCCAAAACGCTCTCCAGCCAGGTCTAAATACTCTGCATTACTTTTAACAACAGTAACAGAGTTGACAATACGACAAACATTTGTCGTTAGCACGTAATTAGGTTTGAATTTTTTCTCCAGACGTGCCATTTTCTGACTGCAAACCATAATTTTGATACTCAAAGCAACAAGACAGTAACCCCTTGTTGATAAGCTTCTTTATTCTCTGCTTGATATTGTATTGATGTTGTAAGGAGAAATCATATGTTAATCAGTAGGATTTGTTGTCACATCAAGATAAAATCTAGTGGATAAATTTCTTTTTTCTCATCAGCTTTCTGCTGGTAATGTATTGATAATGTAATGAGAAATTATATCTTCATAATGTAAGTATAACCACTGACTGTCATTATCGTGGTTTTCAGCTGTCCACTGCCGCGCCTTCCAGAGCTGCATCAGCGAAAAAAACTACCGTACCCACGAGAAAAATCAGCGGCAGCAAATCTTCAGGCTCTTCATCTAACTCAGGTACAACCAATTCCTCTGTGTATTTTCCACAAATTGATTGTTTTTAAGATTTCAAAAAATGAAATTTTCTTGTCAACATTGTGTCAAGCCACTGTTTTCTATGACAGTAATGTGTTTTCTTCTGTGGTGACGATTTTTTTAATTACTTGTTATTTTCTAAAGCTTCAGCGGGTGCAGTTGATGAAGCAGATTTTGAGAATGCATTTGTCGAATGCCCGGATGTTAAGGTACGTGAAACTGAGGCCCTGTCCACGCTGAGCCGGATAAATCAGTTTTAAAAGGACGGTTTCGCACTCAAGACGCATGAAAAGTTTTCTGTCCATGCACACTGTCGTTCTCGAATCGTTTTTTTCTGTCGTAAGAAACTGGGACAAAGATTACATGATTGTTTGAAGTAGGCATTTTCGAAAAGATCCATTATTGTCATCTGCACTGAGTCGAGAGGTCAGTGGTTTGAAATTTATCCACTCTGCCGAGAGTTCTGTAATAGATCCATTTTCGGTAACAAAAACGGCGTTTTAGTGTGGACGGAAGGCGCAAATGGATTTTTGAAAAGGGGAATACGGTCTTTTTCTAAGAACTGATTTAGTAAATCATTTTTTGCCCTGCCTGAGGGTGATTCCTTAGATTTTGAATACAGCATTTGAATGTGAAACGATGCATACAGTATTCAATTCCCAAAAATGAAACTTAGTGATTTATATTCTACACTGCAGTCTGCGTTACAATTTTAATGCATTTTTGTATGATGGTTATGTTTTAGGTTTTCAATGCAAAAGATCTGACGGAAGAAATGACGAAAATTCAATCAGTGTTGTCAGATGATAAGAATGACTGGGAACATAGAGTGGCGGCGGTAAGGGCTACAGTTTGAACCATATACAAGAGCTTAGTGCTGCGACTTGGTTAGCCCTTTCATTCCTAGTAGTGGCCAAAGTAAAATTTCGAGAAAGAACCTAAATTTCACTTTTTCTAATCCTACAAAACAAATAGTACCATGCGAATGTACTGCTGAAGAGGTTTTATTTGAATGGTCACATCTTAGGATTTTATCCACAGACTCAAAAGTTAGAACCACTTTAAGTGTCTCCATAACTGATTCAGGGAGTAAATGGGTTAACGTGGCTTAGTGAACTTTGATTCTATGGTGTTCACTGTTGCGTTTCGACCCAAAAACGAAATGGAAAAACATGGCACGGCTCATTTTACAAACCCATTAGTTTAGCAAGTTATTTTATTTAACTTTTAGCACTGTTTCGTGCTTAGAAACTTCTTCGTTCATCAGATACAGTCTGAAATATCATGCCCGAAATTGGCGTGCCCTTTAGTTTAATCTCTTGTAAACTTGGTAGCATTCTGATTTAGAGAATCCCTTAATAGTTTGTTTTGCTCTGTTCTTTAGCTCAGGAAAATTCGTAGCTTGGTTCAAGGCGGAGCACTAGAATATGACAACTTCGTCTCGTTATTGAGGCTCCAAGAAGGCGCGTTCAAACTATCGGTGAGTATATGGGAATTCTACCTTTTACGATTTCAGTCTAACAGTTTCTCTTTGTCTTTTCTTTGTGTAATAGAGTGCAGGTTTTTTCAATTGCTTACAGTGGCCTCCTCAGGCGTGGGGTGTTACCCATTCTCGACCGTGTTACTCCGGCACCAAAAGAGTCTCCAAAACTGAAGAAACGACTGGCATTAAAATAAAATGCTGCTCAAAATCTTTCATTTAACCTTCTAAACCTTAAGATTTCGTCCTCAGTGTCAAAAGCTGGAACCCCCCTTTACAACAGTGTAAACACTGTTCCACGGAAAATACTAATAGGATTAATGCGTACACTTTTTCCTGATTTTATAGAAACTGTTAAGAATATAATTAGTAAATAATATAAGTAACTAGATATATAAGTTCTTATGTTAAGGAATTTTAAGAAGCTTTAATCTTTTTATTGTAACCACTCGCCCCTTGTGGAAATCAGCTTTTAGTATTATGTTAGTTGACGCGGCAAGCGTGGTTAAATAATGTTTTACCTTCCTACCTACCTAATTGAAAGCTTTAATTTGAAGTTCCGCACTTTAGGATTTCATCAACAGATTGAAGATATAACAATGTTTTTGTGTTTAGAACAACGTTGTGCAGCACCACTTGAAAGTACTGTAGTTTTAAAATGTGGATTTTCTGAATTTCTGCATTTTAGAATTATGATTTGCTTTTCTGCCTCCTTGTAAGTAATTTAACCGTCGATGTATTTTTTGCGCCGTTAGACTAAAGACCTGAGATCAACTGTCACAAGAGAGGCATGCGTCACTCTGAGGTCAGAATTGTGCATAAAATTTATCACCCATTGTGCAAAGGCTTCGAAAATTTCCTGAGTACATAACCACGGATTTCTTCGTTTTCTTCTCAACAGCTACTTGTCTACACTACTAAAGAGTCGGTTTGATCACACTGCAGAAGCTGTCCTACCGACCCTGATAAATTTGATCCCAAACAGCGCTAAGGTAAGACAATTGCTATTTTTTTCCCTTAGCGTATTTTACCGAAAATTTTCCCGAATTGCTTATTCTTTGACCTTGTAGCATTTCAGCTTGTCAGAATTTTCCCGCCAAAACTCGCGCTCGCGGGCTCACCATCACTAGTTTCGGCGTTTTCTAAAGGAATCGTCCTGTTTTGTTTCATGTTCTGATGAAATCTTTGTTTTTTTCTTGTTTAGATTATGGCAACGTCTGGTCACGCATGCATCAGTTTTATTTTAAAGGTGAGTATTCAGTATTTGGTCTCGTACTTGTTTGTCAGGATCCGTTGTTCAATGCCGGACCGGATACAGCGCACGGCGTAATTCTTGTACTTTAAAGAAGTTGGTGCACACCTCATGAGGTCAAATATCAACTCAGAATTGAGAATAGCGTCACGGAAACCCACTCAAGGCCACACGTGAACTTGAGTTGGCTTTCGAGGGGCTATCCTTGCATTCTGATTGGTTATTCGATGTAACACAAGTGTGCGAGTTAAAAAACAGTGGTCTAACTCTTTGCGTGTCACGCTGTAAGGCTAGATTCTTGCATTTCAAGTTACGCTCCTTTCCTTCTGTATAAAACATAAACTATTATAGATGGCTTTTGTACGTTCATTCCGTTATTAAGGTTGTTTTCTTTTTTCTATTCTTTGTCAAACAGAATACCCATGCTCATCGACTTATTCCGATTATCACAAACAATCTGTCTTCAAAGTCCAGCATTATTCGACGGTAAGAGTGGAAAGAAAAATCTTCATTTTTTTTAAAATTTGAATAACGCTTCAAAACTAACAATACCACTGGTAAGTACTGGCACAAGTTGTTCAAAGGCCGAAGAACTTTTAATTACCCACTGGGTAAATTGCTATCCAGAGGATAAAATGTACTCCAACCGGTAGATTTTATTCGCTGGAATAGTTGTTTATCCATTTAAGTTTTCCAGCCTTTGAATAACTTGCGCCTGCTCAACGGCTTTCAATTGAATGTACACTTAACGATTTCTGGCCCTGAATCAAAAGTTAGAAGCCCTTTGTACAGCCTAATCATAAGTACGACACGGACAAGACCGTTCATCAGTAAGTTTTCATTTTAATGGTGACACCTGAGGATTTCTGTCACACTTTTTAGAATGCAGTAATCAGTACCGGCAACAGGCAAATACTGCTCATTAACTTTCATATAATGGTCACACTTTAGAATTTCATCCAGAGACTCACAAGTTTGAAATACAGCACATGGCACAAGGCTTCACTCTGGAAGGAAGCTGTTTTCCGCTAATAAACATTTTAACTTGTTTCTTTTACAGGCGGTGCTGTGAATATATCGACTTACTGCTTGTTCACTGGGACACTTCCACGATTAAACCGTAAGTACACATTACCAGGCTTTAAAAAAATCAATGACTGTTGCTTGTGGCTTTGACTGGTTAACCCTTTAAGCCAAGCATCTAATTTCTCCATACAATATCATTAGTTGATCAAATATACAGTCATGAGAATAAAGGAAATGATCACCAGATATGAAATGTGTTGATGTTTAATCAAATTCTCTCAACTAGTAGCATAAGAAATATACTGAGAACAGTGAGGAGAATATGCATGTGATATTGGGGCTTAAAGGGTTAAACGAAATTCTCAGTAAAATGAGTCCTATGACTCAATTGAAGTGATGGTTTTCCAGTCCAAAGAACAAATGCGACGTTTTGTCGAATTCATCTAGTAGAAACATTTGAAGAATTTCCGCTGTGAAGCCATGGTGACTCGGAACATCCTATCGCGAAATTTGTTTCGCTTAAGTGCACCTGTGATTTTTTCTTGTAAAATCTCCTCACACCACTGTTTTATTGCGTTTGATAGTTGCACGAAAAACTGAAATAACTCGGTTTCAAATGTCTGCACCAAATTTCTACAAGTTACAAGGAAAAGCCTAGTATTACATTGGTGCGTGCAGTTTGCCTTGCGTTCCTAGTCAACCAAGTCGAAGATCATTACGAAAATTGTTGAAATATTTCTTGAATCAAGAAAGACGGAAGGAAGTTGAAGAGGAACGTAACTGAAGCGCAAACTGAGAACTTGAGGTAGAATTTAACGAATCGGATCCAAATGGACCCTCTTCAGTTTGCGACTTCCATTATGGTTTGTTTTGTGTGAGACAAATTGCAGGGGAAACCCAGTGTGTAACGTGCAATAATATTTTTTAACGGGACTGGTTGCACGAGCATCACGCATGAGCACAGACATACCGAGAGTTATTACGTCAGCACGGCCATACGTTGCATAGTAACTTTCGGCTAAAAACTGCGGGGGAGAGAGTCCTTGGAGGTGCGTTCCAAGCCTGTGAACAGCTTTTCCTTTTCCTGCAAAATATTGTTGAAAGGAAGGCGAGAGGAAAGCAAACAGAGCGCAGGAAAAATTTAGAGGAGAGCTTAATCGCAGGTTGACGTGTTTTAGGTCAGGCGCTCTGCAATCATTTTTGGACGGTCCCAGTTTTCGTTTGACTGAAGACGCAGCAAAGTGTTTTTTACTGAAATTTTCAAGCGTCTACGCTATTGCGCTTTTAAAATTCTCCGTTTGCAGTTGGTAGAAAGGTATTGAAATGTTCAGTCCACACTAATGCGTTTTCTTCGTTGAAAATGATGCGTGTAATACGGTTTTTTCAAAAAGGAATATTTGTCTCCACCTCGCGAAACCTTTCTATTTTCTCTGTTTTCACGAGGCAAAAGCACTATACACTAATAGGACGAGTATTGTAAGGACGAGGAAACTGCGTAAAAATACTTATCATCAGTGAAAACGTTACTCAAGGGGAAAAAGCCGTAGCTATTTCACACTAACAGGCTTTCTGTTTTGTCAGGGGAGCGAAACAAAACTTAGGGAGATTAACGACCGTTTTCGCTCCGCAATCTTACAAAAAATTAAACGGCTGTTAACAGTCTAAAGGTGAAAAACTTCTTTAATTGTGCATTTTCAGACTGAATTGCATTGATGTGGACGGTAACTCTTGTTCAATCTGACATATTGTTGTTCATTTTCTTACCAGACGTATAAGCGAAATAGAAGAGGCGATACGGAAAGGAATTTCTGATGCAGATGTTGAGGCAAGGGCGGCCATGCGAAGGTAAACATATATCCATGTTTATTTTGTTCCTCTCACATATTTAGTTCTGTTTTTGGAGAATTTAGTTGAATATCAAGGGTTTTATCCGTCGCACCTAAATATCTTGTCTCTTTCGAGGGTTTTTCAAAACTACTTGTTGTAGGATTTATGTCACTAAATAGTGGTTTTTCATGATACTGTTTACTGTGCGATACAATGTGGTTCTTAAATTTGATTCTGTAGACGAACGGAAACCGTAAGTTTGACCAGTCAAATAACAGCTAGCAAGTTCTGAATGTTACTGAGCAGAACTTTGCCGTGATACTGTTTATGTTGTACAAGGTGGTTTTAACTGTCGAAGCTATGGATGAAATCCTAGAGTGTGGCCATTAAGTGAAAGCTACTGAGCAGTACTTTCCTGTGGTGCTGTTTATTATGTTGTACAAGGTGGTTCTAACTTTTGAGTCTGTGGATGAAATCCTAAAGTGTGACCATTCAAATGAAAGCTACTGAGCAGTACTTTCCTGTGGTGCTGTTTATTATGCTGTACAAGATGGTTCTAACTTTGAGTCTGTGGATGAAATCCTAAAGTGTGACCATTCAAATGAAAGCTACTGAGCAGTACTTTCCTGTGGTTCTGTTTATTGTGCTGTACAAGGTGGTTGTAACTTTTCAGTCTGTGGATGAAATCCTAACGTATGACCATTCCAATAAAAGCTACTGAGCAGTACAAGTTGCTTCTACCATTTGAGTCTGTGGATTGCCACGACCATTCAAGTAAATTGAGCTGCCCTGTGCGCGGATACACAGGCTACCCAACTTCCTTCCTGCATTCCACGGAGGAAGGAAGGTTTCTCTGTTTTTAATGTTGCTATATTTGTTTTTTTAATTTCTGTTGTGTGAAAACTTTAAGGAACATGTTACTTTGTGGCTAAACGGTGTAAAAGAGAAAACGTTTAACGGTTGGTTGCGTGTAAGTTTACTAATTTATTTTGGAAATAACAGTGGGGCGGTTGGCCATGAAAATAGTTTAACGCCCCCATGAGATTGTGGTTACTCTATACAAAGCGTTATCTTTTCGAAAAGAAGAATGTAGCTGTTGATGTGAAAACATAAACCTCTTAAACATGCAGAGTGAAAATTAGCAACTTAAATGAAGTGCAACAAACTGACTTTTGAGTGCTTTGATTCGTTCTTTTTTGTGTGGATTTCAGGGCTTTTTGGCATTATCACGATCATTTTCAAGACAAGGCTGAGAAGTAAGTT
Source organism: Siderastrea siderea (assembly GCA_964030785.1). NCBI lineage: Eukaryota > Metazoa > Cnidaria > Anthozoa > Scleractinia > Rhizangiidae > Siderastrea > Siderastrea siderea. Next base: position 55,589,522 of record OZ034971.1, read on the forward strand.
TGGATAATTTCTCGTTTTCCTTTCAGCTGCCTCCAAACCATCTTTATGAATATTCATCTCAAGTTAATTAGCTGCATTGTACAAATCACTAACAGAATAGACTCGCTTAAGAATCATCCACTTGACATTTATTTGTTCGTATGGTTCGCGCGCTTTCATAATTAGCGATATTTCGAGTTCTTGCGGTCAGTACCGTTAACGAAAACAACGAGAGTGGCCAACGATCTGTGTTATTAAGATATTGCTCGTGAATGCGACGTAACATGCTTTGTGCAAATGGAGTTACGCTACATCGAAGATCAACCATCATGGATCTATTATTACAAGTAACGCGATTTTCGCATTGTTGAGTTCACGATCTCTTTTCTGCGTTTTCTAATGATCAGATTATTTTCTTTTCCTTTCAGCTTGCTTAAGACTTTCGATGCCTCAAAGCAGAAGCAACTTGAAAACGACCGCAATCTTTCCAACCTTGGCCCGGCAAAAACTTCGTCATCCGGCCGTTATGTGTCCGTAAAATCCACTAAACCCAGCTCTGGAAACAGGGTCCGTTCATCGAGTGCAACAAGTGAAGACGGTACAGCTAGGTACGTAATCGTGCAGCGATGAACGCATGTTTTAATACGTAGACATCGCTTTTGTGAATAATTTCAATGGGTTAAGGTCATTTCGTCAAGCTCCCGGTTTGTTAGTTATATCTTAAGAGTTTGAAGCCATTGCGTTTTTTATCTAGCCTCGGTTTTGTAAGTTCGGCTTTGAGAGGTGCAAGTGGAATTTTAATGCTCTGTTGAAGGCATTTTTTTAATAGAAGGGAATATAGATTTTGTGAATAATTTCAACAAGGTTCAGATGTCATTTGAGCAAGTTCCCGGTTTGTTAGTTATAGCTTCGGGGTATGAAATCATTTCGTATGTTCTCTTAGCTCGGTTTTGAAAGTTCAACTTTGAGAGTCTAGATGGCGAGTGTCGATTTTGTTTCTTTTTGGCAGATTTCGCGTCGTTTTTGCAAGCAAGCGCGAGTAAAGTTAATTGCCTTTAATTATGTAGTTGTTTAATTGAATGCCTCGGGATTTGATCCTGCGAGGAATAGAAACATGTTGCAATTAAAAACCAGCATGTATTCGCAGCTACTGTAATGTGTTATCTTAACAGTCAATTTGTCAAAGTGTGCGTTAATTCATCCTTTGAAATGGAGTAAATGAGCCTTTTTTTAGATTTCGATGTTGATATTTATAATTTATGGTAATTCTTGCTACGGTTCATTTCTTTTTTGGCTGTTACTGTGCATGAATAAATTTATCAACATGAACTGTTCTTAAAGGAAATCATACGCAATATTGAAGTTGATATGAGTGCCGAACCAGATTGGGAAATATTGAATCTCCATTGCACCCTGTGTTACATGTTTACGCAATTCTACCCAGTGTGGTAATAAGTCAAACACTACACAATAGACCATTTGATTACTGTACGAGCACTTGCAGCGCTGAACGAAGCGTTTAGCGTGGTTAGCGTGGTTTTGAGAAATTGTCGAGTCTTTTGTGAAATCGAGATAACAGATGCACCTTAAATATATTGTCAATGTAAATATTGCCCAATTCAGAGGAGTTGAAGTACATTGCCATGGCTTAGTTCCTTTTTGGTTTGTAATTTACAATATTTCCTGAAAATTGGAGGAATCCTTGAAGTATTTATAGCGTGCTAAGCAAAGAAACACCAAAGACGTGAAAATAAACCATATAGGAACTAGTATAGCTAAGATGCGAAATATTAACACGGATTATAAACAGCGATTTCGATAAATTTGGGTGTTTTCTAAGAGATGCGAACCATAACATAGCTCCGTTAAATAGATCGTGTACGATGTTATCGACAGATAACAGGAACATTGTTTGCAACTAATTAAACCTGTTTCAATATTTAAATATTGTCAAATACGAGGAATAAATCAAGAACGGTAAACAAAGTATGGAAATGCAGGTCTCGGAGAAAACGTAAATTCCAGTGTGTCCTTTGGACAGGCCTCCAATTATAATTGTCAGAGAAATTCTCTTACTTGGTTTAAAGTCTGTTTTAGACCTTAATTGTTGTAAATTCTAATTCTCGTCGTCCTTTTTAGTGAAATAAATTTCCTCCGTTTTACCGCCAACTGTTTTGTAAAGCCATCGTGACAACACTACTAGAGAATTTAACGACGCCAATGAGAACGTCGGTCAACAAAAAGTTTTTTGAACAGTTCAGTGGCCCTGCGCGTTTGTTCTTGTACATACCTAAGCCGTCCCCTGCAAAACAACAACGTGAAATGACCACATTTGGAGTTTTAGGAAAACTTAACCAGGCCGTCAAATTTGGAAGTTATTTTTCTCCAATAATATGCGTCTTTCTTTTGCTAGCTTCACTGCACGTGATAGTGGTACCGTGGAAGTTTTATTTTTACGTGGCTAACTCTGTATTTTCTCGTTGTTTTTAGTTCCCGTGCGCCTTCCCGTCAAACAGTTGGAGTTTCGAGCCGTGCAGCAAGAACCAATCACAGAGAAGGTAGGAAGGGGTCGTTTCCAAACACGAAATGTGCATGTTTTAGTGATAACAGCAAATATTCTGTTGGTTAAGAATAACTGAAAAAGCGTTCTCAAATCGATTTTACTCGGAAAAAATTCTGAGTCCTCTCAACCAACCAACAGGAGCCGAACCCGTGACCTTGCCTGTGCCGGTTGGATGCTCTTCCGCTAAACTATGACACCGTCCAATCCCCACCTGGAAGTCCATGGGTCCGACTCCCGCTGGGAGAACTCAGAGTTAAAATGACTTGAGAGCACTTTTTCACTTATTTCATTTCTTGTAAGTCCCCATTCCACTTTTCATTCATTTTATAAGTTGTTTGTTACAAGCGATTAAATCTACGCTACTCATTTTGAATTTGATATTAGATTCCCGCCATGCCGTGGCCTCTAAGACATCAGGCTCTCTTCTTTCTCCCATGGCTGCTCTTGGCCGATCCCTCAGTAACATCGATCAACGGTCTGCGGAACGAGCCAGCACTCGTTCTAAATTGCGATCAGCGGCACCCCGCGTATCGCCTCAGAATCATCACGTTCAACAACGGCAACCTCGAACCCAGTACCCCTCCAGGGGGACTGTTTCACAACGTAAGTGAACATAGCTTTTCTTTGTGCTTCTTTCATATTGTGGGCAGCGAAGAAGAGAGGACTTGCTCTTTCCTTGTGGTTCATCTTTATTTATTTCACATTTTTAAATGAATTGTTAACTGTTTTTAAATTAGATTTCTTTAACCTTATATTGTCACTGAAAAGCCCCACCAGGAGAGTGTCAATAAAGTATTGTATTTCGCTTCACTACCATTAAGTTTTAAAAGTAACAACAAAAAGCGACTATGCTTTCGGTTTTAATAGGCCTTCTTTTATCGCTAATTTTGTGCTGCCGCTACTTTTGTTTTGGATAGTTGTACATGTAAGTTGGCAACGCTTTAATACGCTTTATGCTTTATGACTCTTCCCTTTTAGCTGGTAGTCGATCCCATTCTCCTGAGAGACTTCTCTCCACCTACCCTCCTCGAGAGAGGTCTGAGGTGTACTGTCGAAGAGAAAGCATAACAGGGAAATCAAAAATACCCACTCCAAGGTATGCCTTACCAACCTTGTCAATATTATGCTTCATTGCAGCGGTGTCCTCAAGACAAAATTTGCTGTACTTGTTGTTGAAGTTGTTGACAGAAGTGTTCTTTATGAGTCTTAACGTGATTGCTTACATTCTTTCAGATTCTTGGTGTTAAGTCAAAATTAGCCGTCAGTGATCTTTGCTTTGTATTACTTTATATGTTGATTATTAGTTTTAGCTTTTAAGTCCAGTCTCTTCTCATCGCTCCTGGCAGCTGGGGGCGTTAGCGCCGACTAACACTCCTAGCGGCTGGGAGCGAGAAGACTGGGGCGACTGTAATTGCAAGGTAGATTTTATCCGTGTGTTACTTTGCTGGCATTTTGGCTCAGATTGCTGGCCAGGCAATAAGGGTAGTGAATCGAGACCCGGAACTTGCAGAGTAAAATACAAGCAAAGCAAGACAATTATCTTGAACACTTTTCTTCCAAGGTTGAACGTATCAGTAAAGATAGGAAACGTGTATTCACTTTCTTTCTTGCTTGTTATGTGGTAGTAATTCTTGATAATTGACCTCATTGTTGTTGTCGGTTCTTTTCCAGTGTCTCGCGGCATCCCAGCGACGAGGCTCTGGATATTATCCCTGGGCGCCACTCACCCTACCCCCCTCCCCCTTCTTTCCTCCCCGTTCGTACGCCTTTGTGAGTAGAATCCAGTCTTTCTATCTTCTTGTTTGATGCATCCAACGTCATCCAGTCATTCGACCTCAACTCTCTCATTCGTGAAAAAAGCTTATATTTTCCATGCTTTGTTTTCCGTACATTTTAACAGATACGCTTTACGTATCGTTTAACTTTCTAACATGACTTATTTGATACTTATTTGTGTTCATTGGTAAGATTTTGTCCATGGTTCTTTTCTAGTGTCTCTCTGAATTTCATCAACGAGGCTGTGGTCAGGTCTGGGTGCCAGTCGCCCCAGCCCAGTCCCCCTTGTTCTCCTTCTTTTCTTCCTGTTCCTAAGCCTTAGTAAGTACCTAACTAATCCTGTTAACGCTTTTTTAATCTTTTATTTTCTTTGTTTTTCATCAGAGCGGATTTTCTAGTTGCAGTCGTGATAATCAACTTTATCCATTGGCAACAAATACAAATAAGGCAGCCAGCCAATCAGAACTCGGAGCAAAAACATGCAACTTCTAAAGCCTCGGCTAAGCGATCAACCATTTTCGTCCAACATGATGTTTGTCACACACAATGTTCAGTGGCTAAACGGGCAAACAGTTGTTTGACCGAACGTTGAACAAAGTGAGCCCACATAACGCTTTTTGTGTATTACCGCTGAAAATTATGACATTACCTGTTGCGACGTCACCCAAATTCCGTTTCTGATTGGTTTGTTTTTTCCCGTTTGGGCAAGCCTTGTGGGCAGAAGTGGATAAACGGTCAAACTTGTTCGTAAGGCAAAATGTTGGGTGAAAATGTTTGGTCTGGATGAAATATGAAAACCATCTAAATGCAAAGTCGAGAGAGGCGGCTAAACAGTAAAACATGTTCTTCCAACACGATGTTGGACGAAAATGTGTGATCGTTTGGCCGGGCTTTAAAAACAGAAACAACAATAACAGCTTCATTGGTCATAGCAGGTGTTGCACGCTTCGCACACAGTCTGTATGTGTTACATGCGTTGCACAGGCTTAACAAACCAGTTAGAGAACTCGGCAGACGTAGAGCCAAAGTAAACATAGAATTCTTTACAATAGTCGACTGTAAACCGCTCCGTTCTTGTTGTGTAAAGTTATTGCTTTTGCTTTTTTTGCTACCTTCAAAGCAATATTTCAATTTGCTGTCGGAATTTTCTCTTATTTTGCTTTGTCCCGTTGCTGAAACTTATCGGGTTCAGTTCTTTTTTGTATGCCATTCTTTTACATCATTCGGCTTCTTATGCCCATCTGATCAAAAGTTCTTTTGTTTTGTTCTTCACGATTTAGGTTTCCTTTGTTTTTCTTTGACTACTTTCTTTGTTTTTCTCTGGCATTCTCATGTGGCCTTTAATTTTTTTTTCCACCGTACGTCGTTCCAGAAATTATTCTGACACAGCTTTTATTTTATTACTTTTCCATTTTATCCTGTTTCTGTTCTGATTTTGGCGTCCCAACTTTTTTTTTCTCACTGTAGTGTTTTTTCCTTCACTAGTCACAATTTGTTTCTCGCCACTCACCATAGTTTCCAGGGTTCTCCTTAAGGAAGCGAAACAAAATGAATGCTGTGGTTTCCGATGCCCGAGAGTTTTCTTTTCTTTTTTCAGAACAAATGTACCAAATATTTCTTGAGAAAGATAGGAGAAAGATGTTTTAATCTGTTAATGAGACAGGCGGCTTGGAAAAAAATCCGAGTTTTCCCAACAGGAGGGGAACCTATGACCTGCTGGTTACTAGTCCAGATGCTCTACCACTGAGCTACAGGAGACTCGTGAGAGCAAAGGCCATTAAACTTGTTCATGTGACACACATCCTGCATACTGCTAAGACTGAAATGTCGATAGGTGGCATATTCGCAATGATATAAATGTGGTGGTGAATTTTAAGCCTGGTGAATATATGAGAAAGATGTTTTAATCAGTTAATGACACAGGCGACTCGGAAAAAAGATTTTTTCTCTTGTGTTTGGCATTTTGAGGCAGTGAACGGTCAAATTTGCCACTCAACACTAAATCAAACTGATCAAACTATGTGGTAACACAAAAACTCCAAGCCACCAATGTTGCTGTTAGGGTCATTGCCTACATCTAAAAACTCATTTACCTGTGGCAGTTGACTGAGAGATATGGAGAACCCATGTTCATCGTTCGTTCTGTTTTTGTGAAAACCACATTCGTCAAACATATTTCGTTCGTTGTGATTTCCTTGAACAACTGATTCTTGTCTTACTACTGTCTTCTGTTGCAGCCTTTCTCGACATCTTAGCTTCGAGTATCTGCCCAAGCGGCCTCCTAGCCTTTCTATCTCCTACATTCCTGTTCCTCAGTGAGTAACATGCTTTCAGTCTGTGCATAATACCCAGCTTTGTGACTTGTTCCGTTAACTCCCTTCTTCCTGAAGCCAAGCCTTGCTTCTCTGGTAATGTTTTTCTAACTTTTGAGTCTGTGGATAAAATCCTAAAGTGTAACCATTCAAATGAAAGCTACTGAGCAGTACTTTCCTGTGGTGCTGTTTTGTTGTGCTGTACAAGATGGTTCTAACTTTTAAACCTGTAGATAAACTCCTAAAATATGACCACCCAAGTGAAAACTTTTAAGAAACACTTTCCTTTGATGCTATTTATTATAATGTGCAAAGTGGTTCTACTTTTACGTCTCTGGACAAATTCTAAAGTATGATCACTCAAATTAAAGGTATCGAGAACCACTTTTCTCTGGTATTGCATTTCAGTGTTTTGCAAGTTAAAATTTGTGAAAATTGTCAAATTCTGCACTGTACGGTAAGAAAAGAGGAAACTTCTTCAGATTACTAAGAATAACGTTTCGCAAAGAATAACGATGTCCTCTCAAATTAACAGTGAGTTTCATAAAAGAAGGTTTTGCTGTTTCTCATTCTCTCACCATTAAGACTGCAGCAGTGACATTAACAAACAACGCTATTGAGTTTGACGAAAACCAGTGATCGCATATGGTATGTCACAACGAATGCAAGTGATGCAATTAACCATTCAGAAGTCCAAGCAAGTAACTGTTGCTACGGGCGGGAAACGCGTTAGCCATGTGACGATAATGTGGTCTTGATTACCCAACTTTGAACCAACTGTTAACTCGTTCAAACTCACCAAAACCATTCCTAATTGGCCCAGCTGACGTTTCCCGGGCATCCCACCGGTCACACGTTTTCCCGCGCTTGGGTCTTGCCACCGGTCACAGGTTTTCCCGCGCTTGGCACTGGGTATTTTCCCGCGCTTGTTGCGGGCCACAAGTTTTCCTGGGCTTGCCTCCCGATTTGCTTTTTGCTTCGGCTTCGTTCGTTGTGCTTTTTACCGCTGTAGTGACCCCCTGACTTCTTCGGCTTAATTTTAACCGCATTGTTTATAAAACCGCTGTTGAACTAATGTGCAACTTAGCAAATTGTTCGTACGTACCATTGTTCACCTTTCGTTCATGCGTTTATTACTGACAACCGTTCACTTTTCTCAGCGTTCACATCCAGCAGATAGAGTCCATTGGTTCAGCTTTCATCTTATTTTTCCTTTTTGTTGTTTTTCTCAGTCGGGGACGAAGCGCCTCTCAATGTAGCTCACGCGGGAGTTCACGTGCGAGCTCGCGAGGAGCGAGTCGAGACACGAGTCCTGACAGGAGAGGGGACAGGCGGTTGAGTGTTGAGAGAGGGTACAGCCCGAGTCATTTGCCAGTGTTGAAGAAAGCAAGTCCGTTACACAGTAAGTACAATTAAATAAAGTTCTGGAATAAAACTGAAAACTACAAACCCGAGAACCCAACATTGGAGTAGGTGTAAATTAACGAGCATGAAAACTCGATAGGAAATGTGTAGTCGCCGTCAGGAGTTTCCATGCATGAGTCGAGAAACCCGTGGCGAGTGATCTTGCGCCGAAGGGTCACTTGGGACACATGTTCTACATACTGCTGGGATCAGACCGACCCTGGGGACAGACAGACAGACAGACAGACAGACAGACAGACAGACAGACAGACAGACAGACAGACAGACAAACAGACAAACAGACAGACAAAAAATAACATTTGATTGTTACAAAATTAAACAACAACGTTTCAATGCCTTGCTAAAAAGCTGGTGGTAACAAAACCTTGTTACCTACACAATTTGTCAACATATCATTAGAGGACACTCCTGAGTAGAAAGAGTCACCGTGAGAATTAGTCCCTTAGCGTGAGGTATTAATAGAATGTGTTCGCTGCGGCCATGCTGGGGGAGGAAACAATAGAATTCCTTTCCATTGGGAAAAAAAGTTTTATTTTTGTGCAAATAGCTTTTTGCTCCTCCAACATGGCCACCATGAACACACTCCATTATTGCATCTCGAGTTAATTGACAACAGATAGAGTGTTATGCTGAATGTCTTTCGTAATACTGTTAATGTGCTAGCAAACATAGACTTGCCTGCATAATGTGATGGTGAAAAATAAATGGTGTTTTGCAGATCCACCAATGGTTAAACAATCAAGTCAAGGTGAGCCTGCGGCTAAAGGCGTCACTGAAGCAGCGGTCTGGGATGCATGGGTGAGTTGCTCTATTGTAGCGCTTCTGACATTGGGAGATGGAGAATTTATTTCTTTTCTATTGTTATCTCAGCATAAAAGCCCTGCAAGAAGGAAATATTCGTTTGGTTCCACTAACTCTCAGTGCTCTGATGACGACAATGACAGTGACGTAGGAAGCATATCATCTGAGAGATCTTATGGCTCTAGAGGCTCGCGGAATCACCACAGGGTCCTGGAACCTGGCAATGTAAGTTACTTGTTTTATTTAAATCCACTCCCAGTATGTTTTGTGGCAGGAGAAAGCTAGTGGAACAGATTATGCACTCAAAAGCAAAAATGTAGCATCACGGTGTTTGTTTTCATAGAATTATGAAATGAGATTGGGGTACCTGTGCATTTTTGTAGCGCGTACGTCGTTTATTATCCGTCCGCTCTTTGTAGTTTGTAGTCTGCTGTTTGTGGTAAATGACTTGTTTCTATTTACAGATTTTGGAGGACTTTTTTTTGTTTTGAATTTTTTTAGTCTATTGTACAAGTGTGTCTCAACCCTTCAAGCCCTAACAGTGACAAAAATGAAATTTCTCTTTACATTATCAATACTTGCACAGCAATCAAGTGATGAGAATAAAGGAAGTGATCACCAAGGATGAGATGTCTTGATATTTAAACAAATTCTCCTTATTAGTTCCACAAGAAATGTATGGATAACAGTAAGGAGAATATGCATTTTTATATGAGAGCTTAAAGGGTTACCGTGTGGCACTAAATTTTTGCCGGAGTTTAATTTTGCGAATGGGCGATTTTATGCGTTTTGCGGGAACTAATTTTTGCGATTAGGAGAAACTAGTTTTTCTTGCTGGGAATTAATTTTTGCGATTTTCAGGAAGTCGCCTTTTATTTGTAATTACAGCATTCTCGATTTGTGGGTACAAACAATCGAATACAGGTGAACGACATGCAGATGTATAAAACGTTAATCAGTTAATCAATGGAGTTCCCTCAGTCGATCCTTTTCTTTAAAGCTTTTAACAGATAAATAACAGTAGTGTACTAACTGCAGTTTTATCGTTCTATTTCTGAATGTTTTGTTTCTAATTTCGTTTTGTTTCTGAACGAAAGAGACGGTTTAAGTAAATGGGCACCAACATGATCCTACTTTACATGTAAAAGGCGATTTTTGTATACACCTAATTGAAGAAACGTTGACGTGTGAAAAGCATATAATATGAACGATACGACCCAATGGTTTTCTGGGAAGCGGTAAACTTGGCTTCTATTCTCAGGCACCGTGGAGATAATATTAACGCAATATACCCAAATCTACTTCAAAACCTTCTTAGGAATGAAAGTGAGCATCAAGCTTGTGAGTACTGTCTTCCCAGAATTCCATTGTGTCGCATCGTTCATGGGTTATACTTTGCATCGGACAACGTTTTATCAATCAGATGTATAACTTCGACAGTGGAGTAAACTTTTTGTGGAGAAAATTTATGCGGGAAAGTTTTTTCGTAGGAACCTTTTTTTGCGGATCGTGGAAAAAACCGCAAAAATTTAGTGCCACACGGTAATCTTTCTTCTCCACCCTTGTTCCTTTGCGTTGTTTTATCACCTCTCTGACATTGTTCTACCTTAGAAAAATATTCGATTATTTTCCCTAAGGAGAGGTTTCCTGCCCATCCTGAACTGTGAGCGTTAAGTTTATCGTTCGAAACTTTTTACCCACCCTTATTTTCACCTGTCTTAGTACTCTACTACTTTGAGGATTTCTACTATTAATAGAACATTCTGTTCATTAAAAAAATGTCTTGCATTTTAGCATGTTATTTTCTCCGCGTCATTTATTTCTGTGCTTCGTGTTGGAGTCCACTTCAGGCTATTCCTAACTTTCTGCCTCAGGAGTATAATTGGTCTTTTGCTCCTTTGTTTTATTCTGATACGCCTCAAATCACTTGAAAATAATTGGTTCTATGTTCTTGCTAATTGCGTAGTACCACTTGACTTGTTTTCCCTGACCATAAATCCAGAACGTTCTTTGACCTATCAAAATTAAATCGTTACTTTGCTTTCAGATACCTAACTGCTTTCTAAGTCACGAAAAGTGTTGCATTACAACCCAAACAACGACTAGCTGGGAAAGAGACCCCCCTATTGGGTGACTGCGTTTCTGTATTCGCGTGCGTGACAGCATGTGTGTGTGTGTGTGACTGTGACTACTCGTGCGAAGCTATCTTTTATAAATTTAGTTGGAGGGCGAAAAGTCACGAGATCATCCGTGCACGTAAAGAGTTGTTTTTTATTCAGGTAAAGTCTCGAATAGTCTTTTTAAATAACATCCGAAATGAGACCGAGTTGGTCGGCAAACTTTGTCATTCGCAGGTGATTTACATGCAGGAAAAATATGATATTTTCTTCCTCAACACCCGGCTTGAGAAAAAAATCTAAAATCGTCAACGTGTCTACATCTTTTATTGTTCTGTTATGTAAATTGAACCTGTCGCGGATGCTACAATAAAAGTGTTTTTAGATGTGATTTGCCGAAACGCGAGAAGGTCCAACTCTTATATTAAAGTAGAAAAAAAAAACATTCTTTAATGGACGGTTTGTGCAAGCGCACGTGAAATAAAAAGGACAAAAAAACAAAGCGTTTTTTACAGCTGTTTGGAAGCTTTGTGTTTTAGGCGAACTCATCAATGTTTAATGAGGTTTTTGTTATTTGAAAGCAACCTAAAGCAAGGGCCTTTCAAGATCAATATCAACATAAGTCCTCTGTGAAAGAACTTTCCACCAAGTTTCCTCGATATTTGTGTTTTCAAGTTAAAATTGTGACTTTGATGTTAGTACCTTGACGTGAAGAGTCAAATTCTTTTTGTGGTAGTGTATGTTAATGCGATGGATAGATCAAGCGATAAGTAGCTCATGAATTACACATCAACCTCACACGTCTAGCTCTGTCAACCAGCGAAGCTTCCCTCTCAAATACAAGCACGTTTACCAAGCTTCATGAAAGTTAACCTTGAAAAAAGCTAGCCGAAAAGCTAGGATATATTTTGCTGCATTCATATTGACGAAACGTGAATGGAAAACCTGCTAAAAACAGCAAGACTTCGAGCTAGGACAAGCTGCTAACAAACATGCATATAAAGACAAAGACTTGGCCATCTTGTCCGTGCCATCGGGTCCGAGTTGATGTCTATGTTTATAAACGCTATATTGTGAGAACTGTTTTTCCTGGAAATCCGCGAGAGGAGTGGCTCTGGTTCAAGTATTGCCGAAGAAAAGGGATTTTTCTCTACGTTCGCCCAAGTCGTGTTATTCTCTTCCGACAGGTAAATGCTATGAACCCGCTGGAATCGTAAATTGTGCTTATTGTCAAGTCAAATAGAGCTAGAATTTTGTATTTAAAGGTAGTCCTAGCTATATTTTGAAGAATATCTACATTGCATGTTGGGTTTGGATTTTAGGATGTACTTCGAGTGAGTTCGGGATTATTTTCGCATTAGGTGACTAAAGCAATTGTGGTCTTTCCATCCATTGCCCAAATTATTATTCTTGTTAATATTAAAACGCGTTTTTAACGTATCAAAAGTTCGGTCACAAGCGCTCAAATTGACGAGTAATCCGCAGTTTATTTTAATAATATTTGGGGTCGAAAACTAAAAATAAAAAGGCCACGAAAACGGAAAACTATTTCTTCAGGAACATTCGTTGTCAGGAAAGCATTTAATAACGGTGATTGATTGAGTTGTTTTTGAGTCGCAGTTACTGATGTTTGTCAGTGGCATCAAATATTATTGAATTTTACGCCGCTTTTCGTGCATGATGTTTAATGAATTGCTGTCCTATATTTTGAACACCTTGCTATTGAGAAGGGGTTTGTTTGTTGTCGGAACTTCAAAGTTTCGCTTTTCGCAATATACTGTAGAAAATTCGCATCGAATTTTGCGGCTTAAATTTTACTTGTATACATCTCGGTTAACTTGAATTTTCTTCGACTTCCAAGTGAAACGTTTTGCTCCATGTCCTTTATTCCTCAATTTTTTCCTCTGTTTTTGCGTGGGGCCAAAGGCTATTAGGTTAATTCACTAATCTTGGTTTCCTTAAAAGATTTTCGTCCTGCTTACATTAGGTTACAGTTTTCAAGGCTCTTTGTTCACAAGGAAGCGAATGCAATTTTTTCTTCTGCAAAACAACAGTTTTAGTGGTTTGTTTCTTTGAGCAACCTTCGCCCAACACTTCTGCTAATTAAGAAGTTTAAGTGTAGTAAGCGATGATAGCACTTTATCATGTTTTTGGCGAAAATATATTTTGTCGTTTCTCGCTTTTGTGATTACTTTCCGTGTTTTCCTTGCCATTGAATTCCTCTCCAGTGCAGTGTGGAGAAAATGAAATTCATTGTTGTTAGAAACCCCTATCTTTAAATCTTCTTGCACTGTTTACTATTGAAGTTGCAAGCCGACCTACCGTATTTATTATGTAAGTTTTGTTACATTCGGCGATATTGTGCATTTTACGTTACTGAAAGACAGAGATAAAATCGCCGCAAGGTGTTTTTATCAAGTGAATTACTTTTATATTTTCTTTACGGGTTAGGAGAGGAGGGAGAATTTATCCTTCGTGTTACTAATTGCTCGTACACTTTTGGCTTGTTTTTCCTCTTGTGCACAAAATTCAACAATTCCCTTATTTTGCTTGCCCGTAATTTATGTTAATTATATCATGTATTTACTTTTCTAGAATTGTGAAAGTGAAATTTAATAACATGCGTCTCCCTTTAACAGTAGGAAACGTATATATAACTTGGTTGAAAGTGAACCTGTCATGATAAGGGTAAAAGAGAAGCGCAATTTTTTAGCCAATTTATGGCTACGTTTGTCCGGAATTACCTTCCTTGGCTGGCTGCACGGCGCTTTCCTCCAGTCCCCTCTTTAATATCGTAGCTACAGCGAGAGGTGCAAGGGGAGCTGTTTTGCCGGAGTTGAAAAGCAAAGTTGTTGTGTTCGTTTTTTTTTTTTTCCTGTAGACGTTGCAGTTTCACTGTTGAGGAACGTTTTGCCTTTTCAGAACTTTAAGATTTGTGCATCCTGATTTAATAGTTCAGGCAGAGCGAAGAAGTATTTTTTGCCCTTCTTGTGTAACCATTCATGTTTCTCCTCTCACCTCCCCCCCCCCCCCCCCCGTCGATTTGTACTGTCATGATTGATTTTAGGACGTAGCAGAGATAGCCCCTTTGGAAAGCAGTTATTTATGCTTACTACCCCCTGATTTTTATTTTCCATGATTTTGACTTTCAGGAGGTGGCAGAGATAGTCCGTTTGACAAGCAGTAATGTATGGTCTGACAGACGGGATGGGGTCATGTGTCTGCAGAGCTTCCTTCTAAATTCAGGCGTCGTCAGGTTTGTGTCAAGGATCTTCTGTTGGAAAAAAATCGTCTTGTTTAAAGTTTTAAAAACAAACGAAACCAAGACAGTGCATTGCTCAAGAACTTTCATTTGAATGGTCGCACTTTAGGATTTCGTAGTAAGCATCGTAGTAAGCAATTTCACTATAACGTACTTTCAGTATGACCTTCAACTTGACTGGTAACGTGTTAGGATTTTATTCTGACACTCGACAGTTAGAACCACCTTGTACAGCGTAATAAACAGTTTTACTGCTAAGTAGTGGTCAGTAACATTCGAGTGCTCGCACTTCATTTAAGCAGGAATGAAAGTCCTGTTGTCATCTAGATCCTCCTTGTTTTTCTACCTTGGTACGCCATTTTGAGGTTTGCTTCCGTTTGAATATTACAGCACTGAGTGTTTCGAATGACATTAATTTCAGTTTCTGCTTGGTTTTGTTCTCCACAGCCAACTAGAACTCGGACGAATAAAGGACTCTCTCACAAGGTTGTTTTTCGATCCTCACAACAAGGTAAATGAGCGATATCTTTTTATGTTTTTCTTTCGTGTCTGATACCCCTCCAAGAGAAAATAAGGGGACAGAGAGGGACACTGCCAGTCCAGGCTTTGGGATATGTCAAGTTCGGTAAAGTTATTTTTAGACGGCCATTTGGAACGGCAGTCTGTTTTCAGAACGTCCGCATAAAGGCAACCTCGATCTGTTGTTTGAAGAACCAGTCAAAATTTTGCTTGTAATGGCGGACCAAGTGGTGTTACGCTTTGTCGATGAAAACGACTTCGAAAAACAAGGAAAATGGTATTTATGCGGACGTTTCGGGAAACAAACTTCCGTTCAAAAGCCAATCTATAAATGACTTTTGTGGAATTGACATATCCCAGCCAACGCCCTCAGAGCCCCTCTCTGTCCCCTTATTTTCTCTTGACCCCTCTTCATACTTATACCTTATGATGAACCGAACTGAATCCGGAGAAATCGAACCTCCCGGGGGAATGCAACATTGTTCGAGCAGGGTTTATTTCTGTAGTGGAATAGCCCAGGGAATCTGCTTCTAAGTTCGAGTCAGCATCGAAAATTTCGAATAACTCGGATTTCTAGTTGATGGCACTCGAGATATTGGAACGTTTTTTTCACTCACAAGTGGACAGGATTGTTCGGTTTGGTATGGACGTGATCAACTGATTGTCGTTTTTCTGGGCCTGTTTTGTCCACAGGTTTACAGTTTGTTTCTGGACGCGTTGTGTGACTTCATAGTTGTCAACAAAGTGGATCTTCATGATTGGCTGTTCGTTCTGTTGTCACGCCTTCTCACCAAGCTTGGAACAGACATGTTGAATTCGTTACACTCCAAAGTTGTCAGAGTACTGGATGTCATCAGGTGAGATTCGTCAGAACAATTTTCTTTTCATCAAGAGCTATACTATCCGTTTGTTTTTGTTTTCTCTTGAGCCATCAAGCCATTGTGAGCTCCTGCAAGACCAAGTGAGGAAAGAAGTTGTTTGATCGTTGATTGAATTGGTGTGCTTTTAATTAAAGTTTGCTTTATTTGGTTTCTTTGAAATATCCCAAACCTACGAGTTCGCAACTAAGCTTTGTTTTCCACAAATCGAGGAGGATTCCTTTGGGGAGAAGAACGTTAAATATGCGACGTAATTCGTGACGGGATTGGCTGGTGATAAGGGGATGATAGTAAGACAATTTTAATTCTTTATTGTTTTTATTTTCTTTCAGAGATTCCTTCCCGTATGATCTTCAGTTCAGTATCTTAACAAGATTCATCACCGATCAAACCCAGACACCAAACCTAAAGGTAATGATATTGTTACTATCCTCTAAGTTTTTTTCCCTGGTTCCACCTTGGATACTCTCTGACTTCCTAAGAGCGCTTATGTACAAATTGACAACGTTCTTAAAATTGTCACGATCCGTAACTTTTCAACTCAAAAGCTAATGCATTTAAATTTTCCAGGACACCACATTCTAAAAGGCTTTTTCCTGTGATATCATTGATTTCTTCGCAAACCGTCACAAACGATTAGGGGGGCAAGAGTCACTTCGCCCACACAAATCTCTTAAATTTGTACGTGTGCGATCGATAGCTAGCCACTCCCAACATTTCTAGTTTTATCCTCTTAATGACAATTTATTTTTCCTGCAGGTAAAGATTGCTATCTTGCAGTACTTGCAAGGACTCATCGGTTTGATGGATCCAAGCGATTTCACCAACTCTGGTGGTATCCTTTAAATTACTTATACACCGATTTTACTTGATAGAAGTACAGTATTAGGACACAGATCATGAATTAACAATCATCCCGTTCTTGCAAACAACGAAAATCTTTTCTATTAAAAAACTGTAATGCACTGGATTAATATTTGGCACTTTTTAGGTTTTCCCGTCGCTTGGCCTTCTTGCCGGTAGGAGCGCATCAAAAAGTCTTAACTAAAGCCACAAATGAATAAAGTGACCTTGCGATTGTTTTCTCTTTGCTTGACTGAGAAGTTTGAAACCCAACGAAGAGAGAAAATGTGAGCAGCGGCGCATCACCATATTAGGGTATCGCTAGTCCACTTGTAGACGCGTTTGTCAAGAAACGAGATTGTAAGTCTTACAAGAAATTGGAGATTTCTTGACCTTAACTTGACGCAGAAACACGGTTGGCGGTGTCCCGGATAATCACGTGGACAACAGAGCCGAAGAGCGTTGACGTTAGAAAGGTAATTGTTGGTTTTGTTTCCAGTTGAGCAGTTTGTTTTAAATGTGTTGGCGCCGTTTTTAATGTTCTGTTTTGTCTTTAGGAATCTGCGGCTGTTATTGTTGCTCTGTTTGAGTTGAACACTCCAGAATTCAGCATGATGCTGACAGTTTTACCCAAGTCATTCCAGGTAATGAAAGAGAATATTTTCTGATAAAATAAAATGTTGTTGTTGTTTGAAAAGCAAACAATCAATGTACGTTCTCGGTGTTAACTCTTACAGTTGCAATGGGAAATAATCATAGAAGTGATTGTAATGCAATGTTCTGTTATTATTTTGTAGGACGGTGCTACTAAGCTTCTTCACAATCACCTCAAAAGCAGTAGCCAGAGCTCAGAGGTATGATGATTGACGGATCGATCGATCAATTGATTGATTGATTGATTGATTGACTGACTGATTGATTGATGGATGGGTTGATTGATTAATTGATTGATTGACTTCTGATTACAGTCGTCGAAACGTCGTGTTTTTATTGCTGATTTTTATCTTAGATTGGTTGAATGGTGTAGATAATGATTGAATCACTGGTGAATAATTTGCCTCGTTGATGAGCAGAGGAGTAAATAACCAAAGGAGGCAAGGCAATCCAAAGTTGACATTAACTCAGCCTTTGTAATGCGAAAACCTCTGTAACATGTATACCCAGCTTTGTTCGTACCAGCTTCAGCAATGATATGAGGGAAATAGGAAGTGCCGCTTGCAAATGTCATTAAGAGGGCTGTTAAGGGATCGTTCATCAAGCTGTTACAGTTTTGTCATTCTGCCTGCAAATTTGTCATTTTTGCCGCAAAGTTTTGTGATTGGTAACCACGCGCTTGTTTCCTACAGCCGTTTGCCGCTGGCCGCGGATCACCGTCGTCAGCTTCCTCCAACTTTGATGACGTAGAGGAGCGGCCGAGGTTGCGACTGGGCTACAGAACGCTGTCGTCATCTTCAATGAAAGGAGTGTCTCCGATAAAGGACGAAAACCGCGCGGATCACCCGAGCTCGCCCGAACCCCACACAAAGATACCCACGCCAAACAAAACAAACCAGAGCCCTCGTGGCGGCCAGACTAGGTTTGGATTTTCTCCACGGACAAATACCAGCTCTTTTCACAGAGACAGTAGCGGTGAAGTAGAACCGTTAAGCTCTAACGAGTCACTAGACGGAAGATACGCATCTCCCCCACCCACCCACCGTGGGGATGCAGCTTCGCATCAATCGGAAGATGCCCCAAGTGTTTCATCCGGGTATAACAGCGATGACGTTACATCTGGGCATGTGGAAAATGCCCCTCGAGCAGCTGGTGGGGCTGGCCCGGCAGGTTCGGGTGTTCCCGCTGGACAGAAGTATGACCCGAGGCAGTATCAAGATCAGCAGAATGATTTCCACCCAGTGAGTAAACAAAACGTGGTAAGAAAGCCAAATATAGGCCCGCAGTGCGCACAAAATAATTGTCTCTTGAAGATAGACTGCGAGTAGTCTCTAATTTTGGCAGTGGCGATTGTGGGGCGGTCGAAATATATGCACGCGTGCGCGCGCGAAATACTTCGCGTCGCGTCTCCTCGAAATTTCGCGCGCGTGCGTGTGGGTATTTCGCCCACCCCACAATTGCCATCGCCAAAATTAGAGATCTCGCGCAGTCTACTTGAAGGAGTAAGAGATACGTTTCCACATTTTAATAAAGGTGACTCAAGCCGTGGACAACCTCACGTTTTAATCTCAAGAAGCCGAACGTTTCGTCAGTAACTCAACAGTTTTGTGTCTCCCCGGTGATTCGAGTTGTCGAGATTCAACTGTAAAAAACATTGTGCAACAAACTCACCGCATCTAGTTGTGGAGAGTCACTCAAATATAATTACAACTCTGCTCCTAAAATGTGTTGTCCTTCTTGTCTACATAGTGTTTTCTCAAACTCGACCTACCTTCTGTGCTGGAGATAGGTAACACGCGAGTACTCTCCCTCGCCCCTCAGCATATGTTTTGACCGCGCTTTCCTTGACACTTTTGTTTCCTGACATTTTTAGGTACCGGAAATGAACGGTTTTCTTACCGCTGGCCGGAAGAAGAACGGTGAAGTGGAGGACGAGCTGGATCGTTCACTGGAGGGAATGGATCATAGTGATGACCAGTTTGATAAAGGTACCAGTGTGTAGTTGTGACACTCGTTGTGACAAAAAAGAGCTGCCTAACGTAATTGCCCAGTTGTACATTTGCACTATTTTGTGGCTGTCTTGTGTTTCTTTGGTGTTTTTCTGTCGCTTGAAACTATAAACTCTTTACTCCTTACAGCTGCCAACGTATAGATCAGTTTTGACAATTTTTAGAACTCTCTACTGCTCCATTTATTTCTGTTGAATAGCTTTTATCCAGACACAAGCGTTAGGTATAAACAGCACCAAAGGAACCTCCTGAGTAGCTTTTATTTGAATGGCCTCTCTTTGTGGCTTTTTATTCACAGACTCGAAATTTAGGACTGCATCACCCGACTTTAGATTCTTGAACATTTAAGGTAACTCTTTCTTTGGGGCTCGTTTTCTTCGCAGATGTGTCCCTAGAACACACGGACACGCTATCGCCTCTTATGGTTCCTCTGGGAGCGCCTTCAGGTATGCAGTCAGAGGAAAAGAAGGAGGCTCTGGGAGAGTTACTGAGGATGGCCCGTGAGGAGGTACCTGAGCTATGGGAGGAACACTTCAACACACTGCTGTCCTTGATTATGAAGAATATTGGCGATGATGAGGTATTGTTGGGCTGACTCCAAGTAGCAGTTTAAGGCTGGTTTCCATTTGACGAAAAAACTCATCAAAGTTAAGTCAGTAAGTTAACGATAACACTGCGGAAACACAAGCGGTAGGCGACTTTGTCACCATTACTGGAACTTACACAAGAGAAAATAACACTTATTAAATCCACTTGTTTCCACAGTCTTGCAACAAAATAGCGGCCCCGAAAAACATCTTGCTAACTTAAAATATAAGTATAAGCAAGAAAATTTGTCGGTTCTTATTTCAAGACCATTATCGTACGTTTGATAATAGTGTTAAAATAAGAACCGAAATTTTATCCTTGCTTATACTTACATTTTAAGTAAGCAAGATGTTTTTCGGCAGTCGTTATTTTATCGTATTTCTCACATCTGTCGGCGGGTAAAGGTTTCTACAGTCTTAATTTAGTCACATAAAAATTTACGACGGTGTCAGCTACGAGAACTTCGTTTGCACGTGCATGTTCACACATTTCTTTGCCGTACTCTTGAAAACAATATTTTTTTTTCAATTTTTATTAATATCAATATAAACCATACAAATTAAGGCAAAATCACATGGACAACAAGGTTTAACTATTTACGAGTACTATACAATCGTAAGAGATAGCAGTTTCTCAAGAAGAGATAAGGGGCATCTTAAGATAAATTAATATAAATGTTCTAACTTATATTCGGTGGCTATTTTCGTGATAAACTAAACGTCACTGAGTCGCAGCGAGTTACTGCGTAACTTATCTGGAAAACAATAATATGCAACAACGAAAACTGATTAGGGGCTTTCCATAGACTTTGAACCACGGCAGCAAAAGTTCGATATTTCAGTTCAGGCTAAACATTGACACGGTCTTAAAAGCAACTTAAGCCTTGCAACGCGTAGTTTTAGTTTTGTGCCTTGAACTGAATTATATCTTTGATCGATGTTTATAGCCTGCCGTCCGACTGCTGTCTCTCCGCGTGCTGAGGGATCTGGTACGGACTAAGCCCCATGCCTTCAACAGACAAAACGACAAAATGGTTGAGACAGTTCTGATCGCCCACAAAGACTCACAGAAAGAGGTAAGGAGTTTGGGGTGCGTTTTACCTTAACGTGTAGGTAGGGTCACATGGCTCGACAATTACCTCCGGGAAAAATGACCTTCCCCTCCCCTCAAAGGCTGTTAATTAACTAAGAAGACGGAGGCCATGCTGTGATTACCTATGTTAGTGGACTCCTGTTAGTCACCAGTCTTGGCTCAACGTCACTCTTTTTGCCGTATACTGAACATGCCACAGCCAACAACTCGTGAAAATCACGAAACGTTGATGTCGCAAACATTTCATTAAATAAGGTACCAACTTAGAAGAAGGTTCTTAAAAAATGAAATATATACTAAGATGTAGCGTCTACTATATTATACTATCTCTTAAAGTATTTATTTCACCTTCGACTGTATTCACAGGTTGCTAGGGTCGCCGAAGAGGCTGCCGGGACGATCGCCAAGTCTTTGCCTCCTGAGGTGTGTCTTCAAGCCTTGTCCCCAGTTCTCAGGGACGCGGAGTTTCCTGTCAATCTTGCAGCTCTGAAGATGACCATCAAGGTATGGCTGTGGATAATAATTTTTCGTTGTCTACTGTGAGGTTGACTGCCAGAGTCAGTGAACAAGTTTTCTATTAAATCCTGAAGTCTGACCAATCCATTCCAAATGATAGTTTCGTGTCATTCTTCGAACTTTTAAAACACCTTTGAAGACGAGAGAGGAATTTTAATGTTTCGCTTAATCTTTCATAGGTTGTTGAAGATATCGACAGCGAGACTGTTGGAGAGCACCTGGGAGAACTCGTGCCGGGATTAATTAGGGTAAATAATCAGAAATATTTTTTGCTTCACGCAGATTGTTGACAAAGTTGCACTTGACAAAGAGTGTTAAAGAGGGTCCCTTCACATCCCTTCCTGGGACCCTTTGTGACACATTATGTGTAATACACGACAAAATTAAGATAGGGGACTCTGTGGCGTGCTATCATGGAGTGTTTACGGCGGCATCTCGTCTGTTCTCTTACGTATCGGCTCGTCAAGTAATCCCTTTCCGTGACGAGTGGCCTCGAAGAACTTCTACATAAGAGGTTAACTCTTATCGTTCCATGTGGTGGAAGGGTTTGCTTGCCTCACGTCTTGCTGCATTTTCTAATCTTTTCTCAGTCTTTTCTTACTATTTTCTTGGTCTGTTTTTCTACAGTGCTATGACCACGTGGAAAGCAGTGTTCGCAAGGCCAGCGTGTTCTGTCTTGTTGCGCTACACAGTGTAGTTGGAGAGGATGTCCTCATGCCGCATTTGGCTGAACTTTCCGGAACAAAGATGAAACTGCTTAATCTCTACATCAAGAGGTCCCAGGCTGGCAACGGTGGCGCTCGTCCGTAAGAATCTGGGAACAAGCCACGAAGATACACATCTGATCTCCGTTGTGAAAGAGGAGCTATCCAACTGACCCAACTGACGCCAGGAAAAGGGCTGATTTTGCTGTTGCTATGTCTACCGATAGGCTTTACCGAAGACGTATCGATTAGTTTCAGGTAGTCGAGGTCTCGCTTGGTCTGCCTGTGCCTAATGCTGAACGGTAGTTGAGGAGAACTTCCTAACGCAAACGGGCGAAGAATCAGCAGTCATTGTTATACCTGTCAAGCCGGTTTGCAGTGTAAAAGAAACTTGTATAACCTGTCAAGCCAGTTTTTTGTCAGTTAAAAAAGCTCTGAATCCTATCGAGCGGGCCATTAGGCACAATAATTATGCTAGTTTTCAACCTGACAAAACACCATGGCCGTGAAGCTTGTTAAGGATCCCCGAACAGCTGAAGTTCGTTGTCGGCAAACATGCATCCTGTTGGCGTCAAATCTCTCCGGGCATCAAGGAAAAGGCGAAGTAACCAACTAGCAGTTGGTCTTCTTTGGGAATTTGCTGAAAATGAGAGACTTCTGTAGAGGCAAAATGTGGCCTCTTGAAAATCAAATCATTTGTTAACTTTGTAAATTGCCAACAGTACATACCGTGTCATAACTGAGAGCTTTTAATTTGCAAAGTTTTATCCCTGTTACTTTGTAAATGATTTTTATTGGTTTCATTTGTATTATATGGTTTTGTTTCCATATTTCTGCTGCGGATAAACTAAATCCTATCATTGCCACTGAACTTGAGAACTTCTAGTCATAAGTATGGATTTTAAGACAGCGTGACTCGAATTATTCCTAAGTTTGGCGTGACAAAAGAAACGCCACGCATTGCTACATTGGACGTTAGGTGAACTAAATACGTTTGCGCAAGCGGCCGCTGTATGTATGATTTTGCTCTTGAAAGAAGGAGATAATATATTTATTTTTAAAATAGACTTTGCGTGGGCTGCATTGAGTATCGGATAGTTTTATGTGTGAAGTTATAAACTAAAGTAAGAGTCTACGTAGCTAGCAGGATTGTTCACGCAAAGGCGACATTTAATTAGCGAAGCCGTGTACAATCCCGTCAGCTACTTGCGCGACGAAAGTAATGTAACACTGTTCTAGCGGGGTGGTCACCGCTGCTTTGTCTTGAATTCACGCGAATGATAAAAGGAAGAATAGTATTAAACAAATTTTTCTAACTAAAATGACTGAAATTAATTTGTTTTCTATTACAATAAAGTTCCAAAAGTAACAAAATCCTCCCTCCCCCGGATAATAACAACAACAACTTGTGCTTCCCTTTATGAAGCGCATCAACAGTGCGTCATTCTACATGCGATGTCTTCAACTATTTTCTGTCAGGTGCCAAGACTTACAAAATCATACTGTTGAAGGTGTTACACGAACTTCTGTGTAACAAGTTATGTTACCACCAGGGTTTGAGCCAGAACGCGAAGTTGCGATATTCTCGCGCTTCAGTGTCAATTTGTCCCTTAAAATTTGGTGACTGTGCCAAAATTGTCTCCCAACATAAAAATTTCCGGTGTGTTGAATTCAAATGCTGTTTGGAACTTTCCTTTACATTTTCCCATCTTTGGATAACGTGAATATCAATGATGAAATAAATTTATTGTCTATAAAATATAAAAAACATCAGCCGCGACAAGAAAAGGTTGTAAAACATGACCATAATTTTATTTGGAAATACCACGAAAATTTGCATGATTGCCAGCTTCACGCTTGACTGACTTTGTGCTGTAACACAACGTGCAGATCTTTTATGACCTTTTAATAAAATGTCTAAGTGGAAAATCTCCAGCTATTTAGGCGGCAAAAGAAATGAAGAAACTGAAAAAGACAAAGATCAGAACGACTTGAGGATTGAAGTAGCTGAAGGGATGGTAATACGAACCCTAAAGTGGCAAAAACATCTAACGAAAGCCACAATTTTCAGACGAAATGGCTTAAAGAACACACGTGGTTGAGATACGAGAATCAAGCTATGTTTTGTCATTTTTGTCGCTTGGGTAAAAAGAACAACTCTAACCAGGCATTTATCATCGGGTGAACATCAAGATGCCACCATGGAAGCTTGATTACGGCAGACCTTTGCTATAACGATAAAAAACTTTGTCCCCCAATTGTTCCCATTTGTCCCCTTCCAAAGGCCTTGAAGGGACAAATTGTCTCCTAAGGACGGAGAGCTGGCTCAAACCCTGGTTACAAACAACGAACTGTCAACGTTTTCATAGGCGGAACAGTACCGAAAGCAGCGATCGCCGGAGTCCCCTCCCAAGATAAGCCTCCTCTTCCTGCCCCTCTCCAGCATTCTGTTCGCTTTAACTCATTGGTGAAGCTATGAGGTGCGGTTTCCTGGCTTAGAGGGTGTTTACACGACACCGGTACAGCTTTCATTTCGGTACGAGGTCATCCCGGTTCCCTGTTGTGGCTCTTTATTTGCTGGTACGACTTTCATTCCAGTACAACCAAAAAAAGTCATGAGGAGTTTACATAAGCCGTTTTTATGGCGATGCGAATTTTATTCCAAAACGAAAAGCAGCTGACATCTTCGAACCGGAATAAGAATCTCCATCCGTTATTGGTGCAATCCTCGCTGTCTTTAAAGTCTGGAGGAGACCATAATCTGCAAACATTCAAATGAAAGCTTTTGAGTATTTTCTAGTGTGAAATTTTGGAAGGTATCACATAAACGAAAACAGAGCCACAGAGGAAACGGGGCCGATGTGAAGACGTAGAGGTGTAAATACCTTCTTAGGATCTCCAATCAAACACTTAATAAAGGCGTCTATAGTGACCTGACGAGTCCTGGCTCAAAACATTAGGTAAAGGAGAAAAACGTTCCTTTCCCTGAGCTTGCGTTAAGTGTTTGATTGGAGATCCTAAGAAGGTATTCACACCTCTTCGTCTTCACATCAGTACGAGTTCATCCAGACCCGTTTTCTCTTGTGTACTTTCGTGTGTTCCTGTTTAAAGTGTTACTCGGATGGTTCTGACTTTTAATTCTCCACAAAATACTCCATTTTGGCCATCTGAGCAGTACTTTCTTATGGAACTATTTATCGCGCTGTACAGGGTGGTTCTAACTTTAGAGTGTGTGGATGAAATTCTAAAGCGTGACCATTCAAATGAAAGCTAGTGAGCAGTACTTTCCTGTGGTGCTGTTTATTATGCTGTACAAGGTTGTTCTAACTTTTGAGTCTGTGGATTTATCCTAAAGTGTGACCATTCAAATGAAAGCTACTGAGCAGTACTTTCCTGTGGTGCTGTTTATTATGCTGTACAAGGTTGTTCTAACTTTTGAGTCTGTGGATAAAATCCTAAAGTGTAACCATTCAAATGAAAGCTACTGAGCAGTACTTTCCTGTGGTGCTGTTTATTATGCTGTACAAGGTGGTTGTACCTTTTGAGTAAGTAGATGAAATTCTAAGGTGCGACCTATTCTCTCACTGAGGTGGTGATGTTTTTCATTTCTTTTTAGGCTTCTGTTTCCTTGGCAGAAGGCAAAGAAAACCATGGCATGGAAGCCATGCACCCCATAACAGTCGAGAGGTTAAAAATCAATAAAACATTAGTGGAGACCTGTTTCTTCATGGTTACTCCAGACCTTCGCGGGTGTCCTCCCATGTCCTTGGCAAACTATATATATCGTTGGAGGTCATCGTTGGAAAGGTTAATAAATGCAGATTTCGGTAAAAATATAAATTTCCGGGTTTTTTTAATTCCGCTGAAGAAAACTGCAGTAATGACCGTGAAAATGACCATGCGTCGTTCAATCAGATAAATGAATTGATAGGGTATCACAACTCGGCCGATTTCTGTGAAATTTGGCCTGAACATACCTTAGATGTTGTGAAACCAAAGAGTGTCGGGGATTTTTGAAGTTTGTAATATTTCACCCGTGGCGATCTTCAACGCAATGCGCATTTGCGTATTCTTTGTTGCTCGAACTTGACATATTAATTAAAAAATAACCAGTCAGAATATCGAAAAATGCTCACACACTTCTGATATGATCGATTCTTTGTGATTAACACTATGCTCAGATTTGATAACCTACTAATTCAACTAAATTACACATGGTCATTTCGCGGTTGTTTGCGATTTTCTTTTGCGGAATTGAGGAAATGGCAATTGTTATTTTTTTCCCTAAAAGCACATTTTTTAACCTTTCCAACGATATATATAGTTTGCCATGTTTTCCTTTCAAATGGCGTGCATACGACTTTTTTCCTGGAAGAAACCCACCGGAGTAAGTGAGGTGTTTAAACAACCATTGGACTAATTTACTTGGCATTAATTCTGCGCACCCCACTAAGTCTATCATGTCCAGCCTGGTTAAACATTTTCATAAACTGTGGGTTCACGACAGCTGTTGACCAAGACAGCCCAAGGTCCGATAACGTTCACGGTCAACAATATCGCTATTGACTGCTCTATAGCTGGCGCGTCAAATTGCTGTTTAAGCAACACACAGATCAGTCTTCAAGGCAGTTTTAACTATATAGAATTTGCCTAGGTTCGGACAGAAATGTCGGTGATGGCGCGGTAAATATATCTGCTGTCAATCACTGATATTGGACTAGATGATAGGATGAAGTTGGTGGACCAAAAAACCGTTTTTAGCCTGTACTTTGATCCACGGAAAGTATCGTAGGTTAAGCATTTGAGTATCTGGACATTTTAGGGTAAGGCTAGTGGCTTTTTTTTATATCAACTGTTCAAATTTGCACTTTGAATTCTTACCGAATTCCATGAGTTAAAAACCAATAAATTTACACAGGCAGAAAATACTGTCCGTCAGATATCACGAACTCTTTCCCAAAAACACCAATCAGTTGTTTTTCAGGTCAACACTTAAATAAATGGGGCTGACAAAGGATGTTATTATTCCGCGCCAGAGGTTATCAAGAACAGTTATTCAAAAACTGTGCAAATCAGAAACCAGTCCTACAACCAGTTCTGGGAAAACATGGCAAGAATACGTACTCTTCTTTTCCCCATCTTCTTTTTTACAATACTGTGCAGTTAAACATTTCTAGACAACGTAAGTGTGCTCATTTATCGATATTCGATATCTTACAGGGGAACAACTTGACGAGTATTACTTGATAACTGTGGTTGCCGTTTTAACACTAAAATTAACTACTTTTTTTGTCTCGACTATTTTCTTGCAAGCGGAGAAACACGTAGTCTGAACAATTACTTTCTTTGATTGGTGTTTGATTAGATCTGGTTAAATTTGGTGTTTGTATGTAAGTTGAGAGGAAACATTCACCAAGATAAAAACGTTTACAATCATAAAAACCACATGATTCGAAGTCAGAATATTCTTTATCTTTTTCAGCAAGTCGTACAGCTGCACACACGTTTAAGTTACTTCCCTTTTATCTTTATAATAAATGCATTTTCCTGAGGTTAACTGAGTATGTTGCCCTGGTTCATTTGTTAAGGAAAAAACAACAACACAATCCCAAACAGACATTTCTGCGGCTGCAAAGATTATGGATTTTGAGATGTGTTGCTTTGAAATGTAGTATCTAAGTTTGCCCACTTTTCTGAGATAGGATATAGATTATTGTCATTTTGGCCTCGTATCTTCTCTTCCGCCGGCTTTCACTTGGAAAACAGAGTGTCTCCCGGAACCCCTGTTTTACCTGCGGAAGAAATACAAGGGCGCCCGGGGACGAGAAGCACACACTTGACAAATAATGTGCACTAGGACCACAAAGATGTCCTTTTTCTTTTTTCTGTTCCATTTTTTCTGCTTCTCCGGTTTGCAGCTTGTGTCGTTCTAAAGGTTTCATTGGTGGAAGCCAATGACATCAGTAAGCTACCATGGTTAAATTGTCTTGCTTTTCCTTCATCAAAAGAGAATATTTTGAAACCGCCAGGGGTATTTTGCTGAACGCCGAACGCCGAACGCCGAACGCCGAACGCCGAACGCCAAACGCCGAATATAGTATTAACGGTTAAACACTCATCTACAGTATTTAGGGTTAAGCACTGATCGATACTGATTAGGCCTAAGGACTCATCTACACTATTTCGGGTTAAGCACTGATTCTACGATAGTTAGCTTCTGGTTATGCCGGTGGGTGGGCAATTGATCATTATTAGAATTGTACGGATTCGTTCGGCGAAATGCCTCTGCCGTTTTGAAACCGTGCCATTTCCCTTATTAACTTTGGCTCAAATTACGTCCTAGAAAAATGCTACGAGACTTGGAGCAGATGTCCTAAATGGAGCAGTATATTTACCGGAGTATTATGGCTGAGTTGCCATGACAGGTAAACATAAACTCCTGTTTAACGGTCCAGTGTGTAGTTTACAGGATATTTTTACATGTTGTGCTGTATTTTGGCGAGATCCGTACTCTTTGAATGTCTTCGGCGGAGTTTCGGCATTCTCAGAACCCTCGGAATCATGCGATGAGTTTCGGTGACCTTCGGAAACATTAGAAAATCCTTTACGTGGTAAGGGTATGAGTTTTCGTCAACCTTTCGGTGATAGAACGCTTGATTTAAAACATAAAGGTTGCCTTTTTTATGTAGAAAACTAAAAGCCGTAGCTTATTGAGTCAACAAAATTACAGTTACTTCGATTGAAGTTTCCATTAGCACTTCTTGGATATAAGGTGATTGCAACCTTCAAGGCGCGTAACTTAAAGATAGTCTTTGCTGATTTTTTTTTGCCATATTTTTGGACAAAATTTTTGCTTAACGGCGAAAATATTTTTAACGCCGTGGCACATGACTTGGCGTCCAATTTCCTTATAAGGCAATAGGCAGGGTTTATTCGCTGATAACCTATGTGTGTAAACCAATGACATTTGCGCGAAACAATAATAGCATTCTGTTGAGTAAACATTCGCTGTGTTAACTGCAATTGCAATTTTTACAGGTGCATTTGCCTGGGATATGATGGTGGAAGCCGTCAGAAAGTTCCTAGTGAATGTCCGTTATCTGACACCGCTTGGCAGTACCATTGTGGCTCACCGTCCAGCAACCCAAAGCCATG
This sequence comes from Siderastrea siderea, assembly GCA_964030785.1. Lineage (NCBI taxonomy): Eukaryota > Metazoa > Cnidaria > Anthozoa > Scleractinia > Rhizangiidae > Siderastrea > Siderastrea siderea. Next base: position 55,618,715 of record OZ034971.1, read on the forward strand.
GTGGTGCCCCCTTTACCCGTCAAAATGAAAAGCACCTTGCTAAATTCTGGCTACAGAACTTGGTAGCCTGATGTTCGAAAGCTCAGGAAATAGCTTCAGCCTCTCTTTAATTTAGAATCATCAAGTGTCACTGACATCTTGGTTTAGTCAATAAAAAGCAACAGGCTACTTAAATACGTCGTTTTTAGATTTCACTTGACGAGAAGGGGAGGGAGGGGATAGATAGATAGAGGGCAGGAGGGGTTGGAACTGTCCCACATCCAGCACCCATTACTCATGGATCCTGCGCCTTCCTTGACTACCTTTGCCTCTTTGTGCTTTTGCTATTGCAAATATTTATACCTGATATCGTGCAGTTTCTCATTTTTGTCCACAGGCCACGTCTTGCAATTACTGTTTATTGCCAGATTTCGCCCTTTTCACTTCCTTTAGGTTCTTTACCCTCCCCCACCCCGCCCACTTCCTAGATGGTGGTAGCAGTGACGACAAACTAAAAGACATAAAACGACACTTCTTATCTGACCTCCGTGCCTTCCTCCGCTTAAAAGTCTAAGTTTTTTGGCGATAGAAGGGCCTCTCTTGTCTTTGAATGGCAAAAATATATATGTATATTTTAATACTGCAGTGATGCCTCATAAAACCTTCTCCCAACTTCTACCCCCCCCCCCCCCCCCCCACACCCCCACCTCGAGACAACGACAACTTTATTTCGGATTCCCATTTCTGAACATGGTGTTGCCGATACAATAACAACGAACAGCAGGAAACTCATAGGAAAGAAACTCACAGGCTAGATTACAATAAATAAATTAAATTGAGATAGAGGTAGTTGTAAATGCAAAGTTAAGGTTTAGCACCTCTACAACTGAACCGTGTACGATCAACCTTGCTCAACGTCGGATCAAAAAAGATCGTGATCAGTCAAGAATGAAAACAGTATAAATGATTGTCAAAAAGACTACTGCAGGGACTGATCAAACAAGGTGAAAAGACTGAGTTACAATATTTCGACTGGCCAGTACCAGTCTTTATCAGGTTTATTAGGACAAGCAGCAGTTAGTCTGCTAAAATATGGATCAGTATAATTGAACAAAAATTAAACTTTTTCATGATAATGAAAATTGGGAAATGAGCTGTTTCGTTCAAAAAGCGTGTTTTGTATCTCTCCGTTTTTTTACAAATTAAAATTCGTAAGTTGCTGTAGTTTCCAAAGAGGGGAAAAAGAACAAAAACCGTAATTTTTCATTTTTCAAAAGAAAAAAAAACAAAACAAAAAAACAAAAACAAAAAACGGATGTTTTTAAAAACGTCCCTATACAGTGACCGTGAAGTCTGGGCCCAAGTCCGGGCGGCGATAAAAATGCATGCTGGGTTATGATCTTCCTCTTTCGCTGGCAGGACAGGCTTCGAACGATAATTTGCACCGAAATAAGAAGATGGGTTTTGGTGATCTTAAATCCAGATCAGGCTTGGAAGCCTTGAATACATACCTAGAACACAAAAGCTATGTCGAGGGGTACGTATCTTTGTCTTGTTCAATGTTCAGTTTGTACATAAAAGGCTATTTACGTCTAGTCCACGTGCGCCTGTGGTTTTGAGAACAATTTTAAATGGTGCAGTGTACAATTGTAGTTTAAATGTAGTTATCCAGGCTACGATTATAATTGCTGGTTTATATCTTACTTTTTATTTCACCCGTTCATCTGTAAGTCTACTTCTTCTACACTAAACTGCAATTGTTCTTACTGATGTAACGTTGTAATTAATGAATTATTGGTCGTAGTTTTCGTTTGTTACAAATGAATTACGTCGTACCTTTCCTTTCATGTGCTGTTCTAGTTTCCAGCTTTCCCTATAATTTTATTTTGGTCAAAAGTCATATGCTGCAATTTAATTGGTAGGTGGTGGTGGTAGTGGAACTGATGGGGGAGGAAGTGTTGGATGCATCAAAACTATAAAAAAATTGTTTAACTTTACTCAAGTTTATGTTCAAGTGTAACCCCACCAATTAATTTTTGAGCATATTCATTGGGAGAAACAGATCACTTGGTACAAATTTAAAGGGCGGTTACCAGGCGATACGTGCTGTCCAATTTGATATCCCTCGTCAGATTTTATTTCAACCACATCAAAACAAGTAAGTCAAAGCTTGGGTCAAACTTGAAAATTTTTCATGGAAGAAAACGAATTATATGTAGAATTATATGTAGATCATGGCAGTGAAGGGTTTTCAACCTAAGCGGTTGAAAAGAAGAAACCTGAAAAAATTCAGGCTTCACTGGTATCTCATAGGTCATGGGTTCGATTCCCATTCAAGCCTGAATTTTTTCAGGTTTCTTCTTTTCAACCACTTAGGTTGAAAACCCTTCACTGCGATGATCTACATATAATTCTATCTTTATCCGCAGTTCAAATATATGAATTTCATATATGAATTTTCAAAATGAAAATTGTTTTACAGAAGCTGGTAATGGAAAAATAACCCGCAATTACTCCATTGTCATCAATGGCATTTTTTTCTTCTAAATTGCGACAAAAGTGCACTGTGAATGTTAATCAGGGGGGTATAAAATAAATAAACCCTATTCCTAGCTTGCTGGTATATCGGAGGATAATGCCGTTGGCTAAAACATTGTTCTCGAAATTTCACAGTTGGCATAAGGCTTTGCCTCTCGGCAAACTGTTATTTTTTCGGACAATCTTTCAGCCTCAAGCATTATTCTCTGATTTACCAGCTGCCAGGAAGGGATTTATTTACTAATTATCTTCAATTATCTTGTCTTTAATGGAGTGGAATTTTAGGGGACACGCAGTATGCTGAGTATTCTGTGAGAGGGATTTACTGAAGAATCTGTATTGGTCATAATGTTATGTACTAGGGAAAAATCCAAATGGTCATAGTATGCATAATGTCTTGAAAGTGATAAAGTTTATTTTAGTTATCGTGAAAACTGAAAGGCTATATTTTGATGAAAAAAATTCCCTACTACTAATTAATCATTATTATTTTTATGTTAGTTCCTAGCTTGAATAATTATTGTAAATTAGTATAGATTTAGCGTATATTTTTTTTATTGTAATTAGTATTAGTATTAGTTGATTTCTTTTATCTGCATAATTGTAAGAGTAGTGAGACTCTGTTTAAGTGCTCCTAAAGCCGAAATATTATTATTGTTATTATTATTAAAGAAAGCAAAATTAATCAAGTAAAAGTTAGTAAACACCCCAGCAAAGGCTTATATCTCATTATGGGTAGAGCAAAATAAAACAGCTTGGTCAATACCTAAGTTACAAAATACAATTAGTTCCTTTATGGTTGCAGGTATGTTCCATCCCAGGGTGACACAGTGGTGTTTGAAGCTTTGTCAGGGGCCCCGCCTGCTGATCTGCCGCATGCTCTTCGGTGGTATAACCACATTTCATCATTCGGTGCTGAGAGGGCAAAGTTTTCTGGCAGCAAAAAAGATCTTCAAAGCTATGGTGATGGACCTGTAGCAAATGGTACAAAAAAGGACGACGAGGATGACTTTGACCTCTTTGGTTCAGATGAAGAAGAAGAGGTATGGTATATTCATTGCTTTTATAGACACATTCTGTTGTAACAACACAACAATGTATTGACATCTGATGTCTGATGTCTCCAGCTAACTCTCACTTGAGGAAAACTGAAAACTGACTGAGATGGAAGGGTTGTGAGTTAGCAACAGTTATGTCATTACTTGTGACAAGTATAATTTTTCATGTATTTGTTTGTTGTCATGTTAAGGCTTGACCAAACAGATTCAACATTGTTGAATACAACTGGTTGTCAAGCAAATTTGCCATCTCATCACAGCATCTTTCACAGTGTTATCAAGGACTTTTTTCGTTAGCTATATGTTGCATTTCTGATTACAGGCATAACATTGTGGTACAGGACTTAGAGGAACTGCTTTTGACGGCACTTATTGCATCACTATAACACTTAATATTCACACCCTGTAGTAGTGTTATGGGACTCAGGTTCAGCTCAGGATGCCTGTTCAACCTGTTGAAGGTGTTTGGTCTTACTATTAAATGAAGTTAAATGTAATGGAGTTGAAGTATGTAAAATGGTGTTTACTGTACATGCACTAATTATTTTGTTCAATGATTTTGCACCAATGAGGTTAGCATTGTTGGTCACGACTGACAACGAAAGGAGTGTGGAGCAATGTTGAATGACGTGCTTGATGTGAATCCAATAAGGATGGAAGTGGGAAGAACAGTAATTATCATGTTACGTTTGGTTATAAAAAAGGATTATTACACAAGGTTAAATGATCACAATTCTGGTTTGTGTTTTAGGAAACTGAAGAGGACAGAAAGCGTAAAGAAGAAAGAGAAAAGGCATACTGGGATAAGAAAGCCAAAAGTAAGCTTTGTGTGACCAAGATATTTTGAAATAATTCTTTCTGGAATTTCCACTATGATGTCATAGTACCTTCCCTGTGAAATTCTCTGATTTATTGGAATATAAAAAGGTTCTGGGCAAAAAAAAAATTGCTCAAAAATATTTTTTCTGTATTTGTTTTATCATCTGATGCTTGGAACAATTTTGGGAATTGACTGATGGTTATTTGGATGAAGTTTTTCTTGAAATTGCCCACCAGCCAAGCTCTGAAACAAAAGACCAGTTGTTGGTTGATTTGTTTGTCTTTAAACAACATTTATAGATTGTTTACAAATCTCTGGAGGCCTGCGTTATAAGTTGCATGTAAATTGTTGTTATTGTCCACCTAAAGTTGAAATAAGCATCAATGTACGATAGAAACTTCATAACTTGAACTGTCGGGAGAATCAAATTATAACTGTTTGAAATATGAAAAGTTTGAGCCAGACAGTGTAATTTACTCTTAGTAATCCATGTTTAGTATTAGTTTTATTTCTATATTTATTTATTATTATTTTTTTAATGCTTGTAATTGCCTATGTTTGTAAGCTTTTTTAATGTTGTAGATGTAAGCACATTGAGAATTTTAAACGTGCACATAAGAACCTTATTATTATTATTGTTACCAATGTGATGGTGAATTTTAAGCCTGATGAATATATGAGAAAGATGTTTATTCAGTCAGTGACACAGGCCACTCAGAAAAAAAAATCCAAGTTCTCCCAACAGGAGTCGAACCTATGACCTTCAGGTTACTAGTCCAGATGCTCTACCCCTGAGCTAAAGGAGACTCCTGTTAGGAGAACTTGGACTTTTTTCTGAGTCACCTGTATCACTGACTGAATGAACATCTTTCTCACTATTATTATTATTATTATTATTATTATTATTATTATTATTATTATTGTGTGAAGCATGGAAAACTGTGTTTTGGTTCCAGTTAGTAAGAAGTATGAGTTTTTGACATTAAGTGATTGAGATTTTGTTCTTTATAGTACTTAAAACAAGCACTCTATAGTTACAGCCATACCCACCCTCCCTTGCTGGAATTGTAATATGACAAGTCACTATTTGGCAACAGTTTAAGGCCGCAGGTGACAAGCTGCTCATGAATAAATTTATAAGGCGAAATTTTGTTGGAGGTCTTATGTCAAAAAGCTTTATATCTTGAACGTTTGGAAGCCGATTCCATTGAAACTTAACAGAGAGCTTGGGGAAAGGTGGAAGTGCAACAAGGCTGTTTTTCTTTTGACGGATTGCGCTTCCTGGGATGTTTTAAGCTTCAAAAGTTAAGATTTTGTAAAACATGACTGCGTGTCCAAGTTTTCTCCTTTTGGAGAAAACAACACTTCTTGATTTTACCACTCATTGATCAGCTGAAACCTCTATTGTGTCACAACAGAGGCCAATTATGGGATTTTGAGTTCCACTGAAAGCTGTAAGCTTTCAAATGAGTAAAATCATCCTTGGTTAAGCTTGAATCCTTCAATTTTGTGTTAAAAAGCCTGTTTGAAACAATTGCTTCTGTTGTGACAATCTACAATACACCTAGTTTATCTGCCTAATGTGTCAGTTCAGGAACTTCTATATCCGCGCTGTATTTTTGGACACGAAATTGGTGGTTTTAGGGTAAGGTCAGGTAAGATTATGCTAATTATGGAAATTAGATTGTACCAGCTATTGTGCACTGTCCAGAAAAGAATGTAGTACGTTGCAATTTAGAGATCGCAAAATATTTGGATTGAAGAATATAAAATGTTTCCCAACTCTATGTATTATTTTAGTTTTTGTTTTGATTTGTTGGACAGCTTCTAGATCTAAGGGGTCTACTAATGTTTCAAGGTAAAAAAACCGGATTTCGACAGCATTTTTTATTTAAAAATGTTTGAAAGTCACAAGATAACCATGACATACAATTTAACGCACGTGCAATTATTGATTCATAAACTGAAAGTTTTATGCAGGCCTTCTGACAGGGTGCGTGGGTGCGGGACCGCACAATTTGGTCAAACCCGCACAATAACGCACAATTCCCAAAAACCCGCAAAATCCCGCACAATACTGAGATATTTGCTTGAACATTTAATAATTAAATCAGGTATGCTATTGATTACCAAGATTCCTAAAAACGTTTTAGCCTATTTCCAGGCTATTTACCTTCCAAAACAATTGAGAAATCCCTCGCTTTCCTCGATCGCTCGAGCGGATATAAAACGCAAGGCGTTCTTTCGTCATTCTGCGCCGGCCTGGGCACTAGTTCTTTTAGTCAACTTCAGTAATCGAGTTTTGTTTTCCTCGTTCAGTTAACTAATATAGCCGGGAACAAAGAAGAAATGCCGAAGAAATGAACCGTGGCGCCGAAATGACTGTCACCGTTTCTGAATTATTTTCGCAAAGGATTGATCGAATTTGCGAATTGACAAAGAAACTGAATCGTTAAACTTCGGTCAGAAGAAAATCATTAACTGATCTGCACACTAGATTTGATTTTTTTCATTCACGTGAAAGGTACTGTATTTTCATTCAAGAAAATGCAAGTTCTACGATCTACTTGGTAAGTTGTCGTGCGAGAAAAACAAACATGCCATCAAACACTTTATCAAATCACAATTAAATTGCGTACATGTCGGGTTGTGTTTTTGCGGCTAACTTCGAAGAATTTGTGAGCCTTTACGGGGAATTATTCACACTACATATTATTAATTTAAGACAGAAAAACTGCAGGGATTTTTTTGATAAAGGAACTCGTTTAGATCGGAAATATTTTATACCGAAGTTTTATTTTGCTTTTACACGCGTGTTAAAGGGACACTATCCCGATAATGCGCACGCGTAAACGTCAGCTGTTATCTTTCAAAAAAACAATAGAACTGTCACATTGAGGTGACAAGATTACCCCGCGGCCCACGCGGTGATCCGCTGCTTACATCCGCCATTTAAATATTTGCTCGCGTTTTATAGCTCCAAGGAAGCTACAACTTAAATTTCTTGACAAAAAGGGTCTATATATCACAATCCATGATGCGAAACACAAAATATAAATCACCGGAGATTTTTGGTTTTAATTGCAATGAAAGCTAAAGATTTCTTTGGCGAAACATCACGTCGGACTTTTGTAACAAGAAGACTTATTAGTTCCTATTGTTTTTGGAGGGACAAGTATGTCGTTTAGAGTGCAAAATAAGGTCAGCTAGCATTTTCGGCGAGCCATCAGCAGCTCGGAAATTCGCGGATAGGATTCTGTTTCCTAAAATTTTCTGCGGCCTAAATATTCAGCTAAAAAATCCGAACAGATCAATCCGTATTAGCTTTCACAAATATGCCTTTATAAACCTCTGAAGCAATCTTATAAAGCAGGAAATGATATTTCAAGTATTTTGCTAAAATTTTCTCGTTGGGTGACCCTGATTATACACAAAGATCTCGAGCGTGATGCGAAACACAAAATCCTGCAACAGAATTAAAAACAATAAGCCAAGCCCGGCGTTACAAACATCAGCAGGCAAACTCGTCACGCTGCAGTGAATATTTCAGATCCTTTATTGTCGAAAATATAAACATGAGAGGCGGAAAAACCCATAAATTTCCTAACTGAGCCAAATTCAACGTACCTATCATGCAAGAGCGGCATAAAAACCATATTGAGTCGCTTAACAAACGATGAGAAGTCAAACCAACGGAGAATAACAAACGACGAAAGCCACAAGAATCCACCACTTATGACCTCGATATGACCTCGAGAAGGCGACGCCTAAGTTGTAACGGCTTGATTCAGTCAACATTTAAAAATCCTCCGTTCTAAACCCGCTACAAAAAACAAGAAGCAAAATGGGTCAAAAGACCAAGATAAGGCGCGGCATACAAGTACAAGTAGAAGTCGTGCAGCTGGCAGGCCTTCCAACCCATCAGTTTATGGCTGTGTCGGTCGAATACGGACACCACTGATCCCTTCAGTCGTTTCCACGTCTCATGGGTTGCTTTCTTTATATATATTCTGGTATGCTGCTAGTTCCATTTCTTCTTATTCCTTTCACGATTTTCTGAGCTTTTATGGAGGCTGACGGGAGAAAGAAGCCTTCGACCGGCGCCATAGCGCTTCCCTCCTCTCGGTCCTCCCTCCAACGGCATTGAAAACAACGCCAAAAAATCCCGATTTCACACAAATTGGAACTTAACGAAAACTGTATATCATTAATCTATAACTGGGAGAAGCTTTAGGGTAATATTGAACTAAACTGAGCACGATGCAAACGGAGTTTTGAAGGTTCTATATCACTTCTCGCGTCTTTTGAATTCGCGACATCCTGTCAGGAAATCAAAGTTTGGAGCATGCGCAGTAACGGGATATTGGTCCTTTAATAAAACCCGATCGAGTTTATCGTGCGTGTCACGCAACGTGATTTTGTTTATACAGACACAGTTTTGAGTCAAACTACGCTTTGGTAAGAAAAGAAAAGCCACAAATTGGCAACTGCTGGGTATATTTCTATCGCCAAAGAAAGAAATTTAGTCGCATTTTTCGTTTATACAGAATTTCCTCCCTGTCGGGTGTGGCTAGAACAGTGGAAATTGAATATTTGGTTCATCACAAGATTACGCAATCCCGCACAATTCCCTGCACAATTGCCATTTTTTCCCGCACAATTTGCCCCCCAAATCCCGCACAATTTTAATTTTTCTCCCGCACCCTGTCAGAAGGCCTGTTTATGGAAGAGCCTATTCATTAATATTTCGCGCAATGTCGCTACCATTCGTCGCACTTCATGCAAACGCTTTAAATAAATGAATATTGATGACCTAGTTTCTCTCACCCACGGCCTTAATATAACATTGTTTTGTTTTTGTTTAGAACCAGCAGTCATAGCTAAATCAAGTCTTCTTATCGATATAAAACCTTGGGACGATGAGACAGGTATTATACAATAATGTTATGCAATGTGTTACAGTATTTTTGTCTTTAGAACTCCCAGTTTAACCCAAAAATGATTCTCTGGCATCTGAGCATCCATAAAAGCTGCTACCAGGCTCTCTTCAGTTGGTAGGGCACCAGACCTCAGGGTGGGTGGTCAACCCCAGTCCCCCTGCGGGTACTCCCATTTATCAGCTATATGGGTATGTGCCGCTGTGAAGGGTGTGGTTTACATCCAGGTTAGTCTGACGAAGGGGGGAGAAATCAGAGAGTTTTGGTCTAGAATACGGAATCATTGATCGGCATCATTTGTTGACATGTGGTGCATCTGGGATAGTGTAGGGGTTTTTGGTATCTAGTTGCACGTTGCAGCTGAACTTGGTCTGGAATAGTGACACCTCCCCCCCCCCCCCCCCCTTCCTTTGTCAGAGCAACACTTAAGCTCGTTTACGTGAGAGCCAAGATGGTTTCCCCCGAGGGTGATTGTGGTCTCACCATGAAGTAAGCTGCATTAATTTCTAGGAGCATTACTTTCCGTGACGCTAATGAAAAGGAGTGTTAATTTCTGGAATGCTGAATAATTCTATCATTTTACCCCTAAATTTTGTATGACAGACAAAATCCCTTTGGAACTATCAACATACCCCTTGGTACTTTCTTGAGACCTCCATACCATAGTTTGTCAAGGGACTCATTATGAAACCTTGCAAGCTTCAAAGGTCATAAAGCTGCTGGAATTTCTGTTCATTTATTCTAAACTATGTTCCCCTTCAATTTGCAAGTACCTTGATAGACATAAGACAGTGTTAATAATTTTCCTGTATCAAGGTATCTCCCAGGAAGCCAAATGAAAGCCTCAAGTGAACTTAAGATGGCTTCCTGGCAGTTATTCTGATTGGATTATCTAACTTCTCAAATGTATGTGTTGTGGTTCAATTCTATCCATGGTTCAAGTTTTACTTTCCTGTTGTTTTATGCTCATTATCATACATGACCATACACAGGAACAAAGGAAAATAAAAATTGAACCAAGGATAAAATTGAACCACAACATATGCATACTCTTGCAAATTCAGCTCTCAATAATCAGCCCGAAATTTATGTTGTTAAGATTAAATTTAAAAATTAAATTTTAAATTAAACTTTAAATTTATTTTTTTTAGACATGAAGGAAGTCGAGAGGCTTGTTCGTTCTATTCAGTCTGACGGTCTTGTTTGGGGTGCATCAAAGCTGGTTCCTCTTGCATATGGCATCAAGAAACTACAGATAAGCTGTGTTATTGAAGACGACAAAATCTCTACAGACTTTCTGGAAGAAGAGATTACAAAGTTTGAAGATCATGTTCAGTCGATGGATGTTGCTGCCTTTAATAAGATCTAATATCATAAGAATTTTGGAAATGGCCCTAAATTCAACAAAATAAAACATAAATGACAAACTAAAACAGAGTGCATTTTTTGTTTTGAATTAAAATTCATAAACTTTTGACCGTACACAACATTATTAGCCTGTAACCAGTACATGGTGTCTTCACAAAGTGTTGTAACTGTGGTTTTACCGTGCAATAAGTGCTGCACAAGTAGACCTTGAAGCAGTTGCTCTTTTGTCCTATACTGGATTGTTATGCCTGTATACAGAAATGAAATCGTTGTTGCAAAAATTATCAAGATCCTAACACACACCCTGATTGATTGGCTGGGTAGCTGATTTAGATCAGCTTAAATAAACATGGGTCTTAAGGAACTGGCTTTTTCAGAAATACCTGCCTTTTAACTGAATGGTAACACCCAAGGGAACTGGGAGAATTTAACAGGACTTATGTAAAGCAGCAAAGTCCCAATTTAGTATGAGCTGGCAAGCAAAGCACCATTCCCACACCTGTCCAGCTTGCTTGGCTTGCAAACTCAAAAATTGGAGGCTCCATTGCTGAGTCACACATGGGAAAACCCAACTAAATGAGCATGCTTGTAGGCTATGGGCTTGGGTTCTCTTGTTTGTATCGAATGTAGTATGTACATGTACCATTTGCTTCTTCAAGCCAGTCAAACCTGTATTAAGCAGTCACCCTCGGGGAATGGGTAACTGACTGCTTAATACAGGTTTGACTGGCTTAGAAAGAAAATCAAGGAAAAAAAGACTTGAAAGTGATGAAAGACTTGTCACAATCTGAAGAATTGTCCTCAAAGCAATTTATACCTCTTCTTGTGGTAAACGAAAAGAAACACCCTTACTACATAATTATTTGCTCACTAGCAGGACACATGGCTATACTACTATGATTTCTCTTAACAAATTAAGTGACTGCTTATTAATACAGAAGACAATAAAAATAACTAGTTGGGATCTAGGAGTAAGTGACCACACCCACTTAGTAGAGGTGACTGCTTAATAGAGGTCAGGTTTACAGCAATTAAGGAGGGAATTTTCTGGGACTTTTTCAACTGACTGCTTAATACAGATTTCACTGAACTAATCAATTCAGTACATCCAAAGTGGCATTCATTACATATTTTCATTACTGTACATGTAGTGACATTTCTTATTTTTTGATCCTTTACATGCCTTCTAATTCTGTCATCTCTTCTTTTTACTGCAAAGAAACAGAACTAATTAAAAATTATCACTGACTTTGTCGCTTTCCTGAAATGTAAAAATGCCTTGAACAGAATTTGTAGAACTGCGTGTATTGTTAACAAGTGCAAAAAATAATGAAGATAACAGCATTTACAAAATTTTAATTTCCTTCTTTACTTGCCTTTTTATCTGCTCCTCTTGTATCAAGTTATATTGGAAGGTGAAGAAATACAACAGGTTGTCATATTTTCCATCATACTCCCTGTATGAATTAGCAACGCAGTACAATAATATTACTTCGAATACTGCATCATTTTATCTAAACGAATGTCAAATATTCTTTCAAGATAGACTATTTTCTACAATGATAGTTAAATATTTTACCCATTCAAAAAGTTTAATAAACTTGGGTCTACTCTGAAATTTACATTTTGTTAAAATATGCACATCTGTGCACAGCTCCAGAGAAGTCTGGGGTAAATGCCATTCTTTATTTTTTTTTACCCACCATAGGCAAACTTTGCCCTTAAGTGGACACAAAGCATGGTTCTAGGGGTACTACAACTTACATTAATATTTTACACTCACAAGTGTGACTTTATAACCTGTGAACTCCTTAGCCATGAGGGAAATAAGGGAGAAGTATCAACAAAACATTCTCAACTGACACACCTTTTTAAAATGTGTTGATCATACTCCTTGAAAAAGTAATAAATAGCTTCTATGGTTGCCAGGCAAGTGTCTGGTTTATTCCTCTGAGGCCTTCAAAAGTCAACAATATTACCACCTTATTCTAACAATATTAACACCATATTGTAACAATATTAACACCTTATTGTAACATGTTTTATTCTTATTTCATAAATCAGAAACCTGATTTACATTGGTACAACTTAATTGTTTGTTGTGTTGTGGTGGTGGTAATATGCTTAACAATCTCAACTTGTAACAAAACTTTTGTTGAATGACAAGTTGCACCAAAATTTTGCCTGTATTACTTGGCATTAAAGTGGACATGAAGTTAGGTTCATTTTTCAGCTGCACGGTGTTGGCAGAAATGAACCTGAGCTCAAATCCCTAAAAGCACGAAAAAATGGACTTGGTAGGGCGAGAGAGGGGCAGAAATAATAATAATAATAATAATAATAATAATAATAATAATAATAATAATAATAATAATAATAATAATAATAACTTAATTGACCACTTCCCATGAGGGGCATTTCAGGGACAATGAAATAATCTTAATGAACATGACAGCTTTAAGAACCCCAATTGGCAGGGAGGCAGACCAGTTGGCTATTTACAAGCATGGCATCTCTTGTGAAATGTTTAATATTCCTGCCAATGATTTCACAGTCAAGTAAACAAACATGATTGTAATGAGTATTTATAATGTACCTCCAAAAATGTGTAATGGCACTTTCAAGTTTAACCCTTTGAAGTCCATCTAGCTTCTTGTCCTGAAAGAGAAGAAACCACTTAATATATGAAAGAAATTTGTGTAACAAGCCTATATATAGGCCACAAAATTGAATATGAGCACTACCCCCATTTGTCATTTTTATTGGGTTTGCACTTACTGTTATTATTTTGTGACATTGTTGCCAGGTGCTATCAATAAAAACTACTCTGTCCAACACAGCACTAGTAGCATCTGATTGTGGTGTCTGCCTGTTATGGCTATCTCTGATTGTCTTGAGGCCAACAGCATCCTAGGATATAAATATCAGATTGTAGATGAATGAACTGATCTTACAAAACTACTACCAATGCTGTAATCAAACTTCATAATTAAAGACCTTATGGTGACAATGGTTTCCATAGAGATTTGATTTTGGTCTGCCTTCAATCTGAGATAGTGCAAGTAAACCTGTTGCCAATTTAGATAGCAAAACGTTAGGTTGTGATTGTCGCATGCAATTTTTGTAGCTTGCGCTGCTTCCGTTATGCTCCCGTCGTGTGACTTGCTTGCTCAACCAAAAATGGTTAATGCCAAGAAAACGTGATCGACCTTAACAGTAGGACCTCATTAAACATAACCTGTGATCAGGCTCTATGTTTGTTTCACTTCGTAAACCATTCCCATGGAAAACGTGAAAACATTTTAGCAAGTGACCCTTGAAAGAGAAGATGGTCTGATTCCAGGTTAAATCAAACATGACCTTATTAATGCCTTATCAGTTAATTAACTCACCTCAGCTGGAAAAACAATTATTACCTGCAGAAAAATAGACTGTGAATTATTAATGTTATATACATCTTTTACCCAATTTCAGTCCTTTCAAAATGTCTTACACAGAGGTACTAAACCTGCAAAACACAAGTAGTAGGCTGTAATAGGTAATGCTTACTTGCCTGCTTTGGGGGGGGGGGGGGGTGGGGGGTGGGTGGGTACATCCCAAGTAAGTGGTAAATAGGGGGTTATAGCCGACTGCAGGACCCAAAGTCACAGGCAAACAGCATACTTTGAGAGGGCTGTAATTTGTATTTAGTAATTTAACATTGCAAAAGAATACGGCAATCTTGACAGGCCTTAGCTAGACAGTGGCAATCATTATTTGTACCTTTTCTTTTTCTTGGAAATCTGGAACTGCCTAGAATAAGCGACATAAAATAAAAGGGAAATTAAGCATCAACATAGTGCAATACCTACACTTAACAGTACTTACTAAACTGACACCAAGCAGTGCCAGCAAACTGAAACCCACAAGAATGAAAGCAAACAAGCTTACTGGATAGTTGTGTATTGTCACATCATCAGGTGCAAGGATACGTGCATGAGTGGCTGTACTTTTCCCCACCAATTCTCCTTGATGTTTTATTCTGGCAAAATGTAAATTTAAATTATTATGGGTAAGATGATAATCCTTGCTTTTTAATAAACTTTCCACTAACTAAACTTAGCAGTCTTTTACATGTGTTCATGCTTGATGTCTGTCTGTCTGTCTGTCTGTCTGTCTGTCTGTCTGTCTGTCTGATGTCAATCAAATAGGTAATAATCCTCTGACAAAGTTAGGGATATTTAATTCACTCTGATTTCATTACATTGCAGTTAAAAGATTTTAAATCTTTGACCTGATGCGTTACTGGACTTCTGTACATCATTTTTCACCTTACATGACAGCTTTTTCACCCTCCCTCTCTTCCCTGGAGGGGTACAAGCATCTGCTTCTATCATACACTGGTAATTCAATTTGTTCCTTTTTGACCAATGGTGTAATCCTGTCTTTAAGAAGAACAATTTCTTTGTCATTACATTCTTTAAAAGATGGTATATCTAGTCCTTGGTGACTGTAGAACTTTCTCATTTCTGTATTTCTAACAGTTATGAAAATCACCTCTTACATGTCAACTTTGACTGGAAGATGAACTGTGGGTATCAGACTTCTGTCCACGCCAACTGTCACATAACACACATAGCAATAATACTTCCTTGAAGCATGACACCGTGGGCAAGGCCTTCTTTCCAGTCCTCTGAAAAAATAATTTTTGAGACACCTCAGACTTTAAAGCATTCTCTCATAAGCTCAAAGCACTTCTCTAGAAAGCAACATTAATATTTTCATTTCGGGGTGAGTGAAACCATTTACAATTGTATTATTGCATTTATCTTAGAGAACCTTACTGTTATAAATGTCATTCATTTATTCCATTTGTTGCAAAAGCCACCATTTCCATTGTGCAAACGAGTACACATTCACTAGCTCACAACATGATTAAATCTTTCCTTCAAACAAATTTTTTTTTCTGGTTATTTCTTTACATGTTAGGAGGTTTTGTGGAAACACTCGTTAAATAGTAAATTCAAAAGCGTGAAAACATAAGTAAACTTACCTGAGGACCTCATGAGAGGCGATCTTCAAGTCCAAAAAGGGAGAAAGACGAGATTCGTTAAGTTCGTCGGCCATGTTGTAATTTCTTCTCTGTTGGTATGTAAAGCAGCCTGAAGTGTCTCTTCCATTGGCTTGTACGTCATTTAACAAACTTGAAGTTGTTTTAGGGCTCTTTCTCTTTATCAATCGAAGGGTTTCTCGAAAGCACCGAAACATTTCAGACCGATTTCGGGCACGATAACTCACACTGTTTCTAGAGAACAAAAAAGTTTCCAAGTATGAAACTTTGCTATACTGTAGCGGAAGCCCTACCGCACCCCCGTGAGGATAGTTTGTTAGACTCGTTACCACTCCCTCTCCGAGTGACATGACATAGACATGGTTGTCGTCGTCGACGTAAAACAACATGGCCGCTTGATGTAAGCGTTTCTGTTTTTGGACCCGAGAGGCAGTCGTCACAATACGTTAAAAATGACAGCTTTGTAGAATGAGTGGTTCATATTTTTAAAAATGGTTTTCGGGATCGAAAAGTTTTCGGGGCTTTCGAGAAACGGACACCTGGCAACTAGATGGTTGAATGTTAAAAGGAAAGGAAAGATAGTGATATACTTCTAGGATTCTACCTTATTTTAAATATCTTAAGTCTACCCCGGGCACTGGTATAACGAGGGAAAACAGGGAGCGCATATAGAACAAGGAAGAGTTAAGGGCTCCTGGGCTCTGGACTAATAAATGCAGGGCAGCAGGGCTTCAAGGCAGAGAAATGGGGCCTTTCAGAGCCCCATCGCATCTCTACAGGGCTCTATTTAACCAGAGTCAGCGTTTTTGTGAGGGCTTCAAGGAGAGACAGGCTTTGGCCTTCGGGTCCAAGGAAAAAATTTCGGAGCTCCAGGGCTCCAAAGGCCGCGGTGGGGACCCTGGTAGCACAACACTCGAACGGTGACGTGGGTTTTTTAACGTCCCCTACTAGTTCATCACGAGTAGGCGTAGCAGACGGGGCCAATGGCTTAACGTCATCAGTGCAGAAGGGTGCTAGAGAAAGTCAGGATCTTTGATAACCGCGCAGCCAAAGCGCCTTGGCTCCGTAAAAGATTCAAAGACGAGTCCTCCCACCCCGTGCGAGCCAATTAGTGAGCCCACTCACAGACCACTTGTCTGTATGAACTTACCCTTAAGCTTTTGCCTGTGTTATTCCGGTTCAAATTGGCCGTGCAAGAACACAAGCAAATGCGCAAGCACAAAAAGGAAATACTGTATTTCTTTTATGTGCACTTGCTTTTATGGTTGTGCATATGACTGCCTCGCCTCGGATTACACGTATGTGTGTTTTGCTTATCTTTGCGTCGTAAAAATAAAGTAGGCTTATGTGACGAGAGTTTCTTGTTACGCAAACACAAGATATGGACGTTCAAACGCTTTTATACTCTTTATTAGATAAATACCTTAATTACAAAATGGTCCGGTCAAGGATTTTGTACTCTGATGCAAAATATAACTTCTAGCTCGCGATGATAGTTGCATTCCGTCTAAATTCCTTTTGTATAATTACACCATTCACTTCAAGTAACAGCGTTTTCCGTAAATCTATTTTTAAAGTATAAAATACCAGTAGTTCAACTGAACAGTTTGAGTACTGTTTTTGTTTTTTGTTTGTGGTTAGAATTGTTATCGTAAATAGGGATTGGAGTCTAAACATTTTAAAATACAATGGTGACTAAGAACTTAAAAAAAATTGTTTACTAAATATCAAGATAAAACAGTAGTTAATGATGACTAGTTTGATTTTAGGTGGTGAAACTTGCAAGGGTTCTAATTTAATTAACTTTTGTTCCGGTACAAAATGTCACAGCGTCACTGTCTCGAAGACTCAAGGGACTTGACGATCCCTGTACTAGTACGAAATTGAATGAGCATTAGTACGTCTTTCAATCGAGTACTGTTTCCAGAGCCCTCACTTACCCCTGCTTCTTATCATTAGAAAAGAAGACTCCAGCTAGTAGGAACAAGGCTGATTTGACACGTTTTCAACTGGACTTCAAACTCGACCTGCAAGTCTCTAATTACCCAAGAAGGAGCCTTCTATTACTTGAGGAGGAGCCTAAAACAGTGAGAGAAAAAATGCACAGCTGTATCCCGCCGCGTGTTCCTTCCTAACCTTCCAGTCTCCTACGTTCGCTTTTAGGCAGGCTACAGTTGGCAAAAAATTGGCATTGCATGTTCTCATTTCCCACATATTATTGCAGTTCTGTTCAGTTTGACATCGGTCCGTGTTTTTGACGCTGTCACAAGGTTCTCCTGTCAATCATTTGCCATCATGTGAGGACTCAGATTCTTGCGTTTTCGTACCAGTCACTGACTCGCTCATGATAGTAGTGGTAAAGCTTTGGAAGTCGTAACCTCTCAATCTCTAAATTAGCTCCGATTGCTCTGTTGAACAAAACAAAATCACACTACATTAGAAACACTATCGTGTGACAACTTGGTGAGGAGACGATAGGCGGACAACATCGTTTATGGAGAATGCAACATTTGGCGTAAAGTATGGTGCATCAAAGCTCACTATATTTATGTGGGTAGCTGCAAAATTCAATTTCACGGCGGAAACTACCGGCTGAGCGAGGCTCAGCAGAACTTCTCTGCCGGAGCCAAGAAAGATGCACGATCCTTTTATTCGTGCGACGAAGAACGACACTCGATTAAGTCTGGGCACAAAATCAGGCCAAACTGGTCCCCAGGACCCTATATTCAAAATTGCGGCGCAAACGCAAGAGGACTAAAAGACAAGGTTGAAAATTGTACTTACCTATCGATTAGATCCCAGTCCTCCCCGCCCCATCTTGTTGTGAACTTAACTGCGTCCATTCCTCCAAAACTGTCCCAATCAGACTTGTAACCGCCAAACAGACCATAGCCCATCATTTCCCAGAATGCTGCAATAAATAATTACAAGTTATGTTCTTAAGAAAAATCACACTCTTGCCACCATATTGGTTTTCTAATTACTGCCGTTTCGATAAACTTAAAAAAGTTAGTAGTCAATACTAGGTTAAATGAAGCAAAATAAACATAACTTGATTCCTCTAATAAAAAGTATGTGATGGGCAGTTAGCTTGGGGGGGGCGGGGGGGGGGGGCAAACCTGTAGCTAACAGCAAGTGGCAAGCGCGCAAAAACGTAAAGCCAGTAACTGATGGGAAACGCGGCAACAGTCACGTTAGCTAAATCACAATTGGTTTTGGTTAGGCACATGATTACCTGCACTTGGTTACCTGCAACATAAATTTACTAGCTAATAGGGAATACTTGCTTGATATTACCTTGTTGATGTGTTATGGAGTAACCACATTTGAGCTTCAAAACAGCAGGTGAGTAGAAGCTGCGTCCTTGAATCGCGTGCTGTGAAAAAAAGGCAATGCGAAACATGTTTTCCTCTGAGGTCCTGACTAAACAAAGACGCAAGTAGACGCAAGTTAATTTCCATCTTGCGTCGAGTGTGGCTCCGTTTGACCTGGACTTGAGTGTGCTTGCTAGGAATTGCGTTCACTTTGATTAAAGGGGTTACGTCATTGTAACTTTTACGTTTTTGGACCCAGCTTACCCAGCTGAAATTTAAATTGTTTTTTTCGAACACGAAATGTTCCTCAAACACCGGGAAGGTATCAAGAGATTTTCTCGAAGGGATGACTAAACTTAATCAGTTTTAAGTGACTTTCCTGAGACACAAGAGGTGAACCTGAAAGAATTGGCCCAGTTTTCTTAGGCAATAGTTGCCATCCATTTCCATTTTAGCCATCCCGCAGTCAAACACAATAATTCATTTAAAAAAAACTAGTAGGAAGAGAAATTTTTAACAAAAATTAAAAATATTTTTTCGGGTTTCCTTTGTTTCCAATTTGTCGTTTAGTTTTTCGAAGCACTCCTAAAGATAGTTGACATAGTGCACAAGTTGCGCAAGTTTTCCGTCGTTTACCCACCCAATGAAAATCAAGACGTTTCTCTCAGTTTTGTTTTCTTTGGTTTAGCTTAGCCGCGATTGTTGCATTGAAATGAATTGTTTTTCAAATTGCATCTAACTTGTCTCTACTTACAAGTCCACTTGGTCACCCTGACAAGTCTATGTACGTATATTGGCATTTTCTACAGACATGTGATGACTTATGTCTAGTCCGTTTGGCCCAAGACCTTAACACCTAGGCATTCATGAAGTTCTAACTTTTAAATCTGCGGTAAAACCCGAAAACCAATGAACAATCCGAAATGAAAGCAATGGAGCAGTATTTTAAGGTTACTATGTTTTACACAATATTGTATGCACTTGCCT
Source organism: Siderastrea siderea (assembly GCA_964030785.1). Taxonomy (NCBI): domain Eukaryota; kingdom Metazoa; phylum Cnidaria; class Anthozoa; order Scleractinia; family Rhizangiidae; genus Siderastrea; species Siderastrea siderea. The sequence continues at coordinate 55,638,766 of OZ034971.1, forward strand.
TACGTATTTCGTCAAATACATTGGCTGGAAACCTGATGTGTAGATCCGCAGTAAATATAATGCTGTTGGGATCTTTGACGTAGTTTACTCCGTTGTTCAGAGCCTTGGTTTTGTAAAATTCAGTGAACTGTTGTATAATAGCAATTCTGGAAAAGAAAAGAAAACAAGGGAATGAGAAACAGAGATTTTTCAGCAAACGGATTGCTTGGGTTTTTGCTAAGCTTAACGATAGCGATCGGATCGAGCAAAAGCCAAACCAATCACGACTTGCATGAAATTGGTTCGTTGTAGCCGTGCTTTGTTTGCGCTTAGCGTTGTTTCACTCTGGTAAGAGTGCAGTAAGACTCATTGCATGCTACCAGTGCTTCGCAACAGAACGCGGTGTTCTTCAGTGCTTGTCGCTGGTAGCATATTTTCCTGAGTTTTACTCTTATATGTTCTCCTGTGCTAAGCACACTTTAATTACATGTCCTGCCGTACTTATCATCATGACTGGATTATTGCTTTGTATTTAAAGTCGTTATTGCTGGTCAAACGTAATGCAAGGGTTGTTTACCATTTGTAAATGTAAATGAAAAAAAAAACCCTTGTTTATACTCCAAAAGTCAGAAAATTTCGGTCGGAATGTAAATGGGAAGACTAATTTCCGTTTCCCAAACGGAAAATTTCCACAAAAAATGGGGTGATTGAAAGGTAGTCCAAAATTCAAAGCATCGTGTTTAAATGGTTGTTATTTGTAAATGTAACTGACCTGTCTTTTATGCCACTTTGCTCTCGCAGTTTAAAAATGTCCACATCACTGCTGTTGAAGTCCACAATCACGAGGAAAAAATTTCGATCATACCCTCGCTTGTAAATCTATAAAATAAAAAAATAACGAGAAACTGTGGTGGAAATTTCAACTTCGTTGAAAGCTGTACTCGTAACACAGAAAGCTTTTAACTCACCAGAGCCAACTGGTTAATTAAGAACTTTATCCATGGTCCATAATTTTTAACTGTTGAAGCAACGAAGAAAAAATGAGCTTTCAGTACCGCTGGTGATCAGCTTTGGTTAGCCCACGGTAAATGTCAGTGTATGAGTTTCATTACTTCATGCAGTCCCGTTATCCTAAAAAAAAATTCTTGGTTTCAAGTTTTTACATAGTTATGGCCCTGCCATGTAGCTGCAGCAGTTATTGGCTGGGCTGAGGGCCTAAAGAATAAACACTCCGCTTTGATGTTGTTCGTTCTGTTGGTATGGTGTGGGTGAACTGCTGCCGTATTTTTCTTTGTTTATGATCCCACTTATTGATCTACCAAAAAGAGCACCTCCCTTTCGCGCCCTTTTCTCCCCCTTTAAATTCTTATGTAGTATCCCGTATCAGGTATCCTTCTTTAAGCCCTATGCTGCCAATATCCCGGCAATCTCATTTTGGACTGGAAGTCAACTAAGATTTAACCTTACAATTGTTATAGATTTGTGCGTTGCCTTACCTGTAACGACCATAGAAACCGTTACATTTCTTCTCCACTGAAAGCCCTCTGGATAACATATATCGGTGCTATTTTCGTGACGTTTGTAAATATACTCTGATAAACGGACAGAACGCCCTAAAAATAAAAATAAAATAAAAACAAAATAGAAACTCAGAAATGTCAATTCATGACACGTACTATGTTTTTTGCGATCCGTTTGAGGTCATGTCGCAATAGAACACTTTAAAGATCCACAGGTTTTTGTACGCTAGTGTGCGCGGTATTTAACCGTTCAATTTGGCTATTCGGTAGACTAGGTGACTTTGATAGCAAACACTCTGGTTCCATCGAGCGGTTCCATCGCAATTAAATCAAGGTGCTTTGCCATGGGTGCTTTTAAAGGGTGCTAGCTCCACTGGCATAGTGAAACAACTGTTAAGGAGCCCAGACAGACAATAAAAACCACAAGCATACCTCAGAGCAGAATTCCAGCTTAAATAGTGTTTTTCACTTAATATAAAAACTGATAGGCTCAAGTAACTAAGCCAGTTCTCGTTATCGTTGTCTTTTGTGGCCTTGTTTAAAGCACTCCGTAATAAGCATACCTTTGTCTTTGTCGTCGAGTTCCTGTTAAAAGAAAATTCGAACGTTTAGTATAATTTTCTTTTTTGTGAAAAGAATTAATGATGTTATATGGTCCCTTAGTACACTAGGAAAGCTTAGAGAGAACGGAGCTTAGGTGAAAAGCCGCAATGGATGCACCACACATTTCGGCATTTTTTTTCTCTCCCGGCCTCAACCATAAGAGCTCTTCTTTTTTACACGTGGCATCTCTGCAGTTTGGCCGAAACAGGAAGGCGATGAACTGGGACGGCATAAGTAGTAACGGAGGCAGGGCGAGAGTTTTTATCGTACAGAGCCATATTACAAAGCTGAGGCTTTCCTCATCTCTTTCCAACTTACCAACTCTAGCAGATATCGTATTCCTTTCTTTGTATCGATCTTTTCTTCCACGTTGGCAATATTTTTTAACGCGAATCTTTCCCTAGCCAAAAATAATAAAATCAGTAAACAACAAAAGCAAAATAATAATTAAACTCATTGAAATGACCCACGGTAGCTCAGAAAGAGTCCCCCTATAGCTTAGTGGTTAGAGTATCCCACCGGCGGTACAGGGGAAGGTCTGAGTGCGACATCCATCCGAGAATCAGATATTTTCCGTAGCCTATGTTTACGCTGAATGCAGCTAGTCTTGTTTACAGCTTTCAATGAAAACAAAATGGACAAAAATTTCAATTTTGTGCCGAACATTGTCTCCCAATGCTTTTTTCTACAATAACCAATACTTGATGATTAACACTCGTCGACTAACTGCTTGAAATTTCTATTAGTTGTCAGGAAGAAATTAGGTGCTAAATACTATTAAGAATCAAATAAGGAGAATATCTGTATTGTTCTCACCCTTTTCTTTTCTTGAGTGCTTCCATGTAGCTGGATACTATTTTCAAAGCTTCCTGAAAAAAAAAGGTTTGCAAAAAACAGAGCAGAGCAATAGTTATTCTTATTTCCAACTCGGTGTAATCATGTAATTTGGCTTGTGTAAGTGTCCACTATTTAATTCTCACATCCCAGAGAAGATCTCTTCTGTCAAATCAGAGTGTTCAAGGGAAGGCATCTTTAATATTAGCATATTTCTCAGCTAGCAATGATCGGGTTTTCCTCATCGTACCGTTTTCCGTGCGCTCATCTCTCGACTACACTGTTTTTCTCTCCATTTCCCCCTACTTTTCTCGGTTATTCTGCCGAAGGAACTCCGTGGAGGCAAAGAAGTCACTGACAAAATGAAGCACTTACGACTAACCGTGAGAACCTGGTCACGATAATTGTTTTTCGTTTTGTTTGATTACAATGGCGCTAGGGTGAACTTTCGGGGCTCCACGTTAAGCGGAGAACAGTGACTTTTTTGACGGCCCCTTGAATGAGTGAATGAACGAAAGAATAATGAATGAATGGAGCACAGTAACATGGGGTACATGTATGTATGTACAAAGGAAATCTGATGGTACATGTTAAGTTTGCAAGGCTGCTATCTCACATTTTTCTACTTTGTTATCTTACATTTTTCTACTTTGTTATCTTACATTTTTTGGAAGTTTCTTATTTCCCCAGCTGATGTGATTATTGATGTCATGTGACATGTTAACATCTGTTCTGTCGTCGGGATAAACACGGGGATGCTTAATCTGAAAACATAAAGGAGACTCTTGATTTTAAGCCAAATTATTGGGTATACGCAAACAAACTGAAATTAACGCTTTTGTCTATCAGCACGTCCGTCCGTCTGTCCGTCAGTCAGCCAGCTAGCCAGTCAGTCAGTCAGCTCAGTTCAGACATGGTTTGGATGAGATGCGTCAAACCGAGCACATGCACGCCGCCCTTGACATCCAACACTACAGGGCCATGTCCGATCCTCAAACATAAGTAAACGTAATCTAAGCACATCACTAGAAAGCGACTCTACTTACATAGCCTTTAAGAAAAGCCTCATTTTCGCTAAGTTGTCTTGAGATCAAATATGAAGGATTGTAAGGACATGACGGCAGAACGTCTGACACTTCTGAGTGGGAGAGAGTTTCAACTGCACAAATAAAACGATTTATGCAATTAATACATCTTAGCAGTGATCGGTATAGATCTAGACGCTTAAATTGGTACCTCTAGAAAAAGAAATATTAATTTTCCGGCAGGGGGAGAACCCTCAAAACTGCGAAGAGTTGTGAAGAATTTTTTGCCTTGAAATTTTTGATTTTGGCATTTTTGTTTGGATTTAAAATTTTCCAAGTTTTATTTTGGGTAATGAGATTTTCAGAGGTATTAACTTGGCCTTAAAACAAAGATTAACTGTACTGTGCTTATTTGAAAAAATACATGGTGTTTTAGGCAGGTGTAATTTTAGGTATTTTAGAATTATGGCTTCATTCGCAGCCTCCCCGTCATTCTTAGATGCCACGCCTCCAGCCTGTTACAGGTAACAGAACCTGTTTGGGGGGGGGGGGGGGGGCTTCGCTCCAGTTTGTTTTTATTGGTAATCAAGTCGATTGTAGCAAAAGCGTTTTACTTGGTAGTGTTTTAGAAATCACCAGAAGCCTCTGTTTTATTTATACCAAATTAGGCAACGATCATACTATAGCGATAGTCTGTAGACAGGATCCGAGGCGGAATAGCCTGTACCCTACGCCTTGTCTGTACTCCAGTTTTGATCTCACTGGCTTTATTTTGTTCGGCACCGCAAAGGAACATAACCCACCTCGTGAATGAAAGTCGTCTCTCATATCGTACTTCTCACGAGTCATAAACTACAAACAAACAAAAATATTATTATCAACAAAGACAGCGTGATTTCCATTCAAAAAAATTGTTGAAAAAGTCAACTTTCAACAATCATAAGCGGACATTGATGCCACATTTGAAGCGAATCTGCTTGGCTCTCCCCGCGGGTCATTGTTGGCGACATTGGCGGGCAGTTGTCATCGTTCGAAAAGTAGGAATTGCTTTGATGGCTGTTCTAAATTACAAAAGGTGTTAGGCAGAACCCCGTGTAATGGACTAAAATAATCGCCAACCTTGTGGGACTCTTCTAGCTGGTGTGTGACTTTAGTCTTACCTTACCTAGACTTTCCGCTTATAACCATCACATACTGTCCAAACTGAAAATAATTATTTAATTACCCGTACATTTATTTTTCCGCAAACAAAACTGCTCTCTTGCACCTTTAAAAAAGAGTACGAAAATCACCTCATCATACGCAAATGACAATGTAGGGTGATCTCTGCAGATGCATATCATTCGAGCTCTGATTTCCTCTTGGGTGGCTGAGTAATCTGCCGATAAAATGAAAACGTTGGTTTTTTTTTTTGTAATTTGTTTATTTTTTTCAACAACAGGTTACAATACATACAATAACTCACTTACATTACACGTTACAATACATTACTTATACTTACAACTTAACTACATGACTTATTTACAATACACTACTGGAAGTATATAGCTTAGGATAACCTACAGTACACAACTTACGATTATATTACATCACTTCTTACATTACACTACAAATTTACATTTTTCTTAAAATTATAAAACACAAAGACAGCGCAGTGCATACAGACATTATATATGTGTAACAACATACAGTTCAGTAAATTACCTTTAATTGATTAGATAGTTGTTCCAAAAAAGAAACAAGAAGTGCCGTGTGCTTGCCAGCTATTTTAAAAAGAGAGGAGGTAACCTAACAAATCTTTCCATTTGTCATAATGAAGGTTGATCTTGTTATTTTCTTTAGCAATTAAACGTTCAGAATCAAACACTGCTTTCAAAGTTTTTGTGAAACTGATTGCGCTGGGAAGAGAGTTGTTATGTTTACATCTGAAAATATGTTGTTTTCCTAATAGAATTAGATGATTCTTTAGAAATACACTTTCAACTGTGTCGGTGATCCCTAGGATCACTTCTCTTTCAAAACGTTGTTACAGTAATGCGTAACACACTAGTGTGTACGCATTCCAGCACATATTCGTTTTATTCGAAGTGTCGAACTTTTTTTCAGTCACGTTCAAACTTTGATTGTTAGCCTCATAAACAAAATGTATAAATTCGTTTTAACACTTAGAGCATAAAATCACTCAGACATCTCCTATGTATTGAGTACATAGTATTCATTTCTTTTACATTAATAGTTTTGATTGTGAAAATTTGGTAGTAGATCAGGACAATACCACACAGTGGATTTTAATTTTGTTTGCTTGAGCACGCAATGCAAAGTAGTTGTAAGGAAAAAATGTATCTTGATACTCACCTATATACTGAGAAATATATTGTGACTTGATGATTTCTAGCTTTTTTCTTCCAGGGATTTGCCACTGTAGAAAAATAATGTCCAAAAAGAGGCATAATTAGTAAAATCTTGACATTAACCAAAGCATACGGGTATTATACAAACATCTTCCATTGTTGAAAACTTAAAAAGAATTCCCTTTATGGATGGCCCGTTTTTACTATAAATTTTCGGGTAGTTGTAGAATCAATATTTTTGCTACATGCCATGAGAAAATCTTGGCTTTTTGTGTCTAATTATCTATTTGGTTTTTAAAATTCTACATATTGAAAATCCTCCGTAAATTGCAGTATCTAGTCTTGAGTTCGCATGCATTGCGGGCCTACCTATCTCTCGTAGAGTTTGTCGGTTCGTTTACGACTAACTCTAACATAGTGGTGATTTTACCGGATAAACTTGCCAAGCTCCCTTCTCTTTCTGCTCAGGCTTTGCGTGGACTAACGAAGAAACAGAAGAGAACACCTAGGTCTATTCCATCTTATGTGTGCCGATAGGTCCGCAATCCCATACAAATACTGAAAATGTTGAAAAATTACCGCCACTTCCACATGATCCTTGTTTCGTTTTTGCTTTTGAAGAACTTCAACATAGTAAACTTTCCCTTCTTCTAAGCTGAAAAAGAAAAAATATTTTAACATTTATATGCAGTTGTCAAAACGAATGAATGAAGAATTCATGCTTTCACACGGGTAATAATAATAATAATAAAAACAATCTTTAACGAGGAAGCGCCCGTCACGTAAGTACGTGGTTTTCAGGGAGGTCCTCCATAAAATAAAAAGTATTAAAATCTAAAATAAGAAATACAAATGTCACAGATCTAACGGGTGCTAACTGTACGGTGTCAAGCCTATACTAAATCTACTACTCATATCTTTTTAAAAAATTAAACATGGACAACATTCTATATTTCCTACAAAGACCGTCCAATTTTTGTTTTTACCTGATTTTCCCGGAGATTTGTGACTTTCTTGAAGTAAATTCAGCAAAACGAGACGTGGCAGCGTATTCATTACCAGGCTGTTTAAAAATAGATAACTGCGTTAAGAACTGTTTACCCTAATATGCCCAAAACCGCAAAACTCAAGAACCTACGAGCTCAATTTTGGAATTCATCAGAAATAGGTTCTTATGTTGTTACCTTCAAGGAAAAAAATAACAGGAACTAACAAAGGACTGCATTTGTTGGGAATGAAATCGTAAAAGGTGCAATACATGTTCACGAAAAAGAGGCAAGGGACCACGACCATATTAAATTGTAATAGTTGCACATTTATTAGGCTTACATCTCCAAGATACGCAATTTTCCTTGAATTGTGTGGATCGTCATCTGTACTTAACCACAGCTCCGAACCATCAGCGGAACTTATGGCGAACACAAAATCACCTGAAGAGAATAAAGCAACAAAAACCCTCCGTCAATGAAGAATAAAAATTTGTAAGAACATCGATCGGCGTTTTCATGTCATTGTGGCATTATTGTTTTAAGCTGAAATCGAAATACTAACATAGAGTTAGACTATACTTTTCTGGCTATAATTATTATTCTCAGTAAATCGCGTTTGTTCCAAATGTGTTATTAGAGTTGCTGGCCTAAAATTGATGATGGTCGCCAAACTTACTCGTTTCACTGAAGCTATAACTAATCACTGAGAAGTTTTATTCACCCAGAACAAGTAAAAGTGAGACTAAAAATTGCACTATCACAAAAAACCATTGCTTAGGGTCCCAAAGAGGAGAGGAAGGGAATCTTTGATGCCATGCTGAATTAAGAACCTGAGCCCAAAGCCTATGTCTAATAGGAGCCTGGGCAAAAATAAAGCCCTGGAGTGAAGTGATGGAGCCCCATATCCCCAATTTTTCCGTATTAGAGCCCTGGAACTCTGCATTTCCTATCCCTTATTCCTGGAGCCCTGGAGCGCTGGAGCCCCTTTAAGACTCTAATCTCTTTTTGCTTTTCTCATTGTTATTGATTTACACATTGCGCCTGGTATACCTGATATAGGTGGATGAATGTAGCCAAATATTCGTCTTCCACTGTTTCTTCTTTCTGTTATATTCGTTGCAAATCTTGCAAGACGATCGTTTACCTGCCAGGAGATTAAAGATTATCCGCTCCAGATAAGAAAAAGAGAAGAAGATAGGGAACGTCTGGTATCAAAGGGCTTGAATCTCACTGCATATTCATGGGTCAGAATTTGACCCTAAGGCCCTGACTGGTGGATATTTCATGTTAACGACCACGCATGACAGCAAGATTCAAGCTCTTTGATATCAGAGGTTTCCCTTCTTTTCTCTAGCTGCTTTTTGTCGCCGCCTTACGACTGAAGTTCGCATGAGAAGAAAAAAGAAAAAGAAAACCTTTTGAGACTAGGGTTATTGCACTGGTGTTTCGCTACTTCTTCGCCGTCATGTCCCTAATTCGTAGCTTGAGAAGTCGACCTGAGGCAAGTCTACGGACCTGGGTGTGGAGAAAGATATTGTGAAGCAGAGATAATTGTCAAGAACACATAATAACGGCATAGACCATGTTAATACATACTTACTCACTAGAGATGGGGACAAGTATTTTTTGGGGGAATTTTTTGAGTAAGATAAGCTTGGAGGTTTTGAAACCACGTATCGCAATGGTCGTATCTCGTGATGTGGGAGCCACAATCGCTCATTGTCTTGCATCTCTTTGCCTAGCGTGAGACCTCTCATGTATCCTCCAACCCAAACGTTCTAAGCCGAAGAATGAGAGACGAGCCACATGAGTCATATAATAAGACGTACCTGAGGTTTTAACGGGAAAAGTGGTTCTCTTCTCAAATCATCAACTGCGTGTCCGCACCAGCCATGCCACTCGTGCACGTTAAGAGAGCCTTTCAACTGAAAAACGGAGCCAATTACACGGAATCTTTTGATTTTGGCATTGACCTGCACTGTTAACGCAAAATTTGTATTTATCAACTGAGTTGATGATGAGGTAGTTGGCCATCGTAAAGAAACTCAAAAGCTGACGTTTCGAGCATTAACCTTTGTCAGGAGGTGCTTTTTCATCGCGAGGCCCTTTGATTCACAACACCAACTGGTGACACCATGAAATGTTGCCTGTGACTGAGGGAAAATTGCTTAGGACAAAATATTATTGGGGATAGACTGTCTTAATTCTAAGTGACAAGACACTCTAAACACTCCATGAGCGCGCCTCTGCATTGACTTGACTATGCCACGCTGATGAGCCCTGATAAGGACAAAACAGCGGTCTACGGCTACCTAAGGATATGCACGCCGGTAATAGGCTATGCGCATGCGTGAACGGCCCCTGGTGCGTGTACGTGAGCATGTTCGACAGAGTTTGCAGTGTTTCAACTTAACATTTCTCAATTCTGTTTTTCCCAATGCTTTCATTAAAAGAAAAACAAACAAACAAACAAGCAAAAAAAAAAACAAAAAAAACAAACTACTAACTAATGTTTACTCACCGAAGTCCTGTTTCTAAGAAGATTACAGTCGTATTCTGCTACTACATCATCATGGCTTAACGTCGTTTTCGTGAAGACATTTGTACTGTTATCATCTCTTGGGAAAGAAGCTTTACTCTCAGTTGGTGTACGATTCACTGCAGCTTGATCTATCGCAACCCTTACTTTAGGATTCTCATCAGTTTGATTTGACCTTTGTCTTTCTGAGATAGTTCTTATGGAAACGTCTTCATTCGTATGCGTGTAAAAGCTCGTGGTTCTATCGTTGAATTCTTGAGATGGAGCAAAGAAGAGCTTGTTGTAAATGTTTGGTGAACTCAGCTGTGAAGTGGTGCCTACGGAAAGACAAATAGGAAATATTCTCTTATTCTGCCGAACCTGAGAAGTCTACTGTTTTGTACGGCGGTCAATTACTGATCGGACTTAAGGATAAAGTCGCACTCGGGCCAAGGAGGCCCACACTGCCGGAGCTTATCCCGGTTTTCGTAGCATGAAGCAACTGAGAGTATCGCTACTCCCCCCTGGACGGGATGCTAGTCCATTGCAGGGTTACCCCCAGCAGTATGTCGCCAGTACCCATTTATACACCTGGGTGGAGAGAGACAATGTGGGGTAAAGTTTCTTGTCTAAGGAACAACACGATGGCAGGGACTGGCGTCGAACCACCGACCTTCAGATCTGAAGTCCAACGCACTAACCACTACACCACCGCGCCCCCACCACTGATCGAACTTACAAGCCCAAAAAGTGACTTGTTTTTAGCGAGATATGGTTTGCTTTATTATTACTACTATTTTTGTATTACCGCGGCTGATTATCTGTGTGTTGCATATTTTCTTTCTCAGTCCCAGGCTGGCAGAACCACAAATTGCAAATGTCTGCCGAGCCAAACATAGTTACCGGACTATTTTAAATTACTACGTTGTGCTGTGCCTGTTTGAGACAATAGAGCATTAATTTCAGCGCGAGACTATTCACCGTTTGACCGAGCGTGAAGCTTCAGTTTGACCTAAAGTTATTACATGTAATCTCTCAAATGCTAAGAGAAATCGAATTGGAGACATTACAATTTGTTTTGTTGCTTGCTAATTGCATGCTTTAGTATATATCGATACAAAAAGATGCGTGTGACGTTTATTGAGTGCTCGCTTAATGACCGACTCAATACTGTTATCTCTGTATGTCTCTTTGGTGTCCTTATTAACCGGGTTCCACTGTACATTTTACAAAAATGGAAAATCGTTAAATATTTAATACTTTAATATCCTATAACCTATAACCTTCATTGAACTATTTTTCATGCATGCACCGTACACCAATTCATTGCTATGGAAACCTAACAACTAAACTACACAATAGGACCAAATTGTGAATTCATTTAAGGCAATATATATCATGCAATTTTCTTTCACTAAGAGTTTCTGTATAGCTTTTTGAATCTTTTTTGTTCATTGGTGTATAAGCTTCTTTGTAAGAGATGAAAACTATTCTGAGAATAAGATTATTCCGTTAGCTACATTTTCATGTAGCTTTTGTGCTCAGTCAACTTCTAAGCACCATAGAACAAACTATAGCCATCTAGCTAGAGTTGATAGTGTTGATAAGGTTCGTGAAGTTTCACAAAACGAGTTTTGTCCGTAAATAGTGTTTCCTTTGAACTCTTGACTGTTAATGTATGTTAAAATGAATTTCTTTCACGTGCCCTCAAGGCAGCAGATTACCGACATTTTAGGACCATTAAACGCTCGGCAATAAAAGTCAAGAGACCTCTCAACTGATTAACCGATAATTTAACTGATAAACTGGAACAAGAGCAGTTTTCAACAAAAATGAACTTGCAATTACTGCCCGAACAGTTATTTTAAATACCTGTTATTTTTAGTGTAGAACAATCTTCTACGACGGCGTCTTTTGACCAAACTTGATCTGCAACGAAGACAAACAATTGCAAAAGAACTACAACTACTGTAAGCCATATTAATGATTTTACTCTTCGCCGATGGAATACTGAAATAATCATCGGTTCCCACTCTCACTTCCTCAAGAAAAAATTTTGGTTAAGTAAAAAAATATGATTTTGATGTTTTGCTTAGTAGCAGTTACGACGTCGTCACAAATCGCTTTATCGTTGATTTCCATAAAGGAAAACAGAATAGTGTTATTGCTAAGCAATCGTTAATAATTCGTGAAGAATGCCATTGTATGAGAGCAAACAGAGTAATGTAGCTTCTTTTTAAGCAGCGCTGAGTATAGACAAACAAATTCAGTCCTGAAAGCTGAACATTCAGATTTTTAGACCATGTCGGTAACAGTTAAAGGACTATTTGTACACGAACAGTGAAGCCTCTTTAATTGCTAGGTGCGTTATGTATGGGGGCATACATGACGTACCTACCGTTGCAACCGCTTGCCAGAAAATTTCGGTTGTATTAACGGGACAGAAGACCAGAACGTCATGGTAGCCCACATATAAGGCAAGAACGTCATGCTAGCCCACATATAAGGCACTAATGTGAAGGTAAGTGAGTACAAGTGAAGGAAAGTGAGTACAAATGAAGGAAAGTGAGTAAGGTGCGTTAATCAGTTGGCGTACATATTCCTATAGGATTTTATTATATGGCCGTGTCTCACAAGGACTGGGAACTACCGAATTCACGAATTTGATTGGCTGAAATCGATATTGACCGCGGTCTAGATTTTCCCATCTAGACCGGCATCTAGACCGGTTACTTTTTGCGGTGACAAAGGTGCAAACTAAACTACAAAAATATTTTTGTATTTTTGTATTGATCCGTATTTATCCGGATACATAGATCTGTATTGATCCGTTCAACTTGCTACTACTAATTGTACGAAGCGGATGGTATTGGCTATCCCTCGTTCGTTTCACCACAGCATTCGGCATGTTTAAGTTGAGATCATATCATTTTTAGGCCACAAACGCGCAGTACGTGTTTGTGACCGGAAAACATTTGATTTCTAGCTCTTTCTGGAATGGAACTAGTTTCAGCATTTATGAGATAGGTGATGTCACACTAACTCTCATTGTGTTGGTGGCCACGATACGCTGAAGAGCTCCAATTAGAGCGAAACAACGTTGTCCGTATCTGCCTTCTAGTCATGAGCGCTTATCATGCCAGGTCTTGTTGACTGTGGTGTTGTGTTCTTTTCACGTTGTTTGATCAGTCCCTGCAGTAGTCATTTTGACAGTCATTTATACAAAAATATTGACTATTTCCTTCTAAAAATACTAAACTGAAGCGCCAACAAGCCTGACGAGAAAACAAGGTAGAGGACGAGCAAACTTTGGCAGATTGAAGTTCAGCTCATCGACTTTTGCAAGCAAAATGTCAGCTAGTACGAACCATTTACATTAAGCGAATTTAAGTTTTCTTGTTTGGCCCCATAATAAACATCTTATTAACCGAGCTTAGTCGGTCTGTATGGGAGAAGCTTGACCTCGGTGGTGTGTACAGACCTCACTGCGTTCTGTCTGTACTCACGACCTCGGTCAAGATTCTCCCATACAGACCTCCTGCTCGGTTAATAAGAGGTAAGAAATGTTATTAGTGCCTTATATGTGGGCTAGCATGACGTTCTTGCCGGACAGAAAGTTAAATTACAACAGCTACAAAAACAGGAAGGAGGAGCCAAGAAAAAGGCAACAGAGACAGTAAGAATAATTAAGAAACCGAAATGACTTTATTCTGGCTACCAAATGCAGTTTTAAAAATAGTTTTGACGTTTTCTTTGTCAGTTTTTCTTACTTCTCGTCACTTAGCCAGGCATTTCAAGTGGTTGTATTAATGGGGTAAATTTATAGAGAAGATAACAGTTTGGGAATCCATAATATGGTCGTTTGTCGATATAACGAGGTCGTTAATCACTCTCAAAGAGTTTTAATTATCATCCGCAACTCTCCCTCTCAGGAAGATGTGATACTCGTGTCATGAGCGTGGGTCAAAGAAAAAATCTGAGTCCCCGACAGGAATTGAACCCATGACCTTCCGTACACCGGTCGGACGCTCTAATAACTGAGTTACAGGATGAATCATGGCGAACGGGTTATATTTATTATATAGATTTATTGTGGTACGCATTCTGCATGGTGCTAGGATCAGCAATGTCGAAAGCGCTCTGTATTTTGCCAACTCTCGTTCCGGTTTATCTTGGTTATCAATATGCATCTTCTCCTTACTGTGTTCCATATATATATCTTGTGGGACTAGCTGGAAGAATTTAGATTAAACATCAAAACATTGTATCTTTGGTAATCATTTTCTTTATTTTCACGACCTTATGTTTGATCGAGTAGTAATATTGTAGCGTGAGAAGTTTAAATATGCTTATCACTTCTGGGACGACGAAACAAAATAAGTGTTCAGTTTAATCTGCTGACACCAATCAAATGTAGACTGTGAAACTCTACACCGTGTTTATGCTGCACCGTTCAGATTAAATCATTTTTGTTGAAAATAAGACAATCCTTGTCCTATCCTTATCGCTAAGCAAAAATTTGAAGTTTTTCTCTTTTGTTTACAGGGAAAACGTTGTAGCATTGGCCACAAAGTGGAGACAATTTCTTTTCCCTTAGAAGTCGATATCATCATAAGTAATAGGCCCGGAAGCTCGCTTGGCCACTCCAAATACTTCACTTTCTTTTTCCACCGGCTGTGTGTTGTAAAAACGAGCAAACAGCTTTCCTTTATCCATAGACTTCCGGTCCTGATGTTTCTGTTCCGGAAACGTCCGGTCCAGAGACTTCCGGCGCTCAACCTTAGCAGATTGTTCAGTTGCAGGTTCTGGATTGAGATTTTTCGGTGCAAATCCCGTCACTTTTCCTTTGTTCTTCTTTTTCCCTTTCTTCTTTTTGTTTGATTTCTTTTCCTTTGTTTGCTGGTCTTTTTGTGCCATCGTTGCCAAATCCTTAGCCGGGACGGCTGGAAAGGTGCAGGGGATTCTTTTGTCACGAATTTGCCACGGCAAGAACAAGTTACAGTCAATCACAACCCAGGGGATCTCAGTTTCGGTGTAGTTGCTTATCACTGGTGTTTTGACCTTGTGAAGATCAAACGAAGACTTCAAAGTGGCACCAGAATTTGAAACCCCCACACTCTTATACAGACATCCATGCATCTCCCCGGACTTGTGAGAGAGTATAAACTTGCCTTCCGGAAGTCGCTTCAGGGCTTGAAATACTTGAAAAACTACCTTCATCCCTTGAGCGGGGTTAAAGCTTGTTCCTTGTTGTAATACATCGCCAACAGAAAGCTCGTCAACTCGTAACAGTTCTGAATTAAACACGTTAATTCTGCCACAAATAAGATTGGTTTTTGGACGGATATACCCGTGAAGCCATAAACGGGCCGTCTCAGAGCAAGTGAGCTTTTCATGCCCGAAAGTTGGCTGATACTCGAGTTTAGGGAGGACGCTTAAAAAGGTGAACGAGTTTGGTTTCTCAGGATCTGTCCTGTATGCGTCTACACTACACCGTATTAAAATTTTTAACTTCCCGAATCTCCAGAGATTGTAAACAAAGAATTTATTCCCTTTGTTTGTGTCGGAAGAAACGTTCTCCTTTTCAGCAGTATTAGCTTTTGGATTTGAGTCAGCCATTTTTGATTTCTTTAATTCCCTTACTTCGTTTTCGCTTTCTACTGCTTGGCGCTTTCTGCTCTCGGAATCTGAAATGTCAGTGGACGTCAACTTCTTGTTTGAAACTTTATCGGTGTCACAAACTCCGCTTTCCAAGCTGCTGGGGTGTAAACCTTCCATTGCTGTTCCTGTTCCAAGTTTAACATCTGAGCAACTGCTTATTTCGTTGCCATCATCCCTTACGCTGTTTTCGAAACATTTATTCTGACAAACTAGTCTTCGTAAGGCGCCCTTGTAGAACTTCCAGTTCACAGTTCGGGGACTGACGCTTCGTGGTGGGAGCGGTTTGTCGATGAACACCACTTTGTGGCCACTCGACTGAACACCATTTTCTGTCGAGAGAAAACAGAACAAGAAATGGTTTTAACCCTTGAGTTTATTGATGACATGACACTAAAATGTGGTTATCCAAATCACATCAACTATTTCCTACGGAAAGCTATTATGCTGTGCAAAGTGGTTCAACTTTTGAGTCAAAAGTGCCACTTGTTTGTTTTCTTTTTCTCCAAAGTATCATTTACAATATTCCATTTAAAATATGACATCGACAACTTACTTTGCTCTCTTTATTAGTCTACAGTAGTTATCTGTGAACAGATCCCATTTTTTGGTTTCATTGCAGTTCTTTTTAAAAGAAATGAATTGGGATAATTTGATGATCAGCTTGCAAAATTAATCGAAAAAATAACAAGAGTAAGATCTTGTTCCATGTAAAGCTAAACAGGATAACATGTATGGAATTTGGGATGTATGGAAATCTTTGCACCGGCACTGAAATACAACTACGAGAATAGAATACCAACAATCCATCTTTTTTTACTCAAGGCATAGTTGAGTAAGAGACGAAATATACGAGCGAGCCCGAATATTGCCTGCCACGCAGAAACTCAACATACCAAGCGATATCAGCCTTGACTCGCGTGATTTGTTCTATGCTGGATATTCTTTGAAACAAAAGAGGGACTATTCTTGACCTACTGCTTAGACCTTCTTGGAAGTGAAATATAAAATCATACTGAAAATTTTGTATATATGAACAGTTTATTTACTATGGGTGAAAGATTCAATAAATGAAAGACCATCAGAGTTATGAAAGCAACTTAGGGAGTTATGAAGAAGAGAGCCTGCAAAAATTCAGGATTTGAACTGCAACTGCTTAAGTTGCTGTGATAACTGCGATGGTCTTTCATTCCTTAAAATTAATAAGACCTTGTTGTCGCTGAACAGTGATGGGCAGTATCCACTGTTTTCTGTATCCTGGAGGTTGATTATCCAGGAGAGTGTTGAGTCCACTGGATGATATCACAATATCAACTTCATGCTTCATAGCCAGACTTACAGCGACTGGATCCTCACTCACAACCTATGAGGGGGAGGGAGGGGTGGGAGGAGTCACTAAGCATATTCAGTTGTAAAATAAATGTAAACTGTGGACAAAGTACCTATACATTCAGCTAGTTTGCTAGTCTGCAATACATTGTTTTTTCTCTTGAACCTCTCAAGGTTCACACACCCTTAGGGTATACACACCCCTAGGGTATACACACCCCTAGGGTACACACACCCCTAAGGTATATACAGCCCTAGGGTATACACACCCCTAGGGTATACACACCCCTAGGGTATACACACCCCTAGGGTATACACAACCCTAGGGTATACACACCCCTAGGGTATACACTACCCTAGGGTATACACACCCCTAAGGTATATACACCCCTAGGGTATACACACCCCTAGGGTGTAGCAGACATTTCCCTTGAAGAACAAGTACTTTTGATGGTCTAATGCAAAAGATACAAACTGTTTTGTAGTCTACTAGTTTACATGCATGGCACTCAAATGAAAAGACACAATATTGAAAATAAAATATCAACTTGTCAAATATATCAGATAATTGAAGGTTGCACAGTTGATCATTTAGGTGGAGGGAGGAGGGCAAGAAGATAAAAGGGTTTGGCTAGAACCAAGGCAGGGGTTTAATCGGTAGGAAACAGCAGAAACAGAAAAAATCACTGTAACATAATACCTAAGAATAGCAAAATTAATGCCCAAAGAGATGGGACCCATAAAAAAGGGTAAATGGGAAAGAGAAGACCCCCCGTGTCTCCTAATTACAAAAGGACGAGTGTGGGCAACTCTTGAACCATTGGCCATCTGGGCTGGGTTGTGCAAAGCTGCATTAAACTAAGTAAACTCAGAGTTAGCCTCAATTTTGATTTTGGCTATGAATTCTTTCTGTCCTATGTTATGACTTAGCTTTGCTGATTTCAAACAGTACAATAAAACATCAGTTAACTTTTACACCCAAGTTAGTAATAGGTAATCAATTTTTCACCCGCCAGGTCCATGACAAAAGACTGACACATACATGTGTGACCACCATGTATTCTAATGAAGGGAAACTATTTACAGTTACCTTGCTTTTCCCTGCAGTTGTTATTTGATCATCTGTCTCTTTGGCTGCAACAGCTGAGAATTCGGACAGCATTATGCCAGTAGTTTCAGGTAAAGTCAGCCTTGGAACATTCCCCTGTGTTTAGCAAAAATACATTGCATTTAAATAATCTTTGAATGTTGTCCTTCAATAGCATTTTAAAAACTTAAAGGTTCAAAGGTTCAAATGAGGCCTAACACTATTGTAAAAAATTAAATCTAAAATCCAAGCTTTCGCCGATCAACGGCATCATCAGGGATACGAAAAATATTCTGTGTAGGCCTATATATAAATGTAAAGTAAGATGTGAAAAAAGCGTAAGAATGTGGCAAGTATGTAAAATTTATAAAACTATAGGTATAAATATGAAAAGGAAACGAATAAAGTGGTCTAATGAGGGAGTGTCATTGTACAAAGGGTCTATCCACATATGTTAAAACAGTCACTAGAACAAAAGGTCCGCAAATTCGCTGCATTCCTCTCGGGAGTTGAGGGTAGGTTTGTATCTCCTTATGTAAAGTGCTTCAAATAGGCGTAGGTTTACGGGGTCATCTTCCAGTACAATGGTCTTGATTTCAATGCCTTTGTAGTGTTTGTTTGGCATGTGGAGATGTGTTTCTTTACAGAGGAATTTTCACTATTGAGGTGTTCTTTTACACGATCGTGGATGAAACGTGTAGTGCTCCCGATGTAGTGTTGGTTGCAATAACCAACACTTATTGTTCCATTTATATATAGGCCTACGCGGAATATTTTTCTTATCCCTGATGATACCGTTGATCGGCAAAAGCTTGGATTTTAGATTTAATTTTTTACAGTAGTGTTAGGCCTCATTTGAACCTTGAACATTGCATTTATTTTAAGACAATGGCTTTCAAATAATACTTGGGGTCTTTCAAAATAACAACGGTGTTACGATGCCAGCTTGGATGATAATAAATGAAGGTGACATGGAAGTCACTGCACAAGTGCAGTTCACAAATTCTTTCATTCTGTTCATGTCATGGACATTTAAGACTGGTTTTACACTCTCAACCTGAAGACTTTTTGCTGAAGTTAAAGGCACACATTTAGAGCAGTCACCAGCTTTTATTTTTGCCATTGATCACTGTTATCTTCATTTTTGAGTACTTCAATGTTCAGTTAAGGGGGCAATATATTTTTCCCCAACGTTTTAGCTTTTTTCTTAAATATCTCCATGAGTTTTCATTCAATCCAAAAATGCTATCATAGGATCATAGTGCGGGTTCCCATAAATCTGAGAGAATTTTTTTGCGATTTGTAAATTAAACGAAAAGAAGGAGAGGGGGAGGAAAATTGATGAATTTTTAAGAACATTGAAAATTGTTAAGAATTAAAGGTGAGTTAAAATTAAATTTTAAAGATGATAATTTGTAGACGGATACCAAAACAGGCCACAAACAACCCCAAGTGCTCTTGCCCAGGGGTGGCCTGTCTGGGAGTGTGAACAAAAATTTAATCCCTTTTTTATTTATTTCTTAAATCTTATCCTATTTCCTCAAAATTCACATATATTGCCCCCTTAAAACTTACCACTTGCAGTAATGTTTGTTCAAAGGTTAAAACTGCATCTGATTTGAACACGGCACCAACAGTCAGCCCAACCGTCTCATGCAGGCAGTAGTGTTGCTAAGTGCAAAAAAGACAAATACTGGTGAATACAGTAGGACACGGTGGGTTTTAAATAACAAAAATGCAAAAAATAGAGATACTTTAAACAAAGAGTTTAAACAAACAAACTGCACAATGAAAACTGGTCACCAAAATGTGGGCTGGCCAGTTAATTAAAACTGCCATGGTGATAAGACTAATAAATCAAAAAAAGGATTAAATACAGTTGTACTCACAGGATATTTTTCCACGCTTTCCTTTAGCTTCCTTTCAATTTCTATCTATACAAGAAAAAAGTCATCAATTCAATCCACTCCCCCCCCCCCACCAATCCCAATGTAAAAGCATGTCCTCGCTTAACTTAATTTTCTAGAATTTTTTTTATATTTAATTTAGTTACTCCACTCCTGAAAAAACCAGAGCCTAATCAACTACTAGTCTCTCCAAACTATTATTAGAGCAGACTTGTCACCATTTTCAAGTTACCAACAAAAGCTTAATTATTACCTTGAAATTGTCGCAAACATCCGGGTGAATAAAGTTGTAGAGATGATGGTTGGACTTTGCATGATGATACACAAACTTCTGGAATTCTTCTTGCTCTGCTAACACCTCCTTCTTTATTTCCTGCAAACAGTAAAACAACTCAGACTACAGGAAATCAACAAAGCCAATGCTTATCTTAAGTGTCTATAGCAAATGAAAGTATGGTATCAATACTTCCCATGGAGAGAAAGTTTGTCCATTGCAGGGTTATCTCCTCCCCCACCCCCCCCCCCCCTCATTGGAAATTTTCAAAAGTTTAAGGTACCTTAGGCACCAATACTTGGGCCAGTTCTGATAAGTAGTTACGTTTCCTGTCATTTGTGCCTTGCTTGCACCCAAAAACTACCAGAATAAATCTAGTGGTGATCACTTAACATTTGAGAACACTAAGTGGTAACAAACCATGAACTTTAACCCTAAAAGGTCGATTCTACATTGTACATGGAAGTTCACCTGCTGTCTCTCTCCCCCCCCCCCCCCCCCACACTAGCTAGGATTTTAGAATAAACCAGCAAAATGATGAAAGAAACAAAACTACACAATGTTAAATACCTGAACAGTCTTCATCTTCTGTAAATCAACTTTAGCCAGTTCCCCAGCCTTGATCATCTCAAAAGTCTCCAGAAACATTCTCTGACTCTCAATACTGATTTTAGAAACAAATGGAAACTCCATTTCTGGACCAAGACAAGCTAGGGTACTATACGATCCACATCTCTCGCTACCACTGTTGGCAGCTTTGTTGACATTGTTCCCTTTACTTGCTGTGTTTCCTTGGCACACTTCTCCTACGCTGTCGTGAATATTTTGACCCTGTCTGTCTCCATCTTTGGCTGAACTAAGATGTTTCTCCAGGAACTCCCCAAAGGATGAATATTTCTTGTAGTTTTCTTGTGTGAAGAACACACCATTTTGAAAACCTGGAGATGGTGATTGAAGCCTATTGAAAGTAAATGTTTGAAAACTGAGAATGAAAAATATTTTGCTATGATTCACTCATCCAACACAGAGTGAAGGGGTTTACCTTGGTGTTAGAACCTGACAAGATTTTTTTGTAGGCTATTGTTTGTTTTACGTCACGCATGAGTTTCACAGGTTCTTATGCTGACGTGAAGCCAAAGGAAGAGTGTGTTTAATGTAGACAAATCTGTGTTCTTGTTTTAATGATGATGATGATGATGATGATGATGATGATGAAACAAATCAGGTTTCTTCACAGGATCCAAAATTGATGTACACCACAAGCTTTCGATTCCATAAATTAATAATAATAATAATAATAATAATAATAATAACAATAAAGGAAGATGTGAAGATGAAAGATTAAATAGGAGCACGAACAGAGTATGTAGAAAGTTGCTTGCACAGCTTAAATACTGCTTGCTCTTTTAAGATTTTGCTGTAGTGTGGAATGGACATATTCTATGTGGTTTCAGAGAACCAAATTTAAAATTTTAAGTGCAAAAGATATCTTTTAGATTTTAGCATGTGTAATATATAGATTAAGCCAAGCCTACAAGCGGAGCTCCCAGGGAATTAGTTGGTGTTTGTTTCTCAAAAATAGTCCTGAAACTTTTCGGTCCCAAATATACTTTGGGGCTCTTTGGGCTCATTCTCTTTCAAAATCAGTTACCTTATAAGACAATAAGATTGCAATTTGCAAACTAAAACAATCGAATGTCGAAGTAAATGTTTAAGTCTTCTGCCTAGTCGCTTGCTGCCGCTTAGAAATGCAAACATAACAGAGTTCTCGCTTTCTATGTCATTGAAACTTTTACATTGCGAAGTACAGATAATTCCAAGGGGGAATTTATTACCTTTCAGTGTTCATCCTCTATATAGAGAATTCCTCACATCAATGGCGAATAACGTTGGCTCAGAATCGTCGTGTTTTCCGCCATGTTGGTTTCCAGCACGACCGTGAGGGATTAGTACCAAATGTTAGAACTTAGTCCTTCACGGAACCAACTTCAGTTGGGGGTGCGAGACTGGGTGCGGCCGTTGTACGAAAGAGAAAATTGATGAGTTTTGCAACCACTGGTAGCTGATGGATGTTCTTCATCTTTTGGCTTCTAGGTTTTAAATAAACGATGAAACTGTTTTGACTTTTAAGAAGAGGAGGTTTGGGAACTCAAACTTCGCCCTCACGTTAACAATACCCTAGCTGGCAAGCCTACTTTATGCTAATTTGCAATGTAAGTGTCTTAGACACTTACATTGCAAATCTGTAAACCAACTTCAAATACGACCATACCACTATACCCTGTACACCTGCTAAAAATTTGAATGTCAATGAACACAAACCATTTACAGTTATTTTTGTTTTTATTTTGACATAAAGTGAAATTTAAATTACCGTTTTTGCTTTGGTACTCTGCTCGTAATAAGCGTTTGGAATTTTGACCGGAGTGAGTTCTCTTAATGTACGGTTAGTGAGACCTTCTTAACCAGAGTTCAGTGGAAAAAAACGTACTCTCTCATTCTTAAATTACAACAAAACTAAGACACTCGGCGGTTGAGTCTCCACTGATATAAGCGTACGATTTTTATTCACGAGTTGAGTAGTGTCAGAAAACGAACGAGTGAGCGTAGCGAACGAGTGAGTTTTCTGATACGTATCAACGAGTGAATAAAAATCGTACAAAGCATTTTCCATGAAGTGAATAAAAATCGTACAAAGCATTTTCCATGATGATATGTGTTTATTTCATAGGTACTGAGATTCTCTTTTTCGTGTAGTACTGAGTTGACAAATTTATTTGAAAAAATAAATTACACTGTAAAACCATTCAAGTGCTCAACAACTGAGTAAACCAAACATCTGCAGCAGTCAAAATTTTTCAGTAAAGTCAATGTCCATTAGGAAGCCATGCCAATAACAAAGTTAAGTCAAGAAGATAAGTCACAATTTATTCATCATCAGAGTCACTTTCCAATTCCAAAGGCCTTAGACGTTTCCATCGCACCGCTTCGGGGCTTGACGGATTTGTAGAAAGCGTCGGAGACTGATTTAAAGTGTTAATGTTGATGGAGAAATTGCCACCTTGAATAACTGCACCACTGAATAGTGCCATGGACTGCTGCTTACCACCATTCTGAGAGTCGGAGGATGGCGTACAAGCTGTTTCAGAAGAGGACGAAGCTGTGATACCAGCCATCACACTGCTCAGCACTTTTGACATGTGCATCTGTTGCTTCGTTGAAACAATAATTTTCTATGTAATTTTCTATCTAATTTCCTATGCTCTTCAAATTCTTATGGCCAGATAGTTGTGCAATTTGCGTAGGTGGAATGTCGTGTTCACTTAGCGTCTGGATCATTGTCTTTCTGCCGCTGTGATTTCGAAGCCTGTCGTTTTCAATTCCTGCTTTCTGAACCATGGTCGCCGTGCCTGGTTTCAAACGAAATAGTTATGGCCGCCGTGCTTTCTCTGTTGCTGCGCCGTTGCTTTGGAACAGTCTTCCACAACATGTTCGGGATGCAGAATCGCTAGACATTTTTAAAAGACAGCTGAAAACAGTTCTTTTTAAGCGTGCTTTTTTAAATTGATAATTTTATTGTAAATAGCGCCTTTGGACCGTTGGGAAAGGGCGCTTTAGAAATGTTATTATTATTATTATTATTATTATTATGGTCTTCATTAAACCATTGAGTTTGTTTTTGCCAACAGCACCGGACTTGAACCAGCCTTTTGTTGCGAGCGAGTCCGTCTTCAAACCGTTGTTTACAGCCAAATAAAAGGGAGCATCATCTTGATTCATTTCCTCAGGTCTCTTCCTGGCAAAACATTTGTAGACCGCGACAGGATCTCTTTCAGTTCCGTCGGTTGTTAAGGTTCTGACATCGCTGCAGTCTGATCCCGTTCTAGTTTTTGTTTGTCTTTCATTGAACTCCAAGTACTCGACTCTGCTTGCCGTTTTCTGTAGCCTTACATCGCCCCAGCACATATCACGATGTTCTTGGCACCCACGGAGTCCGAAGTGAAGAGTGTTGTTTAGCCAGAGCGTGTTTAAAAGTGCCTCGGGACTACACATACCGAGCAAACCCTTCTCCTACAATATTTTCAACTCTTCGCTTGTCAAAGCTACCGACGCTTTGGGTTTTTTCATTTACCTTGCTTCTTTAGCTGTTTTTGTTTGGACTGAAGAACTTTCCTGGTTTTCTCAAACACCAAGTCGTTGATTATGCTTACAGAATAGCTCTTTTTCTTCAGGTGTCTTTCGAAGCTAGCCACTAAACTTCGAAGAGAAGTCGGTTCGTATTCATTGCCATCCGTTGGTGCGGACGGAGATGATCTGGATGATGAATTGGCTGATGTATTCATTCAGCTCAACAGCCGGAATATCTTCTATTTTTCTGTCTTCGTTCTTCGTTTTCAAAAATCTTTCAAGCAATCTTACATCTCGTTCAGTTTTTTGAGCGGTGTTTTTGTTTTCTTGTTCTAAAATGAATTCTTCAACTGAGCAAACAGAAGCAAACCTTCCCTCGGCCATTTTTCAAAGCGCGCGTTTTTTTGTGTGCAACGGCTGTCGGATGACGTTTCCTTCAGTACGTTCATTCATCAGCAGTGAAATTTCGTCGTTCGCGTTGCTGATTGGACGAACGATATTTTTTCACAGTGAAATTTTGTCGTTCGTGCTCCTGATTGGCCTCGTTTAAAATCAGTACGAATTTTATTCACCGTGATTTTCGTGGATAAGTCTCAGTACCTATGAAATAAGTATAAATAAACCGCTCTGGTTCGGTTTTGGCGATCTCTGGTGTAGAGATACTCGAGACAGATGCTGTGTATGTTTTGAAATTCAAATTTAAGGAGTCAATAAAGTATTTCCCTTCATTATACCCCTGGCCTCAAGAAAGGTTATTTTTGTAATTCGAAATATTGGGCATTAAATAAATCAGCCCTTTGCCGTAGCGCTAGCCTTACATTCAGTTTTGTCCGAGGAGACAGATGGTGTCAAATCTGTCATGTTTGTAAGATGGATTCTTTATTGAAGTATTTAGAAAAAAAAATGAGCGAAAAAACACAACGTTTCGATGTCAACATGACATCATTTTTAAGTGAGAAACTAAAATTTAAATGAGTTAATATATACAGGGTGAGGTGATAAAAAAGGTAAACAATAATTAACATATTTGGCGTGTAATTAAGTGTGTGTACGTGGTAAGTATGTCTAAATAAATAGTTTTGCGCGGATAGAGTGCGATTGCGTGTTCAGGCGTGGTTTCTTCTTCTTGATAAACAACATTTCGAAACGTTGTGTTTTTTCGCTCATTTTTATTCTTAAATGCTTAACGAAATTTAATCTGATTCGAATTTAGAAGAAAACAATGAAATATCGGTTTCCCTGTTAATACTACAATGACATGAAATGACGTCTATCGTAACCCGGCCTAGTCTATTACGACACCTGTCATGATGCTGGTATATTAAAGAAAACCAATTTTGACTTAAGGAGAATCCTTCATCTGATCAGTTGTTCGATGTCAGGGTTCAGTGTTTGATCCCAAGAGGAGTTACAATAAATAAAACAATCCTTTAAAAAGACTTGTCCGAGATACACGAGAGACAAGCTGTTATCAAATCACTTCGTATTTTTTGCCAGTGTCCAGTTATGTATTTGGTTTTGTTTCCACTGTACAAATACAGTTCAATACTTGATTGCAATGCTATAATTGGTTAATCACAATCTTGTATCCGCAACGTGCTGTTTGCACGCAAGGTGTCCAAGACTGGGATCGGTTGGCAATGTTTTTAGCTGTGTCGTCAAAGCGGCAGCTCTATTATTTCTTCGTTTATCGTCTTCCGTGTCTAACTCTGCCCGCCCTCTTAAACAGTACAAACCCAGCGCCTTACTAAACTCAGGAATTCTCAATGCATATACAACTGGATTGACACAGGAATTTAAATAATTCAAAATATCGTCAATGTAATAACTGCGCAAAGGCTTCGAAACATCATAGACAAATATTAAATGGTTGTTAATTAATAAAGGAAGCCAAGAAAGGAATGCAAGAACAGACACAAACAGCAAGGTTTTTGTCACTCGTTTGTTTTGCAGGGCTGACAAAGCTCTGTTTTGCTGGTGTAAACCGATACTTCCTTGTCGAAACTTTACTGATCCAAATACCAATGTTAGAGCCGCATAGTATGACTAGTAGAACTAAGGCGTATGGGATAAAAACGTAATAGGAGTGTTTTGTTGAAACTAACTGTCTTAATATGTTGACGACGGTAGAAACACAGATAGCCAGTGCCCATGTCATAAAAATAACAGTACGGTATGCTCGTTCGGTGCTTTAGCGGCCAATAGATGGCGTACTGAAATCGCTCAACGGATATCAAGGCTGTAGAAGTGATGCCTGGGAGAAAACGGTATCGACGATGTAAAAGGAAAGGTTTAAAGATGCGGTGTGGAACTTGTCTGTCCATAGATGATAGCTACCACCGACGAAATAAATATAAATAGGTAAACAAACAGCTCCTAATATCAGATCAGCAAATGCCATGTTGACGACCAGAGCTAAGCTTTCCTTACGAAGGTTCTTGTTGACAGTAAAGAGGACAATTGTGAGCAAGTTTCCTGCAACAATAAAGACAGCTTCTAACGCAAAAGCGCTGCACCATGCGATGCCTGCTGTTTTGGATGGAAGATCCTCTGCCTGATAAAGAAGACGTGTTGTTCAAGCCATTAGTAGCTGATATGTTCTTCATTTCTCGGCTTTTAAATACACGATGAAACCGTTTTCCCTTTTTTTCAGGACTGAGAGGAGGTGTGGGAACTCAAACTGTTTCCTCGCGGTAACCAGGCAATTAATTTGCAATATGTTTTATGGTGGAATAAACGAACTTTTAATACAGACCCTCTACACCTGCTACAAATTTGAGTGCCAGTCAACCGGTTCAAACCATTTGTAGTTATTACTATAACTTTTTTTTAATTTGACATCCTCTAAAAGGTTCACCAATAGTCATGCTTCGTATGACAATATAGGGAAACAATTACCGACTGATAGTTAATGGTGAAACTATAAAACAATGAACTGTCAATTGACAAATAATTTTAAAAAAGACCACGCAAATAGCCGTCATCCAAAACTATTCCATTGAGAGACAGGCTTTCAGAAACACAAAAAAGGAAATCAATAGGACACCCATCTTTCGTGTTTCTTCCATAATGGACCAAAAAAGTGAGATCTGGACGATCTCGAAGTGAAACAAATGCTGAATTTTTATCAGACCATCATACTCCGATTTGAATTCTAAGCAGCGTTTGTCACCACGCGGCTGAAATTGAATGCGAAACAGATTATCGTATGCGGTCTCTATATTACGAATTTCATTTTATGAGTCAAATTCCGGATAGTAACCGTAAGTCTAGTAATGCCAGGGCAAGGGAGCTACATCTACGTTTATACGCTGAATCGGAGTCTGATTTTTTGAAAATGGGAATTTCTTATTTTTGCAAGGCGGAATTTGTTTTTTGAAAATGCAAAGCCGCCATTTTGATCGACCACGAGGGCGACGAGGATAGCGCATTGTCCGTAACTCATCCTTTCGAAAAAATGAACTCTGAATTAAAAAAAAAAACCAACCAACAAACAAACAAACAAACAAGCAAACTTCGATTTT
Organism: Siderastrea siderea; assembly: GCA_964030785.1. NCBI lineage: Eukaryota > Metazoa > Cnidaria > Anthozoa > Scleractinia > Rhizangiidae > Siderastrea > Siderastrea siderea. Next base: position 55,666,492 of record OZ034971.1, read on the forward strand.
TAGCGTGTGTTCCTTAGAAGTTTACGTAAAGATATCTAAGGCGACCTGAATGTTTGACTTTAATAACAGCTTTAATTTGTAACTAAGAAGGAACACACGTAAACCGCTTCACATCTTTTCATTTTGATGCATTGCCGAATTCAATCAGTGGTTTCTCGTGTTGAAAACGGTGGTCAAGTGTTTTCAGTTACCGCTTTGAGGGAGATGAAACCCTGTTTTTAGAATAGCATTTGACTGAGTACCTAATGAGCCCATGCGCTGGTAGACATGGCATGACATGAACTGCCGAGGTAGCCTAGAAACAAAAGGGATAAAGAAATTCGAAGTTTTGTCTAGGTCATTAAAAGGTGAAGTCTGTGACATATTCAGTTGGTGAAAAAGTTCCCTCATACATTGTTGTACACCGAGCCTTCTTTAATTGTATCAATATTTAACAACTTTTTTTGAAACATTGGCCTGCAACTTGCTAAGAATATTGGAAACGGAACTCCGAGCTTATATTGTCGATCATTCTACAAGCCGGCACTCTTCCAGCGTGTTTCAGTTTCAACCAATCTCAAACGATTTCGTTGTTAAAACTATCAAACAGCTCAAGCCAAAAAAGGCAGTTGGTCTAGATAAAATGAGCGCTCGTTTGCTTAAGGATGCCGTCGATGTAGTCATCCTGTTCAACCTTTCTATCGAGTCTGGAAGTTTCTCATCAATCTGAAAACTGGCAAGGGTAACCTCGCTCTTTAAGAAGGGTGATAAGCAAGATCTATCTAACTACAGACCAATATCTGTTCTGCCTACAATGAGTAAAATACTGGAGAAAGCTGTGCATACTCAACTGTATGCCTATCTGTGTGATAACCACCTGCTCTCTAATAATCAGTTCGGTTTCCGACTTAAAGCATCGACAGCCACTGCCACTGTACAGTTCACGATAAAATCCTTACAGCCATGGACAATGGAATGGACACTGGCGCCGTAATTTATTGACCTTACTAAGGCTTATGATACGGTTAACCACTCCATACTATTGTCAAAATTGAATAGTCTTGGCGATTTGGACGATTTTACAGCGTATAATGGTTTGAGTCATATCTTTCCAACCGATGTCGAGTTACTGCCTGCAACAACAGCCAATCGGATTAAGCACTCGTACCGATTGGAGTGCCACAAGGCTCAATCCTTGGCTCTCTGTTACTTACCGTGTACATCAATGACTTACCAGACCTTTTGGAACACTGTGACATTACTTTATATGCAGATGACACTGTCTTATTTATTTCTTCCAAATCCATTCATAGCATCGAACAAAATTCACAAAAAAGCTTAATTCAGACCTAGATAAAGTTAGTAAATGGCTCGTATCAAATCAGCTTACCTTAAGGTGATTCCATCGAAACAGAAGGAATATTTAAAATTTTCTAAAACTAAGTCCAGTTGGTAATTATGTTTGGAACATTTCAAAAATGCAATAAAAAATAGGGGTCACCGAGCTTGTTTTTTCACAAAATGGATAGCCATTAATAGCAACTATACGACCCGCAAGGTTTTCCTGAGAAACCCTGGTAGTCAGAAATGAGAACTTTAATTGCTTTAAAAAGTCATTGCTTGTATTGAAATATTGGAGCAGTTCACCAAAACAAACATTTATCTTGTATTATATACTATTTTAGTTGAACAGGAATCAAGATTATGAAATAAATTTACAAATTTGCGGCGAGTGCACATAGCCTGCTGCACCTCAAGACGTGTTCTTTTCGGTATTTAAATAACAATATCTCAAAGCAGAATTTTTAACTTTTCCCAAAATCGCGATATATTGTACTAGACCGTGTGCCATTTGAATTTATGTATTAAAAAATGCGGGTCACCGAGCTTGTTTAGGAGAAAACAACCATTTATTTCTCTGAACAGCTCAGCTTTCATAGAAAACCTATCAAGTTCCGAAAGTGCGCGCGCTCGTGCATGCGCTAATCACGCAAGAAATGATGCGCAGAAAGGATGCGTAATGCAATTGAATGGAATCACCTTAAGTATTAGTAAATCCAAATTTATTATCATAGGCAGCAGCCAGGGCTTAAGGAATTTGAGTTCAATCTCAATTATGACTGACAATAGGAGTATCGAAGAAGTAAGTTCGTTTACATATCTAGGTGACATGTAGTTATCAATAAGCATCTAAGTTGGCAAGATCATATCGACTATATTAGTAATAAGATAAATAGGAAATTGGGCTTTCTTGCACGTTTAAAATCATGCTTACCGCTAGAGGCTAGATTGATGTTCTTTAATACTTACATCTTATCTATATTTGACTATACTGATATCGTTTGGGGAGATAGGGGTAATGTAGCCTTAATGACACAACTGCAGGTTCTACAAAACAAAGCAGTGCGTATAATCCTAGATCTACCCCCTCGTACATCGGCCACTGAGGCCTTAGATAAACTTAGGTGGAGGCTCCGCTCGAGAAGACATGCTGAACGTTGTGCTATTTTCATCTTTAAGTGTTTGAATAACTTGTCTACACAGTCTTTTAATATTGTTTTTAATAGAGACCGCTATGTCTATATATATGTCTAAGGAGAATGTACGTACGGCTATTTCAAATAGGAACTGGGGTCTTTGGACTTCGACAAATTTTGCTGCAAACAAGTGACAAATTTTAACACGCCATCCGTAAAGTAAGAATCTGATTTCTTCTTTATATGCTACATCGTAATTATTTGTTTCTACTTTAATTTAACTATCTTAGGTATCGATTCGCAATTTCTTCAACATATTGTTTTTTTCTTTTTTCTGTATATCTTTGCATTTAGTTTTATTATATGTAATTTAGTAGGAGGACCCTTCTGTAAAGCATTCTTTAGTGAAGTAGGTATCCTCAATATGATTGATGTTATTATTATTGTTGTCAGTTCAGTCACGAGAAGAGAACAAAAAAAAGGAACGGTATTTTTATAATAATGAATGAGACAGACAAAACAATCAACTAGGATCGGCCACCCAGGAATTAAGGAAACGTTACTCAACAAGAAGTGTCGACAGTTGTAATGCTGGGCACCAATGACATTATGATCGTGTTGTTAAACTCAAAATTGGTGTGTGTGAACGACACAACAATGTTGGTAAACTGTTGGCGACAAATGGAACTTGTTCCTATTCTCGCCAACAGTCTATCAACCTAAATGTAAAGAAGGTCCTCGCAGTTATTAACGCAACTTATGCAGTAACGAAAGAAAGCCTGAAAAAATCAGGCTTGCCGGGATTCGAACCCTGACCTCTGCGATACCGGTGCAACGCTCTAACCAATTGAGCTAACAAGCCAACTGGGAGCTGGTCATTAAATTGGTTCGTAATATACCCGGGAAAGATGAAGATGAAATTATGAATATATGAAATTCATATATTTGAACTGCGGAATAAAGAAATAAATGTAAAGAAGACTTATGCAGTTGGTTAGAGCGCTGCACCGGTATCGCAGGTAAGGTAGGTAGGTAGGTAAAACTTTATTTATACAGGGTGGCCCATTCAGCACAGTGGCTGGTCTCCAGAGGGGCCCTGCTAAATACAATTTCTAAAAATATAAAATATCTAATTGTTTAAAATAGTTATAAAAATAGAGTTAAAAGCTAATGTTTAGTAATTAAAATAGTTATATAAAAAGAGTTTAAAAACTAAAACGAGTTACAAGCATGAACGGTGTATGGAAAAGATAAATATCGTAAATTAGGTGCTATGAAAAAAAGTGGGCTTTAACAAGATTTTTAAAAGAGGAGAGAGATGCAGCTTGTTGGATTTTTAAAGGTAGTGAGTTAAAAAGGGCTGAGCCAGAAAATCTAAAAGTACGCTTGCCAAGGCTAAGCTTGGGTTTAGGTAGATGGAGGTCAGCCTTCCTTCGAGTGTTGTAGCCATGTACATTGTAGTTCCTAATGAAATAGTTACTTAAATACTGAGGAACTAAGTTATGCAGACATTTATAAACTAAAACACATTTGTGTATTTTACGGTTTGTTTCTAAGTCAGCCCACCCTAAAACATTAAAAGTATCTCTAGAAGAGTCACGCTTAAGAATAATACGGGCAGCACGGTTTTGCAGCCGCTGTAGACTTTTGCTGGAGCCAACGGACAGTTCACCCCAGAGGTCAGGGTTCGAATCCCGGCAAGCCTGATTTTTTCAGGCTTTCTTTTCGCAACTGCATAAGTTGCGTTAATAACTGCGAGGATCTTCTTTACATTTATTTCTTTATTCCGCAGTTCAAATATATGAATTTCATATATTCATAATTTCAGTTTATCAACCTGTTGTTGTGTCGTTCACACACACCAGTTTGAGTTTGCCAACACGAGTTGGCCAACATTAGTTTGACGTGTGAAGGCCGCTTTAGTATCACTAAGTCACTGACATGGTGTCTATCACTTATTTCATTGAAGCGTTTCGGCTTCAAATATTGCTGTTATCAGCCATGAGAAGAGGGTAACAGAGGAAACAATGAACAAGGATTCCGGAAGAAAGAAAACGAAGTCTACAGAAGATGTTGACAGTTCTACAGCTGGCTACCAATGATATCCTGGGCACCGAAATCGCGAGAATAAAACTAAAGAAAACCCCCCCTGCCCATTGGAGACCCTCTATATAATCTCCACGCATCTTCGAAAATTCCACTGCTGTGAGAAGCAACCGACTGTAGTTTGCAGTTGCAAATCGAATTCCAGTTTAGTCCTTGCGCCTTAGCTGAACCGACGATGAGTGGAGATGCGTTTCAGATTGCAGATACTCCTCCTCCGACAGCTCGTACACCACTGATTGCCAATTCACGCCTCAGCAAAGGACTCTCTCGGCCACCTCAGCAATGGACTCTCTCAATTCGCGACTCGCCTCCGCGATGGACTCCCTCGGCTTTCGACTCGCCTCCGCAATGGACTCTCTCATCTCGCTACTCGCCTCTGCGATGGACTCTGTCAACTCGCGACTTGCCTCCGCGATCAATTCACACTCCTGGACATTTTGTTTATCTTTCTTCTTGCTCTGCAAGTCTTTGCTCTAGCTGCAATAGCAATATACTGTGCTCAAACCTACATCTGCGCCAAAAAAGTGAAATATCCGCACTACCATTGCGAAATTGCCGGTACTCCAGTCCCTTATGAGACAGCAATGAAAGTGGAGTTGGCCGTTGTAGTCACTGAATTGCTGAGCCGCTTCATCTTTCTGGCCTTTTGTTTTAAAGCAAAGAGAAAGAAGAGCACTTACCAGAACATTTGCCGGAGCATTTGGAACTATAAGATTTTAAAGGTTCCAGAATTGTGGTTTGTTATTTTGTATTACGTTCTCTGCGTTTTCCCCTTTGGTGTCCGCGTTCTTTCCGATAGGGCCGACTTAGGCCGAAAGAAAAACTTAGCGGGGGCAACGATTGTAATGTGTATCTTCGACGGCCTTACAGTACTTTTTGTGGCAGTTGCATTAAACGACGTTGAGATCCAAGACTTGGACGAAGACAACAGGAACGGAACCAAACTATTCCGCCGTCCCAAATATGTCTTTAAGATTCTCCTGGGATGCTTTTGGCTGCAGTTTTTTGTTTATGCAATAGTTGCAGTTACCCAGTTTGCCTTCGGTGTAGACGAATTTACGTCAGATTCAATGGACTTGAAAAAGGCTTTTAGCCTAGCAAACAAGTTTGGCGAGCTTTTGTTTTTGAGATAAATAAGCGGTTGGTTTTGGGTCAAATGTTGTGATGACAGCAGAAATAGGAGCAAGAAAGGATGTAGACCAAGGCGCAAAAGAAGAGCGACAATAAAGCGAGAACCTAGACTGCCAGTCTCCTTCTTCCATCCCTAAGGAACCACATCCTGAGAACCAGCGACAAACGCCTCAATCTTACGGCATAAACATACCCTGCCAATCAAGTAGAGTTTAACAGTGAAATGGTAGCCAGACTAGTGAGTAAAAATCGAATTTTACTGATAAGCTGAATAAATCGAACATTGAGGTCAGTTTGAATGCGCCTTAGCACCTTAGAGGTTCGCTATGGGTGAGTACTATTCAGACCGTTTGTTTACTGAAGATGCGGTTAACGGATGGCAATGGCGCCAAACGCTAACGTGACAACATTGGAAAACGTAAACGTGGACACCGGCTCCTGAGAGTCCGTTGAAGTTTGAATGCCACGAATCTCAGTTAACGGCAAAGCAGGAACGTTTATTCGCTGGAAATCTATAGAGGAGCCTAGCAATGGGAATGCAGGCTTTCGTCAATAAAGTTTCTGCGGATAAAGGTTTTCTGCTGTTGAAGCTTGTTGAAGAGATTTGTAACATTCCTACAGTTCAGTGGGGTTAGCACCCGGGATCAGCGGGCGCTCAGGAATATGATCGCGTTGACGTTTTTGATTGTTGCGGGTGAGTCACGTGACCCTGTTTCTCCCGGCAGTAGTTTGACGGTTGGAGGGTTAAATTTTTCTGCGATGTTGACGGTTATTAAAAGGAAATTCTTTGAATGATTTCAACTTTAATGTTTACCATTGTGTTTTCAACTGAGATTGTTTTGTTTCCGCTTGTTATCATAGTCTTTTCAAAATAAGCAAAAGTTTACTTTCACTTTCATTTAGTCAATTTAGTCTTCAATTTTTACCTCATATATTGTGATTGGCGCAATGTGTTCAGAGGCCTGTTTCAGCCGTTGTTTGGGGGCTAATTGGTTAATCGTGTTTGAGACTAACTTTCAACTACAGGTAACGGTGACAGTGGTTTGAAACCCCACTGAACCCTCCTATTACTAAAAATGCATTATAATGTAACGTTCACAAAGTTCCTGTAAGTCCATGCACCGACGTATAATCGGTTGAAAAACACTAACTAGATAGATCGGAACACCCAACGAGAGAATTTGAGCAAACTACTTAAAAGGTCATTTCCTGTTTTTTCAGTTTAGGGCCACTAAGGGTATATTTTTATGAGCTAATTAAGCTAGAAATTTAAACTTCAGAACGGAATCTTATGCCCCGAAATTTCGTGTTGCTGTTGGCTTTCCGATCATGACGTTAGCTGGCCTTGTTTTGCTCCCTAACCTGACAATTTTGTTAAAACAGTAGCATCTATAGTCAGGAGTCAAAACCTGGTTTGGATTGCAGGTCATTTATTGTGCTTTGTATGAAATTCAGATGTTCTAGGGAAAACGATTGTCTCAGCCGTACAGTCAAGGATCACTCTGAATGTCAGAGTGACATAATTTGCTATCGTATTTATTTCTCACACAAATGCGTGTAGTTTGACTGACAAATTCTTGATTTCATTATTATTGTGATTTTCAGTGCAAACATGGTTGTAAACTTTTAAGAATTGAGCATAACTGGGTCCTAGTCTGAATGTAGTTACGAACGTATTTTAGAGGACTTTGATCAAAATAATCCGGTAAACCATATGAAACTTTGTTCGCGACGATATCAATATAGTTCACTGAGCTTCCAGTCTTCTAAGATTTTACTGTCAACTGAATGAATCTTTTTTACAATTTTACGCTTCTGATCAGAAAAATTGAATTTGTAATGAACGTAACTATATAGCTATAATTTTAATTGACCGGCTAATCAGGTGTCTAGTATCAGTGTTCTGGGATTAATGTAAATAGATATATTTTTACCTTTTCACTCCCAAGAGAAACCCGAGGAAAAGTTTATGAAAATGGCTAAAAAGTCATTTTCAAAAATATTCCAAGCTAAACAATACCAAAACAGTACACCTTCTATTGGCTTTCATTGTAGTACTCTACCACGTGAAAACCTCATTACAAAAGTTACAAACCGTTAAGCATAACCTGTGGATTGACTCTGGGAGTGATATGGTTAGCGCCTGACCTCCATTTAGAGGATTTACCTCGTCCCCAGGGTCTTTTTCGGTTTTTAAAATGCAACGGCCACGTGAGACGACCCTGACATAACGTGACCTAAATTTCCAAAGACTTGAATTAATTCAAAATGGTGGCAGGCTCCATCATCAGCCTCGCCTGCATCAATTCTGTTCACCAGCCACTACTGAGAAATCTTAGGGCGCTATCACCCGTGATATGATCCATTATTTGTCATGGTTTTCTCCGAGCCATCTTTACTTTACCAATATGAATAACAAGTTGAACACTGAAGACGTTGTGTAGAGGGCTGACTGGTAATAGACCTTTCATATTTTTGTGATTTTGTTATCTGTCATTTAGGTGAAAAATATATGAATGCAAAATATATGAGTACCGAATAAAGATCTTTTGGAGCACTCACTGTTGATTTTATAGTTCTGTTTTCTGGGGCTAGCTGTAAATTTCGGTATGTGAAGGCCTAAAACTTTATCTCAGTTTTATAAGAAGGAAATAGGAAACTTTTTCCGTCCTGACTAAACCAAAGCGGTGGGAAGTCCTAGGAAATGATTCTAGAAATTGAAGCAAAAGACATTTTTACTATCTTGCTTGACTTTCATAAGTCCTAAAACAAATTATAAATCATAGGAAACCCAAACGATGTAGCAGCTATATCATAATCATTAAATAAAAATACTGTCATTTACCTGTGTTACCGTGTCTATGAATCGTTTTGGAAGGGCCTTTGAATCATAGCGGAGACGGTTTACCTTGCCGGTTTCAAATGTTACCTTGTCTGGGGCGTCGTAAACAGGACACGACAGTTACGTCTCAAGTTTACCCTAGACTGTCTCCCCATCTTATCTTACTTTCACGTGTATTGCATTGTCAGAGGTTTCCGTATAGAACAGAGGAGATACTTTTATTCATTTTCGGCAATGGGAGCCGTGTTTCAAGGACAGTAATTTTTCGTCATAAATTTACGACAACAGAATTCCGAGACTTTGCTTGCAGCAACAGGATAACAACAAAAGTACTGCTGACTATTCAATCGGCGAACCACTGGAACCCCGGTTTAATCATTAGCCCCTTCAATAACGAAGTCCTTGGTGTATAACGATCGATGTTCTTTAGTCCAGGCAAAGTTACAGTATAATGTATGGAACAGTACCCCGATATAACGAGCCCCGGAACAACGGAATCCTCGTTATGACGAACACAATCCTGTCACTGCCCGAACCAAAAATTTACCCTTGCTTGTATTGTATAACAATAAATGTCATCACTTGTCATCAGGCGACTGAAATTGAATGAGCAAAACAGATGAACAGGGATGCAAGCAGAATCTAACTGAAGATACGAATTTGACTTAGAAACCATGGGTCAAATTCCGGATAGTGGTGCAGCATGGCACTGTTTAATTTTAAGGCAAAAGTAATTATCAGGCCATTTTTCCAAAATCAGCTGCGTTTATAAAGCACCCTTATAACGAGTACATTTCCCACCATTTTCCCGGTTCCTTGGTCCAAAGTATGGCTATCCACATGTACAGCTTACGATGAACACGTGTACAGTGCCAAGTAAATCGGTTTAAGATAACTAAGGTCACCTAAATGTCTGACTTTTATAATATTTTTGTAACTAGATGGAAACATAAGTAAACCTCGCCTCACAGCTTGTCCTCTTTTAAGTGCATTACCGAGTTTAATAACCAAGGTGACCTAAATGTTTGACTTTTATAATATTTTTGTAACTCAAAAGGAAACATACGTAAAACTCGCCTCATTTTAAATGCATTATCGAGTTTAATAGTATCTGCGTTGAAAACGGTGGTGGACTGTTTTCAGTTACCGCTTTGAGAGAAATTTATAAAACCCTGTTTTAAGAGCAGCATTTGACCTGAAATTATGAATATATGAAATTCATATATTTGAACTGCGGAATGAAGAAATAAATGTAAAGAAGATCCTCGCAGTTATTAACGCAACTTATGCAGTTGCGAAAAGAAAGCCTGAAAAACATGATCAGGCTTGCCGGGATTCGAACCCTGACCTCTGCGATACCGGTGCAGCGCTCTAACCAATTGAGCTATCAAGCCAACTAGGAGCTGGTCATTAAATTGGTTCGTAATATACCCGGGAAAGATGAATATGAAATTATGAATATATGAAATTCATATATTTGGACTGCGGAATGAAGAAATAAATGTAAAGAAGATCCTCGCAGTTATTAACGCAACTTATGCGGTTGCGAAAAGAAAGCCTTAAAAATTCAGAAAAGCCTACCCCTTGGTAGACCTACCGCTTGGCAAACCCTTGGTAGACAGTCCTTCAAACAAAAGGGACAAAACAAAATTTATAGTTTCATCTGAGTCATTAAAAGGAAGTGTCTATAACACTGATTCCAGTGAAAAATTTCCTTCATATGTTGTTGTATTCAGTCACGAGAAGAGAATAAAAACAGAGATAGGTATTGTTGTAGTGATGACTTGGACAGACAAAACAATCAACAAGGATTCCGAAAATAAGAAAACGATACTCTAGAAGATAAAAGGTGTCGACAGTTCTAAAACTGGGTACCATTTAGTGATATACCGGTTCACCGAAACCGAAAATAAAACTAAAGAAATTACCTTGCCCTTTGGTAAGTCTTAGCGGATCTTCGGAAATTCCACTGCTTTGAGAAGCAACCGACTGTAGTTGCAGTTTTCAAAGCATTTTTCAGTTCAGCACTTGCTCTTCAGCCCCGGGGCTTCAGCTGACTTCAAGTGGAAATACCAAAAAAAAGATGCCTGGAGCTACGACAGAAACTAGGCCACTGATCGCGAATCAGTCACGCCGCTGCAGTCGACTCTGGGACATACTGTTGATTTTTCTTGTTGTTATGCAAGCTTATGGTGTCGCCGCACTAATAATGTACTGTATTCAGACTATCACTTGCGCCGAAAAAGTGAAATATCCGCACTACCACTGCGAAAATGCCGGCACTCGAATCCCTTACGAGGCAGCGATGAATGTGGAGTTGGTGTTTGTTGTTACGGAATTTCTGAGCCGCATCATCTTTCTGGCTTTCTGTTGGAACTCAAAAAGAGAGAAGAAGCGTGAATTAAACCTCCTGGCGATTTGCAAGGTTCCAAAGTTTTGGGGCATTGCTTGGTATTACATTCTCTGCATCTTCCGGTTTGGTGCCATACTCTCCGATAGAGCCGACTTAGGTCTAGAGAAAGACATAGCCATGGCTACAATCGTGATGTATATGGTGGATGGCCTTTGTATACTTCTTGTGGTTGTTGCATTAAACGACGTTAAGATCCAAGATTTGTCGAACACAACAGGGCCTCGAACGAAAAAAATTGGGTTTTATGTCTTTAAGGTTGTCTTGGGTTGCTTCTGGTTACAGTTTTTCATCTATATGTTGACAACATTTGTCCAGGGTGCCTTCGATGTTGTGGAATTTAAGTCAGATAAAATGGACTTTTATAAAGCCGTTAACCTAGCAAAGATTTATGGCCAGTTTGAGTATTTGAAACAAATAAGCGCCTGTCTTTTGGCTAAACTTTTGGATGACGATAAACACATCATAGGAGAAAGAAAGGTTCAGAAGGAAAAGAGAAGAAGAGGAAAAATACTAGCTGTTAACAGTGTTTAAAAGTGGAATGGAAACCAAACTAGTTAGTGGAATCGAGATATAGGTAAGTTGAATAACACGAACTCTGCTCTACCCTGGACACATGAACATATAAAATAAAAGAATAATATGCGCATATTTTAACTATTGTTCTTACATCTTACGCTGATGAAGGAGCTTGGCTCCGAAAACGTTTCGTACAATTACCTGTACTAATTCTAGCTTAAGAAAACCAATACACAGATGACGAATAAATCTAACAATCTAAAGGCCCTATGCATAACTGTGTCACGTGACCTTGTCAATCATAAAACTGATAGTAATAGTACGAAATAGATATCAGAAATGGAAAGAGCATGATGAAATTAGTAAGATTTTCAATTTTGAGGTTACTGACGTTAAAGTGCGACATTTTACGGTTATTTTAATGTTCCAAAAATTACCAAGACTTAAAGGGAAAAAAGCTGCTGGGTGGCTGCTACTGCACCCAGCATACAAATCTTTTATAATTTTCAAACTTTCAAATTGTCCTAAAATCTTGCACTTAAATGTTAGTGGCCTCAAAATTGGAAATCCTACTAATTTCATGACGCCCTTTCCATTTCAGCCATCTATTTCGAGCCACGAGCATTTATTATGATTGACGAGGTCACGTGACACGTTTATGCAAAGAGCCTATTGACGTCGGTATAAATGCACCTTTGCCGCTTAAGAGGGTCTCCATGGGTGAGTAGGTTTGATAGTTTAAAAGAATTTTTAGGTATCTGTACGATTGAAAGTTATTAAGAGAAAATTCCTTGGACGATTTAAACTTTAATGTTTACTGTTGTGTTTCCTCCTATGTTAAAGTGCACCTAACCCCAAAATATTTTTTTCGCTAAAATAACTCTTTGCACCTGTTCGAAAAGCATTACGCCTTTTTTAATGAAATCCCCCTCAGTCTTGACTTTTTATAGGCTGTAAAAGTTACGAAATCTAGCCATCATCTGGTACACGACCGAACCAGTGAGGGCATGGGTCTATTCTGGATTTGACATCACAAACTGATTTACATCTCCTTAAGTCTTTGTAAACATGCATGCAAAGCAGTTTGTGACGTCAAATCAAGAATAGACCCATGCCCCTTCTAACTCGGTCGTGCGACAAATGGTGCTTAGTTTGTCGTAAGTTTTGAAGCCCATAAAAAAGTCAAAAACTGCAAATAATGGCGAAATGTTTTTAAAATAGGTGCAAAGATTTATGTTAGAGTAAAAAATATTTTGGGGTTAGGTGCACTTTAAGTCAGTTCTCGAGTTTTTCATCGCACTTCAAATTTTAGGCGATTTGCCGGATTCCTTCGAAACGACACACAGCTGCACCAACCGTTGGGTACTCCTGTTTGATCGAGATAAGTGAAAAAAGATTTAGTTAGAAAAGATGGAATATTCAACATGTCGCGAGCGTGGGACAAAGAAAAAATTCTGAGTATCCGACGGGAATCGAACCCATGACCTTCCGTACACCGGTACGGAAACAGATGTAGTTGTAGCGCAAACTTTTAATTAAGGTACGTTGTAATTTTTGAAAAGCTTCTAAACCCGGGTTTAACTTCATTTTTTAAGCGCTGTTTTACCGCGGTAACAGACTGAGAAATAGCGCAACAACAGAAATTTTCTTAAGTTACAAAATGTTAAAAGAAACTGTTTAACTGTTTATTTCTAATACATCCTCTGATGATCAATATTACCTTCTTTATAATAAAATGCTAATATAAAATCGATGTCAGAGCTTAAGAGAGACTTCAGAAGAGAGCAAACTGAATGCTACGGAATCATTTGCAGTTCAAAATCATACACAATTATCTTGGTAAAACAAATAACGGCTGTGAAGGAGAACGCTTGCATGACCAGAAACCGAAAGGCTAAATCGAACATGTTGAGAATCATGCTATTTTTAACAGAAATAAAATCCAGCGAAAATTTAGTGTCACAAAATATTGCCTCTACTAGAAGACTGTCTACAGAATCGCAAATTTTAAACGTTGCTAATATAATAGAGGTGATTTTAAGTAGCCTTGATAGAGGTGATTTTAAGTAGCGGTGATAGAGGTAATAGAGGTGATTTTAAGTAGGTGATTTTGAGCCAAAACCTGGTATAGATTGTTAGGTGCATTTATGTGTTTTCTTGTTGTATTTTGTATCCAATTCTAAACATAATTATATTTTAATTATCCAGTCAAGGATGAGGGGCTCAGCCCCTGCCCCCTTGCATGTGCCATGGTGGGGGTGTGACTTTGCTTGTACTTCCGAGTGTCAAAGATTAATGTCGGTGACATCACTGGATTTGGAATCGTATTTACGGGCCTTGCAAACAAATCAGTGCACAAGTGTGACTGGCAAATCCAAGTTTTATGTATACGCATGTGAATATTGATATAAACCTTAGCTGAGCAACAACAACAACAACAACAACAACAACAACATGCTTTATTTGCATGACTATTATTGAGCATTATTGGGACTTAGTCTGAACGTAGTTACGAACGTATTTGAGAGGGCTTTGTTCAAATTTCTGCTTTCAATGTAAAGAGACAAGCAATTTTTAAAAGTCAACAGATATCAACAGATATATAGTTCTATTGTGTAAAAATGTTTAGTTTGCCCTTTGTAACAGGCAAGTAATTCGGTCCGGTTAGACTTCGAAGTGTGTTTTCAATAAACCCAAGAAACGATTTACTATTGCTACTGCTCCTCCTCCTCCTCTACGATTTGACGGTCCATGGATCTTTGTATAATTTTACTCATCTGATCACAAAAAATGGAATTTGTAATGATAGTAACTATAACTTTAATTAACGCTAATACAGATGTTCCAGTATTAGTGTTTTCTGTTTTTTTTTTACATTTTTTTTTTACCTTTCACTCCCAAGACAGAGCGTAAGCGAGTTTATTAAAATTTCAAAAGTAATTTTGTAAAATATTATAATCTAACTACCAAGAGAATGTAGCTTCCATTAGCTTTCATTTGAATACTCAACCTCGCGAAAACCTCGTTAAAAAAGTTACAAATACTTAAACAAAAATAATGGTTTGATTGTGCATTTAAGGGCTTACAGTTATTTTTATTGTTTCAGTATATTTTATTCAATTTAGAAGAGTCACCTCGTCCTCTCAGGGTGTTCTCCATGCCTAAAATACAATGGAGGCGTGATTGGTCCCTAACAAATAGCAGATCACGTGACCTTAAAATTTCCAAACACAAATGGTGGTAGGCTCCATCATCAGTCTAGCCTGCACCACGTCTGTTACAGCCTCTACTGGGAAATGCCAGAGTTATATGATCTACTATTTGTGAGGGTTTTCTCCAAGCCATCTTTACTTTACTAATTTGAACAACAAGAAGGAGACTGGAGACATTGTGTAGAGGACTGGTTATAGACTTTTCATATTTTTGTAATTATGTTATCTATCATTTAGGTGAAACTATATGAATGTATGAGTACTGAATAAAGATCTTTTGGAGCACTCACTGTTGATTTTTTCAGTGTAGTATGCCGGGGTTAGCTTTTTATTTGGGCTTATATCATGATCAATTTTACTGTCGGAATTTCTGGGGTCTGTGAAGGCCTATAGGCGGTTTCCAACTGATTCGCCAACTGAATCGCCGACTGATTTGCAATTAAAGCTAAATGCAGACCTGGCAGCGATTACATCCTGGCTACACGACAATAAGTTGACATTAAATGTTGCAAAGTCGAAGTTTATGATCATCGGTAGCCGTCCGAAATTGAGTCAATTTAATGATATAGCTCTTGACGCTAATAACGATCGGCTGGAGAACGTTACGGAATTCAAATACCTTGGAGTGACCATAAATCAGTACCTCACCTGGCACGATCATATTGACCAATTACCAAGCAAAGTTGCGAAGAGGTTAGGGGTTTTAAAGAGAATTAGGTATCTGCTCCTGGTTTATGCAAGAAAGATCTATGTCACCACAATGGTCATCCCAATACTTGAATATGCAAGTATCGTATGGGGCGACAAAAACAACAAAGTTTTAATGGATTCTATCCAAGTTCTCCAAAATAGAGCAGACAAGATGGTCCTGGATAGGGCGCCACATTCGTCTTCAACCGAAGCACTTGAAGATCTGAATTGGGTGAATCTTACAACCAGAAGACAAATGAAACGCTGCCTTTATATGTACAATTTAATAAACTCGGACGATAGAAACAACATGATCATCCGAGGTTCGGACCGTCACAGTCACAACACTTGGTCAAAGGACACTGTTCGAATCATAAAATCAGATACTAACAGGGGACTGCTTAGATCCCTTAATAGTGCCTTACTTGACTCGAATGCCCTCACGGCTGCCTATGGAGATGAGAAACCTATCTTATAATGCTTTTAGAATATCGTTACATAATAGGTTTAAATTTTAAAATAGCTTTCCATTTTCTTCAACTTTTAAGTAGATTACTTAGGTGTTTAATCCCTCTTAATTCTTTTCTAATATTTCAGTATCAGCATTTTAGTATGTTAGGGACCGTTCATTTTTTATGGGGTAGGGGGGGCTGGTGGGATTTGATGGGTAGTACCTGTAAAATATAATGACCCCCTCTACATTAGAAATTTCTTACCTGGCCCCCCCTTGTAGTCCTAAATATTTGAGATGACCCCCCCCCAAAAAAAAGAAAGAAAAAGGGATCAAGTAAATCTAAGACTTATCAAGCTGAAAATAAATTTAACAGTCAATTTTAACACTCAAGTCCTGCAGGAGTAAATGTCTTTATTCAGACAAGCACTAAAGGTAATTTTCTGGTAGGGTCCCAGAGGTATCTTCCCCTGGAAAATGTTGAAAATTTACAGATGCCCTAATGCAATTTGCTGCATTCTGAAGTACATAAACAGACAATTCATACCGGTTTAAAGCATTATTTTGGACATTGTTATCAGTTGTTCAGTTGTTTAAGATTAGCAGAGGGCAAAAAAGAGCTGACATTCCCCTGGCTGTATTTTATAATGAAACAGTTGATGGGGTAGAGTAGCTGTTGGGTGTATAACGGAGTAGGGGGGTCCGGGGGCATTCTCCCCCGGGAAAATTTGAATTTTCAGAACCTTAGAAACGCTATTTTTGGCCTTCTGGCACTGATGTTTGCATTATTACAGAAGCTGTCACTACTAAACTTACAGGCAATTTTTTTGGTGACCCCCCCTTCACACACCATATTTTTTCGGCTGGCCCCCCCTTTGAAGCCATATTTTTCACGTGACCCCCCCTCAAATCCCACCAGCCCCCCCTACCTGATAAAAAATGAACGGTCCCTTAGTTACATTTAATCTTGTTATATTTTCACAGTGCCCTATTGAAAACCACCTTGCGTGATATAGGCCATCTGTATAAAGAATTGCATTATTATTATTATTATTATTATTATTATTATTATTATTATTTTATAAGAAATAGGAAACTTCCTCCGTCATGACTAAACCATAGCCGTAGGAAATGATGCTAGAAATTGAAGCAAAGGACATTTTCACTATCTTGTCTTACTTTTATAAATCCTGAAACAAATTATAGCGGAGCCAGCGCGCTAGCGCGTCAGCGGAGCTCCATTGCTAAGGAAGTTTGGTAACCTATCAAACCAAGAAATTTTGGTAGTGACGTAATAGTCACGTGACTGTCCGTCCGTCCGTCCGCACCACAGGGTTACCAATACACTTCATACACTGGATATAACCCTGTGCTCAATCCCGTGTGGTTTTGGCGCGAAATCGCATGTTGACCTGCGTTGTAGCAAAACAAGCAAAGAAAACAAAATTCAAAAACAAATTTGTTAATGAAAAAAAAAGTTCAAAAGAATACTCAGTTGTCTTTTTGGTGGAAGGGGAAAAGTTCAATTTAGGCGAAAAAAATTAGGCGATAAAGTTCAGGAGAAAAGTTCAAATTTGCCTCGTCGGTTCTGTTCGAACTCGGTCGGCACACCGCTTGAGTTCGCAGCTTTTCGCAGCGGGTTCGACGCCAAATACAGCAGAGCTAGTGCTTTTTGGTTCTTTCTGTCCACAACCATGGTTTTTACGGCGTTCCGAACACATTCTGACAGGAAAAACACTAGCGTTTTCATGCTGATAGGCAGCTTGTCGCGAAGAAAGCAATAAGTATTAAAATGAACGCTCATGGCCTAGTGGACCAATATCCGACTTCAGACGCCGGTGACCTGGGTTCGGCTCTCAGTGAGGCTAGGAATTTTTTCTTTTATTTTTCTTTCTTTTTTTTTTTTTTTTTTAGTTTAACGACTTGAATGAGAGTATTTTCACAAATTAATAACTGCCACCTAAACAACAACAACAACAACAACAACAAAACAAAAACAAAAACAAACATGCAAACAAAACAAAAAGGGGGGCTCCGCTTTTAGGCTTGGCTAAATCTATATATTAGATGATGAGAGTTACTCGGCTTTCTTTCAATGATTCATCTGCACAAGGAAGCAAGTCGCATTGTTTGCCTGAGTGGAACATATGTACGGAACTTCAAAAGTTTCATCGTAAACCAAAAGGTGGGATGCAAGGGAGCCTGGTTGTCCTTGCATGTAGTTATCTGGAGTTCTGTCCTAAACGTTAGCATTCGGAGCTAAATCTTTTATAAAAGAGTATTTCAGAGGATGGAATTATAAGAGTAGAACTGAAAAGGAGTCTCTTTCAACACAGTACGTCGGTGGCCAAACCTGACATGATTGGCACCTAAAAACCTAGAAATCAGACGCAGGCAGCTGTTTCGCCCCTTTTGGGGGCTCGTCAACGCGCGTGTGCCACGACCCCTCCAAGAAAGTAGACTTCCACTAGTGTTGGTTGTATATTTACCTTGGAAGACCAGCATAGTACTTTTGAGACGCAATATTCGTCTGAAATAAATTATGTGCCTGTATTAATTTATTCATCTGTACAGTTTGTTTTGGAACTGTTTTCTGACTTTCATTTGGTTAGAAATTCACAGAGCAGGGAAAACGCCTACCATTTTGTGAAGTTTGGTTTTCTTTGTGGCCAGTCTGTCTTGTGTTTTAGTTTCATCAGTTATGTCTTCGAATTTATTTCCAGAAAACGCACAATGCGTCTTAGACGAACTATACGCCTCCTAAGAGAATTTATCGACCCTCCGAAGAAAACGACAGGATAAGTAACTTGACTTCTGCACTTTCTTCATTGTCCTCTTTTTTAACAAAACACTTTTTTAAATCATTGTTCTTTTTATCTTTATTTTGAAGCGTACCTGCCACAAAGACGCAACGATAGGAACCACAGCTACGTGCACTGTGCATGTTGCCATGAGTTGTGTCTTAGTCTATGTCTAAAACTTAAAATGGGGAAGTTAGTGGAGAAGTTTCCTATAATAAAGTGGCTGATAAGAAATGAAACTCAGCGCCAGAGATATACTGTCCATCCGAAACAACTGCATTGTCACCGTTAGTATGACGGATCGAATACTGAGGAAGAATTCAAAAGAAAAGACTGACACATTTGAAAGATAACTTTTAAAGCATACAAGTAGTATTCTAAGTAAGCTTATGTTTTCGATTCTAGTCCGAGTTAAATCAGTCCACTTACAGCACGTGCACGTGTTTGCTATCCATACACAAAAAGTAGCGAACGCCGGAAAGTGCTTTCAGAACTACACAATTTGCCCAGTTGATCAATTCAATTTGCTGAATTAAACCGCTCAGCTTATGGGGAAACTACTGAGCTGACACATAGCTTTATTTTCGGTGCCTCTTATACAGCGTTTTAGTTAGAGGCATCAACCTTCTCTATCTCACCATAATGATATAGTAATTTAGCAAAAACTGGACTTGCCAACAAATATCATTCACTATCAGTTCTGACGCTAAATTATCGAAAGCAATCTCCCTGAATATTGTTTCGTAATATCCTTTTGCCGCCCGAAAGTCACAAACAAAGGCTACCACAGTGCCTTCTTCATGCTGAAGGCGACTGTGACTAGGCAGTATATTTTTGCGGAGAGGTACGCGTTGAACATGGTGGATATCTTGAGTGTAAATTAAGGCGATGAAATGTAATGAGAACCGAAACATTCCATCCGTTACACCTCTGCTACGAGCAAAAAAAAAAAACTGGGACAGGGCTTTCGAAAGTTTCAATTTAGTTTTGTTTTATCGCCACAAGAGCACAAAAATTGAAAATTATTTTACGCTAGAAACTGGAGGTAGAAAGCGAAGTTAGAAAATGAAATGTTAAGCCAGCCTTGACAGCTATCGCTTCTTTGGGTCTGTTTATCTCACATTCTTCGATGTTAAGAATTACGGAGAAAAGTCGTCTGCTTTTCAATGATTCATCCACGCGACAAAGTGTGCTACACTGTTCTCGGTGGACTATACTGTTAGCTGTCCTTTTGATTCTTCAACTGATCGGTCTCCCTGGATTGGCCTTGTACTGTCTTGAAACATTTTCTTGCGGCAAAAATGTGAAACATCCCCATTACAATTGCAAAAATGGTACATTTATCGCCTACGACACCGTCTTGGTTGTAGAGTTGGCCTTTGCTTGTTCTGAAGTCCTCAGTCGCGCCATATTCCTGGGCTTTTGTTTCAAGTGCAAGGGATGGATTGGAATGTTGCGCATTTTCAAGAAATCGTGTAAGCTCTCACATATGTGGGTCCTTGGCCTTATTTGCGTCCTCTGTGTAGTGCGCTTCGGTAGTATTCTCTACTGGATTGCTGATTTGAGCAAAATAGCTAAGGCTACCATAGGACTGTACATTGTAGACGCTATTGAGATAACAGTGGTAGCGGTTACATTGAGGTACGTGAAGATCCAAGAACTGGCTGAAGATAACACTAGCATTGGCAAGGAAAGTCATCTCACTTTCATCTTCACGTGTGTTGTTGTGAGCTTCTGGTTTCAGTATTTCGTTTATTTGATCATTGTTTCTTTTCAGCTGGCATTCGATATATCGGAAGTCGATCCCACTTTTGAAAGAGAGGATTTTAAACGAGCTTTAAACCTGCTAAGGAAATCAGCCCAGTTTGTTTTTATGAAGGAAATAAGTGGTCACCTGTGGGCTGCGTTGTTTGATGACTACACTGGAGCAGGAAGGATTGACAAATACAAAGATCGAATGCAAACAGAAGGCATAGAACTAATGCCAACTGGAACAGTCTAATTGACTTAGTGACTGTGCAGATGTATTTCAGAACTCATTAAAAACTGTTTTAGCTTTGTATGGCGTAGTGCATTCCTCTAACTTGCACATAAATCGCTATGCTCATCACAGCTTTAAACAAAGAAATAAATTTCTGGCGCTTTTAAAAGCAAGAAGGTGTAATTTTCTAAGCACCTGAGTTTTATGAAATAGGATGTAATTAAAAATGAAATCGGGAATAACTTATTTTGCACTTATACTACCAGACAGTTTGCGGACTGTTTTGGTGTCCATTTATTAATTATTTTAAATATTATTCCCCCCGAAATCTCATTTTTTTTTCAATTTCTTTTAAATTTATCAAAAAATTCTAAAATATGAATGGAGACTATCATGTTTTAATTACAAGAAACCTCGTCTGACTTCAGACCTGTCCACAGCTGGTCCACGCAGATGATGCGGTATCGGGGCCTGTTATATTAAAAAAGAATTAACGATTTGAGTTAAAGTTATGTGACTGATGAAAAGATGACAATTTTCGTAAACCCTGACATTTTGTTTTGTTTCACCAGTTGTTTTGGTAATTTTATTTTTACAGTAATGAACATAATAGTCGGGACAAGGGACTGCAAAGAAAAAAAATTCAACTCTGAAAACTCGAACCTTTTTTTTCGACCATAAATGCTCGTAACACTAACTGGCATGGATACCGTAGTTTACAGCCTACATACCAAGCCTCATATTTACTATCTTTCTCCTTATCATGCTATTTGTTGTCTAAGATTTGCATAAAAAAATGAAAGTGACAACTAACAAATGAATGGGGAATGGACTTTGGAATTAAGATAAGATGATGATTGGCAGAAAACTGAATGGCTAACGTGTTAATTAATTGCTGTACAAACACAGGCCTCCAACTACCTTTTTGCAGCACTGAGTAAATGGAGCTAATAGCACAGCTGAAACTTAAAACAAAGGTAAGAAATTATGTTATATATAGATGAGCTACAGACACACTGTTTCCAATACATCTCAATTAAATTTAATCAAGTGCTGAGCCTATCTTGGAGAAAATTTATGGTGTTTCAAACGTGTTCCTCCCGATTTGTATTAAAATGAATAGCTAGGCTGGCTATAACAACCGACTTATTATCTCGTAAACATTATCACCTGGAGGCCGTGCTAAATGATGCACTCCGTTAACCACGATGAGGATTCCATAACTAACGTATTTATGCCGTGCGAACTTCGAGGTCGACTAGCTCTCTCCCCATTTGTTTTTTTTTTCTATCCTCCATGCATTAGCTTCGCGATCGGTGGCCGCACCTGGAACCTGTATTATTTTCGATATTTACAGGAAACCCACAGTCTATCTGCTTGTCAAGTTGTGCTGAAACTTGTATGAGTGAGCTGAAAACAATATAAAGTGGACTTTGGAACCAAGATATTTACTAAGAGGCGGTCGATTGGAACAAACATATTAATCAGATTGCTTCATAAACAGGGACTTCGTTCGGATCATGGACAAATGCAGCTAAAAACGGATCTGGAAGAACGTGAGCTAAATCTTATGAACAAAAAAAGGTAAACAGCTGGTGAATAATTTAAAATGCACAAAAATATTATTCATATTAGTTTAATTTAAATCAGTGCTTTGGGCAAAATGATAGTGTAACATTTGAATAAATATGAACCCCTTTTAATTTTTTTAACATAAGACCTTTGTTGATGGCCGTAGGTGAAATTATGTTGTTGTTCAACCACAAACAAAATGGCCTGACTGTTAAAGCAATCCATAATCTGAAATAGTTGCTTATTTAGATATTTCAAAGGAAAATCAAAACAGTGAGATTTAACAAAGATCGTTTCTCGAGATACGAGAAAAATCGAAAGCTGACAATCTTTTTTACGCTAACAACTTATTTGATTTACCTTACGTTTTAAACTTGCAAACTGTATCATTGAAACATAGGGTTTTCATTGGGCCGTCTGCTCCACCTAGTTCATCTCTTTTCTCTCTTGTGGCATTCATACCGAAGATTGTTGAATAGTCAGCCTCCAGTGCCGTAGCAGCTCGCTATGCAAGCGACAGCCCTTCTTTTCAAAATTCATAAATACTATATTTTGAAAACTTCATTTGCCCTCCAGGATTATCTAGTACGTTTTTCTAACAATTGTTAAATAAAGGAAGTACAGTCTTATTACGTCGGGTGAAAACTCGGGAGAACCCCTGTTCCGCATGGCGGCCTATGGGTAAATAGGCAATACATTAGTGTTTTTTTTTTTTTGTTATCCAGTTGATGGTAAAAATCATTTTTTGGGGTCTTCAGAGTCAACCGATTTAATGACCTGTTGTACCGGCCGTAGAATCCTTCAGCCGAAAACAAAGCGTGACCTCAGTTCCAGTTACAAAAGTGAACAGTCGATTATTTCTGATTGTACATGTATCTACCCAGCTCAACGTGTCAGTCCCGTGTTATGTCGCGTGCCGGTTTTGCACACTCGTAGATCACAAGACGCAGCTTAAAATATGGCAGGCAAAAATTGAATACAGCCACCCATATAAAAAAATTAAACACTTTCAAAATCCTGCGGCATCCAAGTTCTTTGTGTCGCGCGAGAATCGTAAGCCCATTTATGTCACAAGTTTCATCACGAAACATTTCGTGTACGGTGTCGCTTGTCGTGGTCACACGAGAGACTCTTGTAGCATGTCACGCGGGTGTAGACTCGTGTTACATGCTTATTCAGTGACAGCTGATGCCCGGGGGCACTCTTAAACCCTGACCGCTATTTCTGACCTAAACTAAATCATTTCCGAATATGTACATGTTTCAGGCCTCGACTGGCCAACACAACTTTGTCTTCGTGGAACCTCTACACTGCTTTATCAAATGAATGAATGAATGAATGTTTATTTCTCGTGAAGTGATTTAAGTACATTAGAATGAATACTAATTTTTAAATTCTAATGACTTTTCAGGATTTGCCTCCTCTGATTTCGTTTCAGTATTTTCCAGTGAACTTTGGAAAGATCTTTATGAGCTACCCTAGACCAATATTATACGTGTTCTCTTTCCACAAAATTTTATAACTCAATGCCTGTCCCTGATTTGCCTGGATTAAGGTAAAAGATTTTGTTAACACAACACAAAAAATAAAGATAAAATAAATCATTTTATTTAAATGTCAACGGTATTTAGCACAAAATGCTCAGCCGTGCCTTCCAGGGCACTTTAAAATTCTGCAAAGGCCAACCATGCAAAGGCGCCGGAAGCACAACGCACGTCCCTATATCCTGATATGGGTCCACCCCTCCGGAAACTACATTATAATGACCCCCAGTCAAGGTTTATCTAGTCACGTCAAATAACGTGGACTTTGACCATAGATGTATAGTTTTACAATCCAGGGACCTGAGAAAAGAGATCACGCCACTCAATTTGGCCATATGTCACCTCCGGTAATGACGCAATAAGTGACACCCTTCATCATCCACTCAAGCAGCGGGATTTTATTACAAAATTTTCATCGAGAAATAAATTTACTACAGTGCTGTAGTTTTTCTTACCTTCTAGGCCCAAAGCAGGCTGAAGTTTCAGACAATGGATCGACTACGCATCTGCTTTGGCCGCGGGAAAAAATCTTCAGCTTGTGCAAAAAAAGACAGGCTTCCGGTCACCCAGAAATTTTGCTATGGTGTTGGACATATTTTGAATGACCTCGCTGCAAACGTTTGGTTCAGCTACCTAATTATTTATCTCACGAAAGTTGCTCGCCTGTCAAACAGCGATACTGGATTAGTTGCTATGCTGGGACAAGTTACGGATGGGATTTGTACGCCAGTAACTGCAATCCTCAATGACAAGACTGTCTGTCGTTATGGGAGAAGAAAGATTTGGCATCTTGTTGGATCTTTGTGCGTCAGTTTATCTTTCCCATTGTTATTCGCGCGTCTGCTCGGAGACGAAGCAAGCGATTCTCTGAAGCTTGGCTACTATATTGGCGTTGCTGCTGTGTTCCAGTTTGGCTGGGGTTGCGTTCAAATTAGCCATCTTTCGTTGATACCGGAGATTGCCGTTAGAGAATCTGAGAAAGTAGAGTTGAACGCCATACGGTAAGGAAGTAATTTTCCATTGCTGTAAACAGAGCTGTGCATAGTGCAACATTTATTTACTTATTCTAATGAATTGAAATGATCAAGTTTTCTGAATTTTAATATATATTGTTTATCTTCTTACTGAACTAGTATAGAAATATTCATTTATTATTGAAAGGAAATCAACATGTTTTGTTTTCATTCATCTGTAGACCCAGTTTGCAACGCACTCTTAGTTTGTGTGGGTTTCCGGCGTGGGAACCCACGCGGCCTGGTCTTAGGCCACGGTCAAAAGAACATTATTCAACATTGCGGAATACAGCTTTGTATTGCGATGTTGAGTGAAGTGGCCAAAAGAATTCAACATTATTCGTGACATCCGAGAACAAAAGAAAAGTTAAATTAACATCATTCAAAACAGGGTTGGCTAAACGAGTTAAACGATGTTGAACGGTTTTGAATGGAAAGAGTGAACTCTTTTGTTTGAGGTCTTAGAACAAAAGATGCTGTTTTGCCGTCTTTTTGATATGGAATTCTAAGATCAAATCTTGGCTTTCCTTTAGTAGTTTTTATTGTGCTGCATCTGTGTATGAAATCCTTGAGTGTGACCATTCAAATAAAAGCTATTGAGTAGTGCGTTCCCGCTGTATTGCTCTTTTTGGCAATTTTGCTCTGTTGTTAGCTTGGGCGTTCTTGGAATGAATACGTGAGAGGTTTTAACCTTTTTAACCTTTTTAGTTTTAATTAAAATTAACCGGATACAGGACTGTAGAGAGCAGAAGCAATCGAGCATATCAAACTAAACAATAGAGAACAGACTGAGATTTTTATCAAATACAGCTTGAAAATTATTTTGTGTTAAGAAACTGACCATCCGCGGTACCAGAGCAGTGGAAAGTAATTCTTTCAACGTTACTAATAGGAAAATGTTGGTCAAAGGGTTACCTTGCGTGGAATGCTTTGGGGGAAATAAAGCTTAGTACCGAGGACGAGGGCGGAATAATTGGACTAATATATTCAATTCGTTTTTCCCGGCTTGAGTGTTTTCTAACTTTGAAGGGTTGGCTCAATATTCGTTGTTTGTTATTGACAAGACTAGAATTATCATTCGATATTCTTTATGGAGCTTTTACACTGCGATACTCGGGCATTTTCGTTCAAGTCTTATAAAACCTCAATTCCAATAGTTATTCATCGTGATCATTCACTTATTCGTTTCTCGTTTGTCTATTGCTTTTCTTCCAGTTGTGGCATTGAATACCTAGCCCACGAGCAGTCTCTTTTCTTCTGAAGGATTGTCTAACAAAAAGAACACGCGAGCGAACGCCAAAATCGCGTGGAAACGTGACAGGCGCGTGATGAGCCGCTAGTGTAGTAAGCCTGCGTGGTTCATCACGTGAGCGTCACGTTTCCACACGGCATACGATTTTCGAGTTCGACTATCCCTGAGCGGACAGAGAGACTGCTTGTAGTCTATTGAATACCTGTAAATATCTACCAAAAGGGCGGTGGACATGGTCGTACAAGAAGGCCTGCGGTCTCCTTTGCAGGGATTTTACCGTGATGATCAAATTTAATTTCTCTTTGTATCAGAGCATTGAACAACTGTCAGGTTGCGAGAATGAATTAAGCGTAAGTATCACCAACAAGGAAAAATTAACTTCACCGCTGAATTCTTAGAACTGGTTTTAAAGGAAACATATCATGACCTTATCACGAGTAAGGAGATTTCGGGAGTCCACTGTATCTGTTTTCTAATTTCATACATCTTGCACATGATCTTGATCTGTGTTCGTTGATGAACTGGCACTCCGTGGCTCATACAATATACTGCGTTTGAAAATGATTTTAGATTAGTATGGACCCTGGCAAGCACTGTAGAAATTTCTGACATTAAAAGTTTTTAACTGACTAAAAAAATGAAAATCGACAATTTGTAAAAACGACCTAAAGGGAAAAAATTAACTCGCCTAGCCACACAGAGCTGCTCAAATGTCGATTTCCCGGATGCACGTAGCGAGAAATGCAAGCCGGATTTTCGTGACTTACGCCAGTTTCGTATCATTTAGCGAGATTGACCTTTTTCCGTTATTTTAGTATTTTTTATCCGTGCAGCACCCATGCAGGTTTGCATGCACATTTAATCCGGATTAGAGGTATTAGAATTTATAGAAGTGTTGCTTTTACTGAAAGCAGGGAAAAACCCTGTTGAGTAGAGGAAAGGCCAGCTCCCTGAAAGGCTACGAGATTAAAACAATGAACCCTCGCGCTTCCTCTTTTTCAGATCGGCTTTGCGGTTCGTGTGTGGCATTTTCGTGTTTGCCGTGACATGGATTTTATTAGGAAGGAGCTCGGAGGAGAATATTTCGTCCTCCATGTGGAAACAATTCATGGTAGGTGACTAACAATGTGAGCTTGTGCAAATGCCCCAGTGATGCCTCCCCTCCGGGGAGGGGTGCAAATTGTTAACATTGACTGGTGCATTGTCACTATAAAATGTGAATTTTTTTTTCTTTGCCAGTACCTCAGTTTGATAATTATCGGCACCGGTGCTGTGTTTAACGTCATTTTCCACGTTGGCATCAAAGAGCCACCTTCAGAAGCCTTACGCCGCTGGTTGGAGGAACACAAGAATGGAAAAAACAGAAACAACAAATTTGGACGGAAAGGAAGTGAACGAAAGGGTGAGGTTCACAGTTAAATTTCTTTCATCAATCGTCTTTTTTATTCCTCTCCACTGTAGAGCGGTTTTCAATGGAGTGTCGAAAGTTTACTTTGGTTTTCAGCTCTACTTGGTTAGTAAAATTCGTTCCACTTTTTCAACCAATCATAAATTAAACCAAGAGCGCTTTCCATTCGACAAAATTTCGCAAATTCTGATGACAGATCGAATGATATGGCATTTTTTCCTGGAATACTACCCCGAAAACTGTTGCGTTACTAACCATTCAACCGAAATCCTGGAAATTCCTCGGAGGCGATAGAAATGGAACGGTATTTACCAGAAAGAAATTTTCTATATATTTGGGTATTCCTCGTGAGGTTGTCTCTTTTCCCGAAAATTAGTTCTCTTAGATGCTCTTTGTTACAAAAATTTATTTATTTATCTTCGGCCAAAAACATATTACACAAGGCAAGAAAAGGACATAATATAAACAAGTACAAAAACAAAAACACTGGCCGGGGAGACGCTACAGCTATGCCAATTACAGCGCTCCCCTTGTAAAACATAGAAAAAAAAAAAAACAAAAAAACAAAAAAAAAACAGATTACAGACAAAAAAGTATAAAAACTAGAAACAACATGACGGTAGGCGTGTTAGGTTACGCGCTACGTTGCATTTAGGGCAGATTGTTCTCCAAGTCCTAGTATCGTCCTGGTCATAAATGGCGAGTGCATTAAGATAATATTAAGTGACTGAGTCTGTCTGTGACGGTTCTAAAAGCATAGCTATTTAGCATCGCCCTCACCGAAGGTCATTTGAATCATTTTACTTACGTTTCAATGTACGAATATAAAAACTCTTATACTGAGCGACCATACCGCTTATAGGCCATCTTCGTTAAGTCCCTCCTGTATCAGTTCTTAGCCGAACCCTTTATTTAAAATCTCTCGTAAGCGACCGCCTTCACGAAACCCTGCCTGAGACAGTTCTTAGCTGGATTAGAAGCTCTCGCGAGAGACCAACTTTCCTGTCTACGAGACAGGTCTCTTTCGGAGATCTAACTGTTTGAGGCAGCTTTTCTTTTGTGAGGGCATGGTGTACCAGTGACTAAAGTGCTTGCAGACCGGGCAGTCGAAAAAATAAATTTATGTGAAAAAGATACTGATAGGATAATTACATCACAATAAAAACTGCATATTTATTTTGTTACAGCTCTTCTGACGCAGGTTGTTTACCAGCCCTCCTCGGCCAGTAGAAGAAGCGGAGCTTCGCCTGCTGTTGTCATGACGATCCGTGAAAAGAAAGAAAAGAAGACCGCTGGTAATGACCGAGAGGCAGTGCAGGCGGATTCCCAGATGAGTGTAACACAGCACGCTTCACTTGAAATAATTGACAAAAGCGCTGTTCACGGAGGAGGAAAAAGCAAAAAGCAATGGCTGTGTAGTCCTGGACTCTACAAAGTTAGTGTAAATTTTTGTACAACTGTCTATCTTTGGCATACGCTTTATTAAATGGAATCTTTATGTTTTTTTTTTAGATTCTGTTGTCCCGAGTGTCATTGTTTTAGAGAGGTTTAATCGTAGCTTTGAAGGATATTTTAGAAATCAGTTTGGAGACGTTTTTAAAGAACGATTTGTCGTTTCGGAACTTTCAAACCTCTTCCCTTGTTTCTGCTTGTCTCTTTTTCCCGCTTCTTGGAAGAAGAGAAACCCAGAAAACAATGTTGGAAACTTTGCAGCTATTTTTGTGTCTGTTTTTAGAATAAGTTATATTTTAGAGTACTTTTCAATTGACTGTCGAAAGTAATTCGGGTTTGCTTTAATTGGCTTTACCACGCTTTGTGATTGGTTAAAAAATCTTGCGCCACTTTCTCAACCAATCAGAAGCACCGTTGAAACGGAAACCAACTACGTCTTGCTCCCACACGTTTTCCCGCGCGTTCCTTTTTTTACATGTATTTGCTTCGAATTCTTATTGGTTCATCGTGTTGTTTGCATCTGTTATCATAGGTCAGAGCAATGTTCCTTGTCTTGGTTTTATGACACTCAATTGAAAACCGCTCTAGTCTATAGAACGATTTAATTAAGGCTCAAAAACTACTTTTTTTCTCGTTACAGATGGGTGTTGTTTATATCTGTACTCGTTTGTATGTGAACGTTTCACAGTCCTACTTACCGCTGTACTTGACCGAGACAATGCGATTTGAAAAGGTAAGCTGCAAATAAACGTTAATGGTTTAGTTTTTAGGTGTTCCGAGTGGAAACCTGACAGGTTTTGAATTTCCGTTCAAACCACAAAAAAAAGTACTGCTGTTTAGCTTTCAGCTACTTTTTAGGACTTTATCCACAGATTTTTTAGTATATATCATTAACAATACCATAGGAAAGTACTCCTTGATACCATTTGTTTCAGTGGTGTCACACTGGGAATTCAACAACAAAATCAAAAGTTGGAACCACCTTCAGTGCGGCTACAGCAGAATTTTTATTACCACAGGAACGTTAGGTTCAAAAGCTTGAATAGCTTTCTTCTCTAATTAGTCAGACTTAAGCAAAACCGGTAAGTTAGCTCCACCTTGTACAGAATAATAAACATTTCGAGAGACAGGTGCTGCTCAGAAGGCTTTCAGTACTAGATTTCCTTTCTAACTATGGCTAGTGACTGTTTTTATAAAGCTGCCCTTTTGCCGTGAAGGAAAGTTATTCTCAAACTGTCTTTGTCTTGTTTCCGTGGTAAAGGAATCCATTGCGTATTTCCCCTTGGTTGTACTCGTGACAGGAGTTTTGGCAAGCACAGCTGTCAAGCCACTTAACAAACGTTTTGGGAGTAAGGTTAGTTAATCCTCCTCCTTCTTCTCCTCCTCCCAACAACAAGGCGTCATATTGCAATGAACCAATAGAACGGACCAAAACAACAACAACAACAACAATACTAACCTTGCTCTCACTGGCTTTCCTTTGATACCGCCTAGTTCCGAAAATGTCGACGCCTGATTTGAGTAGCGACCCTGTCATGACTTTCTGTCTTGAACAAAACTCAATTTAAACTTGAAAACACTTGGTATAGAAATGATGCGACATTAAACGACGTAATGTTTGTTTTAAGTCTCTTTTGGATTGCATCATTTTTCCCCAAATGTTTACCTTCGGGCTTTACTTTTTCCTGTTTTTATTAAGAGAATCGCCTACACTCAGCCAATTTTTAGATACCTGAAATTTAAACTTAACGGCAAGATGATGGAGAATTGTGGTGAATGTTTTAATCCATGCAGTGTGTTGTAAAACTAAGACATATACCTTTCACTAGCAAATCCTTCATCTCATTGCAAGAGACGATCAATTTACGTTACTCAGCCCGACCCCATTGGTCTGTACCAGGGATAGGAAAACACTTGTTCTGACGTCTGTAGTCGGACCCGATGACGTCAGAAAGCGTTAAAACAAAAACATAGGACTTCTGATAGCTGGCTCTTCTCGTTGCTTAAGGTGTCTTGATTTGACAATCCGCAGATCACGTTCTGTTTGGGCGCCATTATGGCGATCAGCGCAAGTTTCTGGTTCTTTGTTCAGAATATCGATGGTCGAAAAGCTGTGTATGCGACTTCTATCCTTATGGGCAGCGGTGGTTCAGTGATGTTAGTGACTTCACTTTCTTTGATCGCGCAGCTCATTGGCCACGACAAGGTAAAAAAATGACATTTATATACAGTAATTCATTTATAATATAAGCATTGAGAGCAAAGAGACAGACCGAGACAGAGTTGTCTACATTATAGAGTTCAGTGATATAACGTCACTCCAATAAAGGCAATGAATTTTGTTTGTGTTGTAGAGATCCGGTGCTTTCGTGTATGGCTTTATTGGATTTTTCGACAAAGTGTTTAGTGGTGCCGTTTTTAAAATCATTCAAGATTTAAACCCTCAGGACGAACAAAGGTGAGTTTGCACTAATACATCGCATCTAGTACACAGCCATACAGCGCTTTTGTTATTAAACAAACGTCGTGCAATATTGCGGTGTTTTCTTCTGACTTTTTCTTCCGCTTCGCGCCATTTTATTTTGATTCCCTCCCCTCTTATCTCGGGTACCCACCGCCTGTGCACCTCTCCTTCCCTGTTAAAGATTAGAAGTCTGACACTCTTTACCCTTTTTGGCCGGATGGGGTCATTCTGGACCCCTGAGAAGGAATGCATTAATTTGAGTCAAGCAATCACTTTGATAAACAACGGATTCAAAAAGGGCAGATCTTTGCATACGTGCCTCATTTTGGAATTTGTCACCAATTCTGCCACCGATGCACAAAAACCATAATCGTTTCCTTGCAAAATGCTTAAACACCTAGCTGGAAATCCCTCAGCTATGCAGATGTCGACGCCCATCTCACGTTGTTCTTCAAGATCTCTCACCGCCTGATCTCAGTTGACTCCAGGAATTACTTACTACAACGTGTAACGCGCAGTACTAGACGCACTCATCGCGGCAGTTTTATACCTTTAACCACGACTTTCTGCTCCCGCCGACTCTTTTTGTATTCTCTCGGAGTCCTTATTGCATTTTTCTTGCATTGCAGAGGGGAATGTTCCACTTGTGATAAGTATGTACGTCACGTGCAAAGCGTAGTACCAGGCGCGGCCGCTGTGCTGGGACTTCTCTCTGTCGTGGTGTTTTTTGAATCGATATTTGTATGCAAAAGAAGAGGTAAAGACAGTTATGTTTCCTTTGTACAGAATACGCTATAATTATTTGTTTAATTGGGATAGAGAAGGGAAAAGAATTGGCTACATAGCACTACGAACTTGCTTGTTACTTTTTCTGTTAGTGTTAGGTTATTTAGCGGCGTTCATGGTGCACAAACCGCAAGAGGTTTGGACCATGCTTTGTCAGCAAATAGAAACGACAGCAAATAGAAACGTTTTCGTCAAGGAATAGACCATTTCCGAATTGCCTTTAGCCTTACTGTCAAAGTGAGGCCTGTGATACAGCACCAAATATGACCAAGAAATATAAATTTTCATGTAAATTGGAATTCATTTTCATATGACAAGGGTGTGCACGAGGTCTCACCCCGAAAAAGAGGGTCAAGGCATTTCGGAAATGGCCTATTAAGTTTTAAGGTAGTTTGTGAACATAATACAAAAGATTGTCCACGATTCTGGTACTTCTACCATCAAGCAAAAGACAACTGTTAGCGCCCTCATAGTGGGCAACATTTCATAACCAGGGCTAGCAGCGTAACCCTTGACTAAGGACTGGGGTGAATGGTATAGCAGTCTTGGACAACAGAGCGTGTGCAGTAGCACTTAAATGGATGCAGTAGCACCTAAGCACTTAAGAAATCTGTATGGCGGCACAAAAGCCCGGATGACACTAGTCACCCCTTTATTTACTCCTCAGGAAAGGTTTTTGAGCATGTTTGAAATAAAGAGTGAAATAAAGAGTGAGAAAATCATTTATTAAATTCTCAATCTCGGTTATTGAATTACTAGCCTTCTCATTGGCTCATTACACAGGTTATCTGCTTTTTGCCTTACAAGGAAATTGGGTGCCATGTCAAATACCTCGGGCACTCAAAAGTTTGCGCAGCCAAGTTAACTTTTCCCCAAAAATGAGGCAAAAAAATTAGCAACGATTCCGCCGAGATTAATAAATTCATAAAACAAATTTTTATTCGCTCTTGCTGGATATGAGCTGATTGTAACCAACTCGATATTTATCGCCTGATATTTGGGAACGAGTACGAGGTTAACTACGAGTACGAGTTTTCAATTCCACTGAGTTTGCAGGCTTAACATTATCACGTCATATTCCAATCTTATTACTGAAGCTTCCTTCTTTACTGGTAATTAACACAAAGAAATGAGGTTTCTGGAAACGTCACAGGTTTGAAATTCAAAAGTCGCACTCGTACCCAATCTCGTATTCGTAGTCCATGTAGCTGTGTATGGATGTGTATAGCCATGTATAGCCATGTATAGCCATGTATAGTCATGTATAGCCATGTATAGCCATGTATAGCCATGTATAGCTGTGCAATCTCGTATTCGTAGTCCATCTAAAGGTCGCTATTCAATACGCGCTCGTGGAATAATTGATAAACAGACAACTAATAAAAATATTTTATTAGGATACCCAACGTCACCGTCAGGTGATTTACAGACGGGTCCTATAATAAATACAGAAAAACAAATTAACAAATAAAAAAGCCAAAACCGTGCTTTGTTCTGTGATAAAGCACGCAAGGAAGTGACGAGAGCACGAAAGAAGTGTAGGGTGAACACGAGCCGCAGGCGAGTGCTTCTCCCTACTTCTTGAGTGCTCTTGTCACTTCCTTGAGTGCTTTATCACAGAACAAAGCACCGTTTTGGCTTTTTTATTTGTTTTATGATATAGCTTTGCTCACATTTGTAAAGAAACTGGCTTTTAATTGCAAGAAATCAAGTTTTTTTTTCATAGCTTACAAGCGCGTGCAAGAAAGGTTTTCAGCTTACCAGCGCGCGCAGAATGGCGTCACCGGCTACTCCGTGCATCTGTACTCTGATAAAGCACGCTGTTTCAACCAATCAGCGCGCGCGTTATATCGAAACTTATTATAAAACTAATTACAAACTAAAATTAAACTAAACGACATGTTAAAATAACTAGTTTAAGTTATATTTTTCCTTAAGAGTCCTTTCTTAAACTGATTCAAAGTTGGGGCTTCACGCAGAGACGTGCTTAGACTGTTTCAGTCATTAGCGGAGAAATTAATGGTTCTCCTGTGCCCCCATTTTCTTGCTGTCAGTGTTTATCGCAGATTATTCTTTCGTCTAGTGTTATAATTGTGAAAACTTCTATCAAAAACGTGGGAAGGAATGAGAAAAACAGGTTGTTGAGACACATGTTCATGAAAATCCTCTTGTAATCTGCTCTCCTTCTGCAAGGAGGTTGCCATGAGAGTTCATTTAATGCTCCTGAGGCAGAGGAATAAAACGGGTGGCCGAATTTCTTTGAGATTTGAATCAATTAAGGGACTCGAGCCTTGGGCGGTAAACCCCACATGAAATCCCTCGGACAGGTCCCCCCTTTCTCTTTCCGCTACAATATCACTAACTCGTTTTCTTGATTTAATTTTCAGCAACGATGGTAGACGCTGAAATCCAAGTGAGTTTAGACGAACACAAAGAAGACGACGACAATAGCTCGAGCGGGATCGATACGGCATCCATAACTGAGAAACCTATAATGGAAGACTGCAACTTGGAAAGTGTGGAGGATGGAGTATCTCAGCCACACAGAACTTACGATCATTCATTCGAGGCAAGAAACTTTTCGACGCCGCAAAGAACAAGCGCAATGGAAACCTATGTTGCTATGCGCCTGGCGTCACCATTTCTTCCTTCTCCAATTTTAGATCGAAGAACAATCTTATGATGAATATAATGAAGTTGACGGTGTGTTCGCTAAGATTGGGGCGATATGATTCGTGGGTTGTTCCTGCCATTACTCTGGGCATGTTCATGTTCCTCTGAGGAGAGGTTATCATGCGTTCCTTTCCGTTGTCATGGTTACTGGACTGCGAACTCCTTCAGCGAGAAACAACGTCAGACGAACAAGAGTTAGTTTGGCTTGTTGATGATATTGTTGATAGAAAAAGAAGGAGAGTAGTATGAAAGGGCAAGATAAGCACGGAAAAGTGAACTACGAACAAAGACTGTATGACCCTCACCATTTTAAATATTGTCTCCAAAAGAAAGTCGATTTTACGACTCATTATCACAGAGCATATTGCTCTTTTATACACTAATTAGCAGATAACTTGAACAAACAAACAAACAGGTCCATGCCGACCACAATTATCACCGAAATAAAGTTATTGTCTTTATCATTATCAACAATTAGCAGCGATGATAAATCTTCTAACACGGAAATACAGCTATTTACATTTTCGTTATCGTTATTGTTTTTCCACTGAAATAAACTTTTGTTAATTTATTACAGAATTTATTACGTGCAATTAGATTAAGTTTTACCACTGACTTTTACAGAGCTGCGCATCATACTGTTTCCGCTTTCATGGTTTCCATGGCGACTGGCCAGTTAAAATGAAAGAACTTTGAGAAGCTGAATTGTGTAGTTTGACGCTCGTGCTC
Source organism: Siderastrea siderea (assembly GCA_964030785.1). NCBI lineage: Eukaryota > Metazoa > Cnidaria > Anthozoa > Scleractinia > Rhizangiidae > Siderastrea > Siderastrea siderea. Next base: position 55,701,984 of record OZ034971.1, read on the forward strand.
TCATAGCTGTTGGATTTGATTGGTCACTTGAAGTGGAAGCCATCAGAAAGTTGTCAAAAAGATGGCATAAGATTGTCAAAATTAACCGAAAATGGTTTTGGAAGTTGCAGCGGTCAGTACAACGCGTGGCGCCTTTTATCATCGAGTTCGACTGACCAATCAACTGCCAAGAAACACACTTAAATCAATAACTGAATTTGTATCTGGTATTACTGACAAAACTTGTTTTGGCAGTAACTGCAGACACAACTTGCCGTGTTTGATAACATGTTGTCAAACTGTTTCTGCGACATACGCTAACTTGTTTTTGTCAACTCCAGTTTTCACTTGTTTTCGTTTGAAATTTGGAGAGACTGTTGTCAGATAATTTTCCCACAATACCGTGTCTGCGAATTCTTTTTATTCCTCTCATTACAATTTATGACTTGTTTTCGCAGGCAGTTATATTTTTTTCTCTTTTCTAACTTCATCCTGTAGTAAAAAAACAAAAAACAAACGCAAGTGTCAAATCTGGGACACAGTTTTGGAGGTCAATGTGGGAAGAAACGAATGCCATCGTTAATCGTTTTCTCCCGGCTAATTTTAGCGAGCGTATAACTTGATTTACGCAGACGTGCAGTTTTGTAGACATATTCATATTTTCAAAATACGGTGAATTTTAACCGATTTTGTTATAATCTGTAATTGTTGAGCTTTCAAAAAATGCATGGTTTCAAGGGTTTTTGTTAAAATAAAGAGCGCTAAAGTCGACCGCGCGTGGACGGTAATTGAAATGGGTTAGAGTGATACCTTAAAGAAAATTCTGTAATCTTACAGTCACGGCAGTACACCTTTTTAAACCTTACACTGTACAATTGAGGGAGAATGTAACAACATCAGTTTATATCTTTGAAACCGAAATTAACTATGTGTTACGCAAGTAGTTAACACAAACTTCTTCTGTATTTTCCGCTTTCGTTTTAAAGTTCAAAAATGTGTTACTAAAAGTACATAATAAGCCCTTTCCTCCAAAAACACTGGGAGATACGTATTTTGTTTTGAAAACGACCAGTTGTTTAATACGTTTAGTTAACTAAACTGACCGCAAACATGGTTAACATATGAGAGTGACTATAAACCTTTTTCGACCAAAAAAGATGAATCTTATAACGGATGGATGAAAGCCAAAATCATTTGAAATTACTGACTAAAACGTATGTGCTTGGCAACGCAAAGACTAGACTAGAAAAAATTATTTAAAATTGAGTATCAATTCAAATGTATATAATAGTAACAAGCCTTTTAAATATGGGGGTCATAACGCATTCACATCAAGTTTATTATATTCGATTTAGAAAGCCGTTTCGTTGTCCTTGCATCGTTGAGTTATCGGCATGTATATTTACCCTTTTTAAGAGCAATTTTGAAATTGATCAAAGTTTTCTCTGCGTTGTTTGCGATTTTCCATCTCGACGAAGATCGCTTGTAATCAGAGTAAATGTTTAATAAGCTTTTTTAATGTTTGTTTTACCATCGCGTCGATATTTCCTGCAACCTGTTGCGGGGTTTTTTTTTTTGGCCACTACAAGACGCAAATATTCTCATTATCACATTTCGACAGCTCAGGAAATACAATCAGCTTTTTCAGAGCCTTTTAAACCTTTCACGATCTAATTGGGTTTTACATCCCGGCATTCGTAAATCACGCGCTATTGTTCGTTGAACTACGAATCACGCGTAATGAAATAATATCTTTTTAATAGCCACGGTTTTCATACTCGCTGAACCCTTCCACCATGGCCGTCATCGAATGTTTTAAAGGTTTGCAAGACAATAGCTCCTCACAAAAACAACACAAGAAGAAGGAACGCTTACCTTTTCGACTCAAGTTCTCTCATGCTGTCGGACACATTTACAACGACCTCACAGCTAATGCGTGGTTCAGCTACTTGATTATTTTCCTGACCAAGGTCGCGGGTCTTTCGAACGCGTATGCTGGCTTAGTCATTCTGCTGGGTCAGATCACAGATGCAACTTGCACGCCGTTCAGTGGATTCTTAAACGACCGCACTGTCACTAGATATGGCCGACGTAAGGCCTGGCATTTGATTGGCACTCTTTGCAGCACAGCAGCGTTTCCTCTTCTTTTTAGCCGTTGCATTGGGTGCCAAGACAGTAGCGAAGCCGTAAAGTTTGCGTATTATTCCATGTGTGGATGTGTGCTACAGTTTGGTTGGGGTTGTGTTCAAGTCAGCCACTTATCTTTGATACCAGAAATTTCCAAGTCAGCCAGTGAAAGAGTCGAGTTAAACGCCATTAGGTAAGTGCACGCCCCAAAACTTCCCTCAAACCTTCCCCCCCCAGGGGGGCGGGGAAGGGGGAGGGGGTGTCGTCTCGGCGTTAATAGTGTTGGGCCTATGCAGACCTCTGAAGTGTAACCGGCTTGTTCCGGATGAAACAATACTTGTTTGATCCGTACATACTTCAGGCCTAAGCCTTGAAAGGCGCTTCCCTTTTCCAAGCCAAAGAAAAGCACTGTTGTTTTAAGTCTAACTATTCAAACTCTTCAGTGTCTTCGTTATTATGACTAAAACTAAAACGTGCTGATCATTTTTGAGAAATGATGGTTCGAGCTTGATGCCTGATTATGCCAATGCCTTCAGTAGGATTTAACTTACACACTAGAGCCACATCGGTACGTCATTCAAGGTGATATTTCAGCTGTAATTAACAAATAGCTGAGATGCATTCTTTTAGACGACGGTATGACGTCACATCATAGTAAAAAGAGAATAGGGAATCACGAGCGAAGCGAATGTTTCCGCGACTGTCTTGAGCATATTTGAGCGTCTTAAGGGGGAGGGAGCCTTCTGAATAATCATTTTTCCCCCAAAGTTTTCAGAACCGTTTCTCTTAATTACCCGTCAAGGTTTCATGCAATAATATATAGATTTAGCCAAGCCTACAAGCGGAGCCCCCCCTTTTTGTTTTGTCTGTTTTTTGCTTTTGTTTTTTGTTTTGTTTTTTTGTTTTGTTTTTGCTGGCAGTTATTAATTTGTGAAAATACTCTCATCCAAGTCGTTTTATTACAAAAAAAAAGAAAAAAAAAAGAAAAAAAATTCTTGGTCCCGCTGAGTGTCGAACCCGGCTCGTCGGCGTGAGATGCCGGTAACTAGTCCACTAGGCCATGGGTAGTTAATTTTAATACTTATTTCTTTCTTCGTGACAAGCTGCCTATCAGCATGAAAATGCTGGTGTTTTTCCTGGCAAAATGTGTTCGAAACGCCGTAAAAACCATGGTTGTGGACAGAAAAAACCAAAAAGCACTAGCTCTGCTATATTTGGCGTCGAAACCGCTGCGAAAAGCTGCGAACTCAAGCGGTGTGCCGACCGAGTTTGAACAGAACCGACGAGGCAAATTTGAACTTTTTGCCTGAACTTTATCGCCGAATTTCTTTCGCCTAGATTGAACTTTTGCCCTTCCACCAAAAAGACAACAGAGTGTTCTTTTGAATTTTTTTTTTCCACTAACAAATTTGTTTTTGACTTTTGTTGTCTTTGCTTGTTTTGCTACAACGCGGGTCAACATGCGATTTCGCGCCGAAAACACACGGGATTCAGCACAGGATTCTATCCAGTGTAGGAAGTGTATTGGTAGCCCTGTGGTGCGGACGGACGGACGTACGGATGAACGGACGGACGGTCACGTGGCTACTACGTCACTACCAAAATTTTTTGGCCTGATAGATTACCAAATTTCCTTAGCAATGGAGCTCCGCTGACGCGCTAGCGCGCTGGCTCCGCTACAAATTCCGAAAAAAAAATCCAAAAATCTTCCCTACCCACCCCCCAAAAAATAATAATAGTAATTCACTCTTGAAGAGAAATGTGTTTTGCTGTTCTGTGCTTCCAACATAAACACTATGTGACCCAACAACCGTGGATGCGCCTTGCCTGCGAAACACATGGACCGATTCGGGCTCTATTTTTAGATAAAGAAGGCAGGTATTTTTTAAAATTAGTGATTGAACGTTGGTCAAAAATCAAAACATTTGAAAACCCACCACTTAATGTATTCTTTTTAAAATAATTGAAACAAGTGGTTTAGAATTGATTTAATAATAAACAACATTCCTTTCAACCAATTATTCGCCCGGATACTTTCTGTTTCTTTTTTTAATTCTCTACAAAATATAGCAAAATTAAAATTTTCAAGCCTCATGTCTTCAGAAACGAAAGGAAGTCGTAGTTTTGGTTATCATGTACTTTCATTTTCCAAAAAAAGGTATTGACTAAATTTGTTCATTATTAATTAGTTTTCCTCTCCCGAGAAGTGGTTTTAAACCACAGATAAATTAGTGGGTTGATGCAATGGTGAAAATGTGGGTACAGCTGAGTTGAAAGAAACTATGGTAAGAAAACGTGTCAGCAGTTTTAAAGCAATTTTTTTGAAGAGGCAGTTTACTAAACAAACGTGTTGGCCAATAGGAACCTATCCTCCTTTCCACTTAGCCGGGTCTCCTGTTGACCCTTATTCTGCCAAAAAAATCATAACATCATGGGATATGGATGTCTAATTAGTTGAAGGGATTCGCTTTTCCGTCGTTGTATGTCGCAATGGGTTTCTGCCGTTTCATGTCGAAGAAGGACCACCTCTCGTTAACTCAACGTTTCTGCTTTTCTGTTGGCCACATTTTGAATGATTTGGCCGGTAACGCATGGTTCAGCTACCTCCTTGTATTTCTCACAAAAGTCACCGGCATTTCTAACGCTCATTAGAGCGAAGGAATTTGCACACCTGTAGCTGGAATACTCTGTGATAAAACAGTCTGTAAGTATGGACGAAGAAAATCATGGCACTTGCTTGGGACTGCCTGCGTTACGCTGTCATTTCCTTTCATCTTTAGCCGATGCATAGGTTGCACAGATAGCAGCAATACTGTGAAATTTTTTTATTATACGGGGCTTTCCATGGTGTTTGCCTTTGGCTGGGGAAGCACTCAAATTGGACATTTGTCGCTCATTCCTGAAATCATTAAACGGGAAAGCGAACGAGTTGAGCTAAGTGCGTTACGGTAAGTGTGTTGTGTTTGCCTCTTACATTTCATAGTTTTAGTTCGATGTGATCTAAAACCATGTTAAACACAATTCATTGTAAACAACTTTGTTATTATCTTGAAAAGAAAAATTTATGTCTTCAAAGGGTCTGTGACCGGAAATTTATTTACTGTATAAAAAACTGTTACTGAGAAAAGCCAAAAATTCAGAAAAAATTCTTTCATCCTTTCTAAATTCACGTTCAGTAAAATGGGCATTGAAATAGGTCAAAGTGATTTGTTGTGTTATAAATATAAGTCGAAAATAGACCTCAAAGTCCGGGTTTACTTAGTATTGCGTGATATAATCTCTCATGAACGCTATCATTACTTTCCATGGGAACGTCGTAGCAAAAAGGAAAACAGTTGCAAAAGAAATTTGAAAAAATGCAAAAACATATAATTCACTGATGAAAAGATTTTTTTCCAAAAATATGACGAACTTTTGCAAAATGAACTTGTCGTTTCAGATTTGTTTCCAAGGTCATTTCGCTGCGCGCGTGCGTCTCCGTACTGTTATTTTAAAAATTTACAATAATTTGTTTTCCCAGTTAAAAAAACGTCTCTGTCAACAAAGAGGCTGATTATTTACCCTTGAGCCATAAGGGTGGACCGCTACCGAGGAACTTTTACACTTGAGCTACTCGAACCGGGCCACTTGAAAGAAAATTGACCAATATAATCGCAACGCTAATTGAGAACAAAAGAAGGCGACATTTTTTCATAAACTGACCAATAACGTTGAAGGATCTAGACAATATATCTCCAAAAAAATTTGAAACTGTCTCATTCTGCGGACCTCTCGGGAAATAGCCAACTCTTTTTATTGTTTACCTTCAATTATCGTTCTTTAACATTTTCAAACGGTGCAGTGTTGACTCGATGTGATTGAAATCTGGCGGATAGTTTTTACGCGTCGCATAAGCTATAAGCTTATTGTAAATATAAATGTTTCCAAAATGGCTTTTGCCCAGGAAATACAAGTAAGACTGAATCGAGAGGACGGCATATACGGCAACAGTCGCCGACATTCCAAGCTATCAGCTATTACGAGATTACGTTTCAGACTTGTACCACGCTCACACAAAGAATTTGGATTTCCTTGCGGTATTGAGATCGCAGCTGCGAAAGGGCTGCAGAAGCCAGGATCAATACATTAATGATAAGCACCTGTTGATTCAAAAAGCACTTAGTAAATAAGGAGATTTGGGAACCTCCGTTAGAACTGAACGATCAAAGGGTGCAAAGTCGATATTTATCTCAGTTTACATCTGTATTTGTTTATACTCGCTGCGCTGAGCGAACGCTTATCAGAATCAAGCAAGTTTGTTGGGTTACCGTACTTCATTTCGGAAAAGGTTTGTTTTACAAACAAACTCATGCATTAGCTGTACTGCTGAAGCGAAAGTATCGTTTAAGGTTTGTTTATGGGCGAAAATTTTATTATCAATTCCGAATTCGACATCTCAATGTTCTGCTCAAAATTTAGCACATTTAGGATGGAAAGCAACCAATCGTAGACGTGACAGTTTCCCGAGCGGTCATGATCACAGGTCACGGTGTTAAATTTTTTCGAACGTGCATTGTCTGCCTGCTTCAATGGTATTGGTTGTTTACAAAAAAAACTTTGCTATCTTTTGTTTTCAAGTAGCGTCGCGATTAGTCAGTTTTCTTCCAAGTGGCCCAGTTGGAGTAGCCGCACTGTAAGGGGAATTTTTAAGGGGTTAGAAACATTTTAGGGGTTACAAACATTTTTAACGGGATTCCTTAAATGTTAAGACATTTTCAGAAGAGGGGTAGCGGAGTTGTATAGGTCAAGTGACCAATCAAACCTGCCCGACCGGTTTTTACTTTCTAGGTCTGCTCTGACGTTTCTCTGCGGAATATACGTTTATGGGGTGACGTGGATTCTTCTGGGTCAAAGCAACGAAGAAACACTTTCTCCAAACGTTTGGAAGCAGTTTATGGTAATTTAATATATACGAACCAAGAGCTAGTTTTATCACTTAGGTTTGAATTTAAGAACAGCCAACATCCAAAGTGCAATTTTTTTGCAAAGTTGAGTAACTTGAGTCTGCGAGGCAAAACTTAAAGAAAAGCGGTAACAAAAACACAAAAATAAACTTTATTTAGACATGGCAAAACTATTCATTATTTTGTCAGGAAGTTGAAAAGTGAATATTTACTTCGTAGTATCATTATTTGATTTTTGCTAATTTTTGTTGGTGAACCTTAGTTTATAATCGTGCTATGACGTAGTTGATGAGTTTAGGAGGTCATCGCACACGAAGGATTTTTGTTGCCGTCTAGTGTCATTTCCTACTTGTCTGTGATTGCTAGAGTTAGCGATGATTTTAGCTGTGTTCACGTTTGGGAAATTTCCCTGATCTTGGCTAAAGACCACCATGAATGGTAAACGTTGGGTAGAGTTCTGGATCTTACTGACTTATTCCCCAGTTCTAGGTTATGGCTAGTACTTTATCCTAAAATTATCTAGTGTTTTCAATTATGCCTAGATGTCATTAGCTTCCGTTTGATCCGTTGGTATTTTTTGGTATTCTTGGTCACATCACTGAACTATTTAATTATCAGCGATAGGACGCATAAGGAATAGAGAAAATTCTTATTTCAACCTCATATTTATCACCTCATTCCTCTCCTCAGTACCTCGGTTTTATTGTCGTTGGAACTGGTACGTTGTTTAATATAATATTTCACCTGGGGACAAAAGAGCCTCCTTCCGATGCGTTACTGAAATGGCAAGAAGAACGAAAACTGAAGAAACTTGGCAAAAGGGCGAGTCAGGAGAGAAAAGGTAGTTAGTAAAAAAACGAGATATTAGGCGCGCTTTTATTGACTGAAGACTATACATTAACCAGAATTCTTAGAAAATAGTTATTTTCTTCCTATGCAGTAAACTTGCCCTCTTTGTTTCATAATTCAACGCTCCTGAGTTACTCGAAAAATTCCACAGATTTTGTCGTTCTTTTGCTACTATTCTATAGTGTCAGGGAAACGTGCAAATTTTATCCTTAACTTGGACATACCCCGTAGGTATATTCTAGGGAACTGCGGTTCGAGCGACAGACTGGTGCTAGCTTACTTTTGCCAAGTCCTTGGGTTGAATTAAAACCGACAGGATGAGTGAGCATTATTTTCCTTCCGCAACAATTGCAGCTTTGTAATCTTAAGCCTTCGATTTAACGTCAATCTCATTTTGCCTCGTTAGTATGTATCGTACCATGTCGCTTTATTTTTTACAATAGTGTTCCTCGTTGTTAAGTAAGGATATTATGAATTCAACTTTGTATTTTGCCACTTAATTGTTATCTGAAGATGACGGTTTAACTGTAGAAACATCTTTCTAAGACTTCGATAATTGTGTCTTTTCTACTTTAAAAATAATTTTCTCCTGGACTTAATCTGCTTGCCAAAGTTTAAAACACAGTGGTATTTACATCCTTACCAGCTCTCCTGAAAGTGGAGTGTGATCCTTCTCCATCAGCCCGCCGCTTGTCCTCTCAGCGATGTAAGACTTCTGTGTGCAAGAAACCGACCACGCCCTCTTCCGGTAGTGACGAGCTCACTTATTCGGCTCCGTCCTCCATCGAGTCAAAATTGGAGAAAAATGAACTAGAAGAGGTGTTCAGGGAAGAAATAATTGACAGAAGTGCATCAAACGGATATCAAAGAACTTGGAAAGACTGGCTAAAAGACCCTGCTTTCTACAAGGTTTCTTGTTTACGGTCGAACCCCTCCTTGCGGACACTTCTCTATTACGGACAGTTCGCTTGGTCTAGAAGAGACCACAATCCATAAAAACTTACCGTTGTAATACAGAAACCTCCGTAATACGAAAACCTTCCCTTTTCCTTCGGTGTCCGTTATAAAGAGTTTCGACTGTATTCCTTTGCTAAGTAGGTTTTTTGTTTGAGAGTGAGATTTAAAGATGGGATATATTTAATGGATCGTGAGAAGAATAAATCGACTTAATTAAGACCTTTCACGCAATGAATTGACACTAGTAGTTGAGAACTATGCCAAAAAAAAGTGGCACAAAGATCTCTCTCCTTCTGTCAATCTATTCGTTTTATCAAAGTGTGGTACAAAATAGTCTTTTCGTTCTGACAGTTAAATCTATAAAGACAAGAAATAGACATAGTATCTCCTACCAAAAACAACCAAGAACAAGAACACGATAAAATGTTCATTACACTTTGAATGTCTTTGGTCCCTTTCATCCATAACAAGGCCTTTACAATTTCGAAAAATTTCCTCAACTTATAGAATGTAATCATGTTGTACCTTTTTTTTCGTAGACGGGATTAATTTACACATGCAGCCGCCTTGTTGTGAACGTGTCACAGTCCTATTTGCCTCTTTATCTTACGGAAACTCTCAAGTTTGAAAAGGTTAGTCAGTCTCTGATTTAATCCGATGCAAAATAGACTTTTTCGCTTTTTCTGACGCCATCTTGATTGGGGGCAGGGAGAAGGGTGAAAACACAACCTAAACTTACAGATAATCGGTGCGGGAATTTGGCTCAGTTGACCTTTATTATAGCTCCTCTCGAAGTTTATGGAATTTCCGTATCACTTACACCGGCCATTCAACTGATCTAAATTTAAACCATCGCAGGTGCTAATACGTCGCTTGTACTTTCGAGATAACATATTCTGTTTGGAAGGATTTGTCTAGAGTTTAAAATTTTTAATTTTCTTAAGGCAGTCATATCCTGAGTCTACTCTAGGTTTTTCAAAAGGATATTTATAGCGCAAATACCTCTTCGAAGATTTGTTGACTGTCAATATGCCACAAATTCGAGTGAAGCTAAAGAGGTTCAAAATCATGATGACGTCGAAACCCAACGGTTGTTTCACTTACCTCTTTTTGTCGATTTGCCATTCTCCCTATTTCCTACTAACAAACCTGTTTTCCGGCTAATCAATGGACTTAACCTTGAGAGCGAAACACATGAAAGAGGGTCTATTATAGGGGGTCGCACATTCCGCAATCCGCCTTATTTGATCCTTCCTAGTCCTTCCTAGACCGCAAACCGCTTTCTTTTCCTCCTAGAGACCGAAACCGCCTTTGTGGCAGAAAAAGAATCGCAATAACCACCTTTTAACCCTTTCCCGTCAGCGTTTTTTCTTTAGAAAAACGCATTTTTTACCGCTAAAGCGGTTTTTTAAGTGCTATGTTGCCAAATGCCACTAAACTTTGCTACAAAAGCGTTTTCTTACAATTTAGCTAAATTTTGCGCCAGCTTCTGTTGTAAGTTGTACAATATTTTGCTTTCACGCATGCGCATAAGCCATGCGGATTCATATCCAATTTTTTTCCTCTCTTTTTTTGCTTTCCTTTTCTCTCCCTTTTTTTTCTCTTTATCTTCTACCCCTTATCCTCTTTCTATCCACTGAAAAAGTTTTGGCCTCAGCCTTTCTAAAAACCTGGAAATGGAACATTGATCAACTAGGTGACTTGGCCTATTTTACCACCAACGTTGCACCCAAAATTGGACACGTTTTTCCTGGTTTTGCTCTGCCCGAACTTGGTCGATATTCAAAATGGACACACGTATGGATGGATCTGTCCTTGCTGTGTTAGCTGCTTATCAAAACAACCTGGTGACGTCAAAAATGATGACGTCACAATTGGCTAAATGGTTCCCGGCTTCAACGTCGGGAAAATACAACTCTTGACGGGAAAGAGTTAACAGTAGTTTACACGTTTTTACTGTATGTTCGCATAATAATCGTAATCGTGACGCAATGATCTCGCGATCTTAAGTGTATAACATTTTTTGTTCTAATTCCTTTCAATACCGTAACCTGCGATTAAATAGCGTCAATAGTCTTGACATTCAGTGCATGGGCAGTTTCACCGAAGCCAAAGAATGCACGGTGTTAGAACGAAACATAACAATTTAAATTTCAGGCCGTAGCCAGTATTGAGGCAACCGAGGCAGTTGGCTTGGTAAAACTTTTCCCTTGTTGTTAAAAACTTAAATAGAAAAATAAATTATTTAATAATACATTAATAATAGAACATGTTTTTGGCAGTAAACCACGCCAACGGTACCCTAAAGTGTGATAACCTCAGTTAATACTTCACTTAATTGCTGGTCGCGAGCCCACCAGTTACTCCAGTGGGTCAGCGTATACCACACCCTCCAGCCTCGTAACCGATTCAAAACGTGGTCAAAATCAATAATGGGCACAGACCATCTGAAAGGTCTTGCCCTTGCATACGTTCACGACATCACTCCAGAGCCGTTGCAAATATTCCAAAAATGGGACACCAGTGATCAGCATAGGAGAATTGCTTTAGCCGTCTTCAAATAAAAGCAAGGCCTCAGATTAAGAGAGTACACTGCAGCACTAGTACACTTGAACTGGTGCACGTGAATAAAACTGTGGAAATTTTAAAGAGAAGAACGGATAGCAAGAACAAATGCTATTAAAGTTAGTTAGGATTTTGATAATGTTCGGGGAAAATACCACCAGGAAAGCGCTAAAAATGGCATTTCCGAGCGTCTAAATTTCGAAATTTTCCAGGTGAGCATGCCCCAAGAACCCCTAAGAGCTTGCGCCTTCGGTGCTTCGCAGTTGCCTCGGGTATCAGAAAAGTCTGGCTACGCCCTGTTAAATTTAGAGGGTTCGGTGTGCTCTTGTGGTCTTTCTGAGATGAATTTAGTGACAACACAAGCGTGTGAACATTAGGTTACCTTTACTGTGGAATGTTTCCAGCACAGCTTAGTGGTCTTGTGTAATATGCGCCAGGGGAGTTATTCGTAACCTCATGGTGGCCGAACCTCCTATCCCTACACGACAACTGCAAAGAGCACTCAGACTTATCTTTGCGGAGAACTCCTTCCAATTTAATAGAAAAAACTACCTACAAATACAAATACAAATACAAATACATGGAACTGCCATGGCCACCAAAATGACAGTTGCTTTCGCTAATATTTTCATGGCTAGGGTAGAAATAGAGACCTTAAATCAATTATTTGCAAAGCGGTTTAACTGGCCGCTCATCTGGAAACGATTCACTGACGACATCTTCTCCCTCTGAAACAACCAGAGAAGACGTCACACAGTTCATTGAACAAGCTAACAAACACCATCAAACTATCAAGTTTACAAAGACGAAAGATTTAAAACTGAGTCGGTGCTACACACCCACTTTAAGCCTACTGAAACATCTCAATACACCCATTTTTCAACCTGCCGTCCATCTGACGTAAAACGAGGCTTCATCAAAGGAGAGGCTCTAGCACTACTCAGAGCTAACTCTTCTAAAACATTATTTGAAGAGAGCGTCACAATCTTCAAAACACATCGTCGTGAGAGAAGATACCCAGAGAACTTTATTCAAACAACCCTCTCAGAAGTTACTTTTGAAGACAGGAATCAAGCCCTCCGACAAAAATAAAAACAAAATAAAAACATCTTGCCCTTTGTAACGCAATATCACCCAGCAGTGGCTAACTTAAAAGCAATACTCATGAACAGCTGGCGTTTTATAACACAGCAACCACTGCTTAAGAACATTCAGTTCAAAGAACCGCCCCTAACATCGTACAAAAGAGGCGTTCCCTTAAAGAAATACTCGTGAGAGCAAAACTCTAGAAAGGCTAAAATACGCGCGCAGGAGTCGCGCAGACCTGTAACTCTTCCAGACACTAAAGTGAGGATCACAAAACAAAACTGCATTTACAACTACTGGCTCAAATTTTAAAGCCATTTTAAAGGTACATACGCTTGCGGGAGTCGTGCAAGCCCGTCACCCTTTTTAACAATATCTGACTCAAGATCCACGGTCGCCATCTTTCCATGTGCTTTCTTTGGCTTTGAATCCAGGCCTATTATCAAATTACCTCCCTTTAGGGACCTGCAGAGGGAGACAGCAGAAAAACTTCTGCCTTACTGTACCCCTACAGGGCACTCTTTTGTCTAGGGAGAAGCTTCAAGGAAAATAAAGCGACCGCACATATGGTGGAAGAACCACCACCAAACACGCAAAGACCGAAAACCGCGTGATAAAGTTATGATTTTCCGCAACCGCGCGATAATTTCTTAACCGTAAACCGCCAGATTATTACGAATGTAAGCGCAAACCGACACTCAAAATTGGCTCAAACCACCAAACCGCCAGAGTATAATAGACCCTCATGACAGAAATTATAAATATGTACTAGTAAACTAGTAATACTTCAGTTGGTGGAAATTCTGTGTCGAACCTGTCCTGTATTTTGTTGTGAGCAGCTGATAAAAAGTATCAGCCTTGACAAGCTCGTTCCCTCGTAGTTATGCTTCTAAAATTTGATGTTCAGTCAATTGACGAGAATCAACACTTTAAAAATGATACTTAAAATTTATCATGGGCTAATTTTAGCTTGAAGTTATTGGATTTTATTTCAACGAGAGAGAATAATGGGAAGAGAGTCCATCCCCATACATGCCCTGTTTTAATGGTAATTTGTCTCACCTTGTGTTATTTTTAGATCAGCAGTAGGCACCAGGTATTGGATGTACTTTATCTTCTTACTTGTGATTCACTTTTTGTTTCAGGAAGCTATTGCATATTTTCCGTTAGTGGTCTTAATCAGTGGAGTGTTTGCAAGCGGAACAGTCAAAGCACTGAACAAACGGCTTGGCAGCAAGGTTCATATTAGTCCGTTCCAAGCTCTCAGATAGTAAGGAAAGCAAATGCCGAAATAAAACGCGTGAAGATTTAGGGTCAAAGTGGGCAGGTCGGGCGTTTGCTTTCTCTGTTTTGCCGTTCTGGCTATCTTGAATTGGAGCCTGGAACAGACTTCGTCCAAATCTCTTACTGTGGTGTTTTAAGTTATTACGCTACCTTACAGAAAAGGAAGAAAGAAACAAACCCTGATTTTCTCAATATGGACCGAACAAAACTTCTCCTCTTTTCATCAATTTTTTCCCGGTCTATTGGTCAGTTAATCAAAGACAATTAATTATGAAGCACTCGTTTAGAGAAGCTATTGGCTCAACAACATGTCTTACTGTAGCAAAATAGAGCTCAGCACGTCATTCAAATTATTTAGGGATGCGTTTTCAGTCACTATTTATCCGAAAAAGTCGACAAACGTGCGTGGAATTTTGCGAAAAATGTTTGAGGGTTTCATTACCTACTGCAGCATTAATAGTTGTGTCATGGGTCTAATTGGAATGAATCTTTAAACAGGATTAAATAACGCCTTAAGTAGTCTTGACAGTTCAAGCAGTAATTCAGTTTCATAAATTTATTTTGCAGATTACTTTTTCTTTGGGGTGTATGCTGGCCATGAGCGCCTGTTTTTGGTTTTATGTTCAGGATATCAAAGGAAGAAATGTCGTTTATGTGACCGCAGTAATTATGGGATGCGGAGGATCTATCATGCTAGTGACGTCATTATCCCTGATAGCTGGACTGATCGGACATGACAAGGTAGCGCTGCAATTCATCAAGGAAGCATTTATTTTGGTTGTTTCTTCCACTTAATTCTCATCAAATATAATTCGAGATAACGCATATGAATTTCCTTGCCCCAATTCAGACCTAACCACTAAATCTTACCCCTTCTTCAAGCCAAACATTTTAATCTTTTTTCAGACCAACGCTTAAAATATATTCTATTTCCGACCAAAATGGTGAAAAACTATATCCTTGTACATATCAAACATTTATTCCTCCAAGTTAAGCTAAATATCTACCACTAGTCACCAACAAGGCGTTGAATAATTGTATTAGCGCATATCATTCATGTGTATAGCCAGCTCTCAAAGATTACTTATTTTGTTCAGTTTCTGAAAAATGGGCAAAAGTCACACGCGAGGCGAACGCTGCTTCGCTCGGAGGTGAATAGAAAATAATATCCTGAGTTTGTTAAGCCAATCAGAGAGCGGAAAAAAGCACTATTCACCTGTATGGTATATACTAATATATAATATTCTCCTCGATGCTTGCAGTGGCTATTCATCGTCTCCAAGACTTAACTTACGAAAATAAATGCGGCTTTGCTTTTTCTTGTTAGAAATCCGGAGCCTTCGTCTACGGAACAATTAGTTTCGCCGACAAACTGTCCAGCGGTGTTATCATTGCCATAATACAAGAGATGAACCCACGAACTAACATGACGTAAGTTGTCACTTTATTTACCCCCGCTGTGCCTTGGGGCCTGAAATGTTTGCAGGCTTTTAGGTTTGACTTTCCATCCGCAAAAAGGAAAAACTCCACGGAAACATTTCCCTCCAAATTTACTCTACTCCGGTAGAAATGACCATGTCAGTGCAACCACTTTCAGACTTTCGCCGTACCCGAACTTCAAAAGCAGTTGGGAACTCGAAAGCTGGGAAAAATGGACGATCTCACAAGTTCACGTACAAAACCATTTTCAAATAGCTGAAAGGAAAGTTTTGATGCTCGTCTCCCGTCCCCTTTCAATGCTGGGGTCTTGGAGGCCAGTCTCGTGTGAGTTAAATCGTTTAACAGTCAACGTTGAGATGAGGGGGGGGGGGGGGGGGGAGAGGAAAGCTAAATGAGAAATAAAAATTGGTAACCTTTCCAACATATATGGAGGTAATTTAAGGGACCTACGTCATAGTGTAGCATACTTCCAGCGCATATCCTGACTCTTGACAAGGACTGAATTACAGTTTATTGACCGAGCCATCTTATCATGTTGCTTCTCTATCAACGCCTTTCGACTTTCCATGTCGTTTATAATTAATGGTAACAGCTAGCGCTGTTACAAGATGTGCCAAAGACCTTTGATTCGACTTGAGATATCATGTTCACGTAGTCTTTATCAATTGTCTTCTAGCAATGATTTTAATTAAGGCCCTTTCTGGAAAATAAAGCACTTGTTATTTTATTACCTTTTATCTTTCTTTAGTGTCGTATGTCCGTCTTGTGACGAATTTGTGCGAAACGTTCAGAGTTTCGCCCCAGGAATGGCTGCGCTGGTCGCGTTAGTTTCCATTCTCCTGTTTTTTGATTCCATCTTTGTTTGCAAAAGAAAGGGTAAGGTTTTTTGTTGTTAACCTATAGCTCATTAGCTATTTTTCCATAGTAATCTTATGTTAGAGCAATTGTGGCCTCGCGACTGGTGAATTGGAGCTCAGTTTAAGAAAATACCTTTAACTTAAAGGGACTATGTCTGTTATTTTGATAACACTTTTGAAAGATAAAAGTTACATTTACGTAAAATCTACAAATAATGGTCCACTTTTGTTCAAAGATACTATACTAGTGGAGTGAAACTATTAATAAGTGTCTTGGCCACGGAAGTCCAGGATGGAAATGGATTACATTTTATAAAAAAACGTTGGGTCAAGTTCTGCGGTTCTTTCTCGCAAAAATCGTTTAAAACTTATTATGGTATGCTCTCCTTGCGACAATTCACTTGATATCTTCCTCTTGTCGTTGTAAGAGCATTTCGTACATGAGAGAAAGTACTAAATCATAATTGTAATTTTAGAACAGTTCTGATAAGACGCCAGCAAAATGTCCGTAGCAAATTCTTCTTAAGGTTGATATTTTGTTATTTTATCCAATCGGCGTCTAGCTCTCGGCAATACTGTTTTGTATGGTTATATGTTCAGTCCCACTGGCTAGCCGCCCTTCTGTTCTAGTCGCTAGCTGAGGGTTAATAAAGGCGTTTATTTGTTTTTTATTTATCGGTTGGATTACAGTGGACAAAGTTGACATCGCAGTGCAGACGGTTTTTGAAGAAGAATTGCAGCGGCATGAAAAAAGTGACATCACAGAATCCTGTGAAGAGGTCAAAGAAGACGGAAGCGAAAAAAATTTGGATTACGACGTTGAAAATAACACAAATCCATTTGTGCAAAGAAATCTTTGCGGCATTCCACGAACCAATGATAATTACGCAGCATGTAGACTTGCTAATCCATTTATGCCATCACCGCTGCTGGAGCGGCGTACTATTCTGTAGACTGGTTCTACATTCGTTTGATTTGCTCAAGAGAACTAAACATCGAAGTTCAGATTCTCTATCTCTTGCTGTCACTTGTTGTATGTTTTATTACTGAGGCTGTTGTAAAATGAGTTGTGATGCTTGTTTGCATTTGTCATTATTTTATTTTATTTTTATTAATTGAGGGAAATAAAGTAAGAAAGGGGGATTCAGTGTTATATGTTGTCGGCAAAACACTAAAGCTACAATCTCAGACACATATGTTGGAACACTTTCCCTCCCCAATGTGTAAAGCAATTACTTGCGACAACCAAAATTAGTTCCGTCGACATTGAGGGGAGGGGAGAGCCGCGCACACAGAAAGGTGAATCGTGAAAATGAGAATGTTCCAATGTTCCTTGTGCTCTATGTGAAGCCTTCTCGCAAACCTTCTCTTTCATGCCAAGAACTCTAGAGGCGCCGAAGTACAGTGCAGAACTCTCAAGGAAAAAGATATACATTGGCGAAACCGGGAGGAGACTAGGCGACCATTTCTGCGAACACCTACGAGAAGTTGAAAGAAATGACAAGGACGCATCCAAACCAGTCGCCCGACATTTCAATCTGCCTAATCATTCTAGCCAACACATGACGATCTGCGGCCTTTCCCTACACCAGGGTAATACCGTATTACCGTAATCGGCACGATTAATCCCCACGGTATCAACGAACACTTTTCATTCAGCTCATTTATTCTTGTTTTTCACATTGCGATATTCCCACCAATAGTGCAGCTCCACCACTCCCCATATAAACGAAGTGCAACCCATAATTCCTAGATTCGCTCTGACAAAGGGCTAACGCTCGAAACGTCAGCTTTCAATCCCTTTACGGTGGCCAAATCTACCTTATCAACTCAGTTGATAAATCCAAAATTTTGTGTTTCACGTCCCCACCGACGCAGCACCACAGTTTCTTTAGAAACTAACCCCCCTTGTAAATGAACATTAATATATGAAATTCATATATTTGAACTGCGGATAAAGGTAGAATTGTATGTATATCATCGCAGTGAAGGTGTTTCAACCTAAGCGGTTGAAAAGAAGAAACCTGAAAAAATTTCAGGCTTGAACGGGAATCGAACCCATGACCTCTGCGAATACCGGTGCATGCGCTCTAACCAACTGAGCTATAGAACCAACTGGGAGCTGGTCAATTGAGAGTTCGTATTTATCCCGTAGATGGAGAATAAATGAACATTAATATATGAAATTCATATATTTGAACTGCGGATAAAGACAGAATTATATGTAGATCATCGCAGTGAAGGTGTTTCAACCTAAACGGTTGAAAAGAAGTTCTAACCTAAGTTCTAACCCCTTTTCAACCTAAGCGGTTGAAAAGGGGTTCTAACCCTCTTGTATCGTTGAATTGTACGACCGAAGTTCTTATACATATTGTACGGGCCTTACGTCACCCGTGGTTTACCGAGTTAAAATACTCTTAGCCTACGTCACGAGTTACAACACACACGAATTCTGGGTTAGATACTCTACTCTCTGTTCAAAATGACGGCAAGAGAAGACCCTGGCACATAACAGGTCATTTGTCTTCAAAAATATTGGAGATTTTGATTATTTCAACACGACAGAAGGCTCGCATTGAATAATTGGTTATTGTTTTTGACATCACGTGACCTGCTATGTGCCGGGATCTTTTTTCGTCGCCACTTTTGAATAGAGAGATTACCATGAAGTCAAGGTTGGGCTTAAACTGCCAGTGATAGTGTTCTTATTCCAATGTTCGTTGCTCATTTGTGTTTCAGGGGGGATGCTAGGCATGCCGCCGCCGAATCAATTTTAATTAGTTGCAAGCTTGTGCAAAACGTATTTGGCTTACGTTTCTAACTTAACTGGTTGCTAATTTTGAAGCCTGGATAAGGTCTATTCGAAAATGTTTAAAACTTGCACTTTCCTTAAGTGTTACTAGTCTCTTCTTTAGTTCAGTGTGCCACATTTCCTGCTATTCTCAATTGTCATATTACAGGTAATCTTGCCCCGCCGACGGAACGTTTTTGGGATGAGCGTTCTCATCCCTTTGTCATCACGCGCGTTGTCAGTGTATAAAATTTAATTAACTGAGTTGATAAGGTAAATTGGCCACCCTGAAGAAATTGAAAGTTGACGTTTCGAGCGTTCGCCGCTCGCAAACCTATTATTACCTATTTAGCGAAGTTATCGAATACCGTAAATCCTCTTTTAAGCCCTCCCGGGGGGCTTATTTATTTCAAGCACGTTTGGGGGGGGGGGGGCTTAATAGAGAGGGGGGCCTTATTTAATTTAGCGAAACGCATTACCGATAGCAAAAAAAGAGGAAGAAACAGACCAGAGTTATGGTTCCCTACTTCCTGTTTTGGACCAGTTGTGGGCGAAAAACTCACGTGCAAGCATAATACAAGAGAAGAAGTTGTATTTGCGGTTGGTATTTACCGCCTGTCTACCAGCAGCTCTCAAGATCAAGAATACTGGATCAGTCCACATGAAGCGTTAGGGTCGTAATTAATAATTCAGGCTATCATTTATTAATTTGGTTGTGAAGAATAAGGGGGGGGGGGGAAGGGGGGCTAAAAAGAGAGGGGGGTGTTAATAATTTTCTTCCTGTGAAAAGCGGGGCTTATTAGAGAGGGGGCGCTTAATAGAGGATTTACGATGTATGGTATCGATATCGCCGCATCACATTGTTACAATTGTCTTGACAGGCACTGCTTGGTAGATTTGGCTCCAAACCTCTCCCTCCTATCCCATTTAAACATTTGTTACCTGAATTTGTAGCAATTAAATTAGGTTTCTTGTTACCAAAAACAACACTTTCGATTTATTAAGTCTAATAAACTGACGTCAAATTGCACAGTGACGCAAAATAGCATGTTCGAGGCGTTGAAATAGTGGGAAGGGAAGCGAAGTGAAAGCGAGGAGAAAATGGACAGGGGACTGGGGAGAGGGTGCGAGATCACGACTCCCTAGGATACAAGGCAAGCGCTTGGTACAGACTAGACGTGGAGTATGCACGCGTATATGTAAAAAGAAGATTTTTAGTAAAAACAAGCAGAGTTGCAACAATTTCCATGGCCAGGGAAAGGTTTATTTTCTCGTTGTCTTACGGCAAAAGTTACAAGTTGTAATTTTAAGGCACATTAGTTATACAGGTCAAGCCATGGGTTCTTGATGGGACGTTAGTGGTTGCTTGTTTTCAATTATTCATTCTTCTGAAAGAAATGGAAATAATATACTTAGATGCGAACAAAATCCTTTTCAATGTACATACGTCCTACTCCGGCCCAAAGTAGTTCATTTGAAAACGGAAACGCACACTTTTCAGATGCATTTTCGCCTGTCGTCTACACCGCATGCGCAACGCGATCGAAAACGCTGATGAATATGGAGACCCTCAAACACGGTTTCAAAAGTGGAGACATTTGAAAAGCAAATATACTAGGGACTATAATTTCAACTGACTTACGTACCCAACAGTCCGGTGAAGACGCGGGAAAACTCATAGTAAAAAGTGGACGGGTGAGAAAACGAAGACTTTCGAAACCGCTTACGTCATTTTCTCTCGTTTTTCAATGCGGACAATCAGGCGAAAACGCTTAAAAAGATGTTGACCTTCAAATGGAACGCATTAGTGTGGACAGGAAGAAACGATATGAAGAAGCTGGTGTGGCATAAGATATTTTGGTACGTTTTCCGGTAAATGAAAAAGAAGAGCTTTTCATTCAATTGATTGTTTGTTCTCAACTGTATACAGCAGCCTCGTTCCCAGGCCTTTATGTGCCATCAGGTCACAGTGGGAGGCTTGGGGCCCAGCGCGATGGGCGAATTTTCTCAATGTGCTCGTCGGGTGATGTCACATTTGGTTCCGCGCCGAGCACGACTGAGAACGAGACCCAGTGCACTGTAGTGCACACGGTTGATGGAGGGCAAGACAAATCTTATAAGCCGTCCCTAGAGAAATAAATGGTCTAAGTAACCCCAGTCCGTAGGATTTGAAGTGCAAGTTCAAATCACCTGTGTAAACTTCACCGATTTCGGTGCGATTGCTCCTTGTCTCGATTGCGATTTTGAGGCGACGAGAGCTGAGTGTATGTAAAACGCGAAATGCACTTATACTTACGCTAGCAAAAGGGAAAAGCAGAGAAAACTTTAAACACGTGGCTTCTAGAAATCTCACATGCCGTATTGTCCACCACCTTTATCATGTGAGGATGAGGACTTCATGTCTTTTGTAAACTTACTCGAGGAAAATACGTGAAAAGGTTAAAAAAAGCCTACGAGGTAATTTTAAAATTTTCTTATTTGATCGCACGCAACACATTGCGTCACACCAGCGCGGGCTCAAGGAGCAGGCATTCGTCAGCGTGTACCAATGGGCAAATGGTCAACGCTTTATTAAGGTGATTCCATCGAAATAGAAGGAATATTTAAAATTTTCTAAGACTTCGTCCAATTGGTAATTATGTTTAGAACATTTCAAAAATGCAATTAAAAATAGGGGTCACCGAGCTTGTTTTGGCACAACATGGATAGCCGTTGATAGCCACTATACAACCCGCAAGGTTTTCCTGAGAAAACCTAGTACACTCTTTTTTTTTATAAGAACGTCGAGGCTGGAATTGGCCAAAATTTTAAGAACATGCTAAGAACATACCCAGGCTGAGATTTTGTTAAGAACGTCTTTATCTTGTCTTCATATTTGTAGAATAAGCTATGTGAGAATAAAATTAAGTGTAATAATTTGGTCAGAGTAAGTTACCACCTTTTTGAGTCCCAAATGCTAGAATTTTTGTGATGTCGCAAGTCATTTCTAAAACAAGAAAACACGTATAACTTTTAAGAAATTGGTAGAACTTGACCTATTTGTTCTTTATTTCATTCAAAACTATGATTTATGAAATGCTGTTCAATTAATCTTAAGAACATTGTTAAGAACGTCTAAGGCTCAAATCACCAAAAAAATAAGAACATTCAGTTCCGGTTCAGCCTCAGCTTAAAAATTAGACGTTCTTCTAAAAAAAAACTGAGAGTGTAATGAGAAATGAGAACTATAATTGCTTTAAAAAGTCATTGCTTGTATTGAAATATTGGAGCAGTTCAACAAAATAGATATTTATCTTGCATCGTATACTATTTTAGTTGAACAGGAATTAAGGATATGAAAAAAAAATTAAAGAATTTGCCGCGTGCGTACATACCCTGCTGTACCTAAAGACGGGTTCTTTTCGACATTGAAATAAAAATATCTCAAAGCAGAATTTTTAATTCTTCTTGAAATCGCGATATATTGTACTCGATTATGTGCCATTTGAATTTATGTATTAAAAAATCGGGGTCACGGAGCTCGTTTAGGAGAAAACGACCAATTATTTCTCTGAACTGCTCAGATTTCATAGAAAACCTATCAAGTTCCGAAGGCAAAACAAATGTTGCGCAGAAAGGATGCGCAATGCAATTGAAGGGAATCACCTTAACCAATCAGGGCGCTTGTTTTACTTAAGCTGTGTTATAATACTCATCTCATGCGATCTGCTCCTTCCGCTGCATTCTAATTGCCCTGAAATCGCCGAAAATCGTAGCAAAATCGCCGGTAGTTTCAACAGACGATTTGAAGTCGTCCATAAAATCTTATCAAAATCGCGCTAACCTCGCACAAAAAGTGGGTTTTTTGCCTTTTAGACTGTTTGTTACATGTTACGCACCTTTCATCGCTTTCCAAATGGCCATCGGCACTCTGGTCGCTTAATCATATCCGATTTCGTACAACCTAGTTCAGCCGCGTCAAGATCCACCTAGTGTTAAAACCAGATTTTGTTCAAAAAATAATCTTTCCATATTTTAGATTGATTAATCCAACAATAACAATATTAAATTGTAACCATAGAAATATCTAAAAGACCTTAAAGGAGGATTGTAACAATTGTGCAGCAATTGAGAGAAACATTGAACTTGATGAAATGAGAGGACTGGGCTAAGATTGAAACAGATTGCACTCCACCCCACCCTACACCATTTTATAATTGTCAGGCCGGAGTTAAAGCCTTTGGTCAAGAAGTCTTTGAACAGTCTCATTTTTTCCATAACAAGAGCGAAGTCTAGGTTCTTTTCGCCACCTTCTTCTCTATGAAGAAACCTATTCACAGACTGCTGTCTAGAAGGCTTATATGTTAGTACAGTATTCAAGAGTGCTTTGCAGAGGATGGGTGAGGGGTAGGTGGCCGAGCTGGGGGAGTGAATGGTCGACCACGAAAGACATCGAGGAGTTATCTTCCTAACCCTTCTTGGTATTTTTCGTCCTCCTCCATCTCAAGTTTTTTTAAAAATCCTATTTCCCAATTCAAATCTAATTTTGCTAAATCCTCATTTCTACTGAGTAGTAGTTTTTCCCAGTCCCAATGCCTCAAATCCCATTTTCCCAACGCGTGCAACTTTTAATGCCCTAATCCAAGTTCCTGCTTTGTCCCTTCAACCTCCTACACTGTCGTGGTTGCAACCCCAGTGTCGGTAATCTCTTGGCAACAGCCCTAATTTCGTTAATCACATTTTAGGATTTCATCCACAGACTCAAAAGTTACCACCAAATTGTGCAGCATAAAAAGAACACCGAAGAAAAGTACTGCTCACTAGTTTTCCTAGGGGGTGTACTTCCTAGTAATAGGCTAACTTGGATGTGCCGCTGGATGGGGTCGCATTTTCACGACTGGATTGACTATAATGGGGTTGCATTTTCATTAGGAGCTAATAGAGTTACTAGAATGGGGTCGCACATTTGCGGGATTTCAGGGGTAAGTAAATTCCGGCAAGTAGGGATTTGGGGTATATTTGCCCAAAAGTGACTAACATGGGGTCTATAATTGGCTACAGAATAGACTATAATGGGGTAGGGGTCTGGAGAGGCCAGCGGCACATACCCAGCAAAAATTGACCCAAGTACCCCCCCCCGGGGGCTAGTTTTAAATGGAATTTTTACAAATTAGGAATTAATCCAGAGACTCAAAACTCAGAACCACTTCACAGACTAGTAGAACCACTTGAAAAAAGAAAATATTTAAGTAATTCGAAACTTTCTTGATGCAATTAAAATTCAAAGCTTTAACGATATTTGAGCTTTTGTCCTCTGCGTTACTGTTGCGCATGGAGGTTGTGAACTGGCAAGTTCCTTGTAGTTTGTTTTGCGTTCATTCGCAAATGCATGCATTGTGTTTTCTATATTTGCAGTTCTTTTATGATTTCATTTATCAATTCTTGCATAAGCAGTCAACCTACCGATCGTTTGCCGAAGCACGATGCATCCGAAGGATTGCATGGTTGCCTTCCTACGTCGTATGTCTTGATACCAGTCTTCCACTTGGGAAATGTTTTACTCGCGGTCTTCTTAACTACGAATTTCTTCTTTCCTGCTGGCCCGCGGCATTGGAGATAATTCTTTGTGCAGAATTTACTTGAAAATGCTCGAATCAAAGGGTTCTCAATATCATTTCGGCTCGTAAGGATTCTCCTTACTGCTCGTTTTCTTCCAAGGAAGACTTTGCATCTGGCGTTATTCTTGTCTTTTGGATTACATGGAATGCCTCGTCTAAATAATCTATCTTCAGTTTTGCGGCGTCCTACTCGAACTGGTCTCTTACATTCAGCTAAATCACTGCATTCTAAAGGCATTTCTTCTCCTGGTACGGGATTACCAAAGCCTTCTCGTTCATCTGACATTTCCTCAGGAGACGCTGAAAGCAAGATTACACGAAGAGATAACGGTCAAACTTGCATAAAAAGGGATAAAAGGGGATTGCACCTCGTTTTTTTCATATTTTACAGTTGTATCCACAGACGTAAGACTTAAAAAATTATGACAAGATATGTGGAAATCCGAAAACCGTAAAGACGAATCATTTGGAAAAAGACAAAAACAATGATAAATGAAAGGCCAAGTGGCTTCGCTCTGAAACTTTGTACGGTTTGAACTCTTCGCTGTATAGCTACCAAAATCGACGTATCAAATGACCGTTTTTGCAGCTTTTTGATTTTCACCGCGGTATTTATCACATTGACATCGTTGCCAGTTGAAAAAAAAATTGCTTTGCACTGTAAAGTAATAATTTTACTAAGAGCATTTTGCTGTAAACAGGTGAACTGCAATTGCAAGTGAACAATAAGAAAAGAACCTAATGAGCATGTCACTAGTGTAGGGCAAACAAAAATTCTGTGTTCCGATAGGCGTCGAAACCGCATTCCGGCCGAATGCTCTAACCTCTGTTAGACCAGATAGTCCCCTTAAAGGTTAGCCGAGAATTTTATTTTCTGGTTGTACAGTTTTAAAAAGCAGTGTGATAAATATTCACATTGTTAATTCTTTTATGAGGTATCTCGATGGCTACATCTTAACTGCAAGTTCAGCCTTGTCAGCATGCGTTTGTACAATATATGGCACTATGCTGGAGACGCAAGCCTAGCAGCATGGCGACCTATGGCTCACTGCAAGAGAGAAGATTAGTCCCACCCTCCCCTGAGGGTTAAACTCTTACTTTTTTTTTGTCATGACAATTTTACCTGAGTGAAGAAAACAAAGGATAGCGTACGCGAGAAATATGACGGCGCCGAGACTGGACAGCTTCGCCATCATAATCTTGCCTTCCTGTTGAAGGATAATTGTAGTATTATTAAAGAATAAGAAGGAATAGGTTGACTCTTTCGCCTCAGGAATCAAAACTTAAGCTTAACGTGGATTCAACGTTTGACTGAGTTCAAAACTGGAGTGACACTGGTTATATTGTTGTAACAGATGATTCTAGCTTATGAGTGTGAGGGTGAAATCGTAAAAGCTTCTTCTCAACCAATGTAATCGAGCAGTACTTTCCTGTGGTGCTGTTACAAGGTTGCTCTAACTTTTGAGTCTATTGGATAAAATCCTAACAAGTGATCATTCAAATTAAAGCTGTTGAGCCACACTTTCCGGTGTTGCTGTTGTTTTTTTCAGTAATTTTTAAATGAATTTGTGATTTTTTCTGAATTCGCCTTGTACAATCTTGGCAGCAAAAGAGTTTTTTGTAACATCATTTCATGAGCGTTGGAATAAAAAATAATGGCTTAGCCAACTGTAAGCGCAATATCACATCCGACAAGAGCATAGTTTTAATTTTAAATACTGCTTTAATATCAACCCATAAAACAGTTAATTATTTAAACAAATTTGAGTTAGAAATTTCAAGATAAAACAGTGATCACAAAAAAATTCGCTAAACTACGCGCTTTCGCAGAATCCCAACAGGAGATTGTGTGTGCTCGCTGGCTTAATCATGCGCTGTGTTTCATGGCGCATTTTTAAATGCTCATCTCAGTGGAAAAACACTGAGAAGAGCAAGGTAGATAATTACATAGTATAATATGATAAAAATGAAATCAGATCATTTTTCACGATAGGAATGCTTTGAGTTAGTTACGCCAACAGTTTTCTTAACGGTCTATTAACAGTAAAAGAAAAGAGAAGACATCCAAATTTTGCTTGACTTAAACCATCGAACTTTTTAATTTCATGAATCTGCATGCCGGTGATGCAGCAGATAATTTTGGAGAACAAAACCTTGCATTTTTTATATTGTAACCTTGAAGATTTTTCAACCGAGCTTAAAGGTAATAATATGTTTTACGAATAACATAAATTTTTCAGCTAAAAATGCTTTACTGAACATTTCAGTTTTTAACTAATCATTTTAAGTACCTAACTGAAAGAAAAGCATGCATGGTTGAACTTGCTATGGATACGCGATGTTTAGGAATAAGTTTCTTCATTATTTTTATGTAAAATAACGTAAAAAGCTACCAACTGACAAACGTTGACCTACCTTTCAGCGTAATGCTTTTCCCTTCCCTTTCGTCGTTTCTTGAAACAAGCCTCAGTAGTCTCGACTTGAATGGTGTTACTCAAAACAAACTGGCCTCTATTTATCTCATGAATCCTGTTCTGTTGTCGGAAATCTCTGTGAAAGATTGTGAAACACACTTCCTGACTAAACCGGGTCATTCTCTTCTTTGAATTTGCAGTAGTAGGCGTTTGCCGCCTAAGACAAGTCCGTTGATCCGGCCATTAATCACTGCAATGTCTCTTCCCGCCATCTTTGGCGCACCGTATTTTGCATGGTTAATTTCCAGGACAAAACGCAGACGGGTCAATAAACGCTTTATTTCTTGGGATTACAAGCGTAATGCACTTTTCCCGCCAAAATTAAAGCTTTCTTACACATTTTTGTTTTAATCTGTTGTTTTGCTGGGGCAGGTGCTATGGAACTGTTAACAAAAGGCTTCATAAATTTCTTCCTACTCTTGGTCATTAGGCTAAATTTATTTTATTTTGTTATCACCCAGGTCTGCTAATAGCCCCATAAAATACGAAATCCCACTCGCTATTAATCCTTCTTTCTCTAGTTCACTCTTTAAGCTTTCCTTTACTTAGATGTTGCCGGTGCTGATCAGCGAAAATCTTTCGGGTATATTTTGAAAACATCCCGGATAAAGGAACTTTCAGCGAGAGGGCAAAAGTAGAAACCACATATACACGCTCTTTCTGTAACGATGTATCTTATCCCTACGCACAATCTTGCTAAGGAGACTGCACTATGCATCTGCAGTGTTTTTGCTCAATCAAAGTTTTAATTATTTCGCGCTGTGATACAAAGTTTTCCTTTTGCGAAAGACTATCTCACAAACAGTTTCACATTATGCTAAAGAGTGACTAACTCTCTCCGAAATATATATATATATATTTTCTTACAGTTTCAACATTTCAAGTAAGCTTGTGACCAGTTTTAAGACCTTCGACAGCCTGGGGACATTCTCCTAATTACTAGTAAAGAAAAGGGTGACAAAGGTGGTGGTAAGCTAAGAAAATTAAACCTCTAATCCATTCAACCACCCGTGGTTATTTCCGGATGTTATTCGGCAATGTCTTTGCCTTTAGCAGCTGAGACTACATAATAAATAACATGAGGATAACAAAATAGTAGTGGAACACGCAATCCTTTCACCTCGGAACTTAAAATTGGCGAAATATTCAATTAACGCAGTACATCAATTTTTCACAAAGAGTATGTACAATTAGAGTAGGTGATTAAAGAGTCCCTCTCGCTCGCAAATAAATTATCATCCACTGAATTGTCAATTTATGGGAAGATATGTTGGCTTTTTAAAACAGGCGCTTCCTGATTCAGGGAACAAATCTCATATTGATCTCGGTCGAATGGACTCTGCCACTTCTCCTTGTAGAGGAACGTTCTAGTAGTCTTCACATGAACTTGTTTGACTAATGAACAAAAGCTTATGTTTTCCTTACTTGTTAGGAACTGGTTTACCACTTAAGTATCAGTTCTCGTATGTTTTCCAGTTAAACAATTTGAAAGAAAACAAATTTGGTTGAGAAAGAGCAACTGTGATTTTTTGGCTCATCTGGATTTTCTTCTTCCAGTTTTAATAGAAATAATCACCAAACCGCATGATACAATGAAAAATCATATCTATTTATACTTAGCACAATGTTCTACTACAATAATATTTGGATTTCTGTTGAATTGAAGGTACACTTAATCAAGAAAAATTCAGGTCCGTGCAGTATATCATATGCTATTTCTTTAACCTACAATTTTTCTTGTCATCTGATGAAGTTTCATGGCTTGATATTTTATTTGGATGTCTTATCTTCAATACAATTGAAATGAAAAACAATAAATCTATACTATTTCTATTGTAGACAGGGATTTCTTGTTTGTCTTGTGATTTCTCCTTTACTTATCGTGGTCGTTTTTTTTCTTTTTCTTTAGCACTATAATACGTCTTCAAACCACAGAGAGAAATTGTACTGGAAAGCATATTCTGGGAAACCACCTGGTAGTGCTAATGTTTCTTCTTGATTTCGTTTCAGCAGAATCCAACCAAACAAGATCTCAAAAAACGTTGAAACAAAAAAATACAGTTTTCATCAAACGTCCATGCTATCATTACCACACCGTTCCTTGCTACTAAAGTTTATCGCAATACGGAAAATACTGAACAAGACGTGAGATATATGTTTGTTCTACCGCGGGCGTTTTATTTTAGCCCAGTCGGTCTTTCTTCCTCTAAAACGCCGGCAATATCTGCTCAATTAAATTGAGTGATAGTTTCGTTTACTCCCTGAAGCAAAATATTCAGTACAATTATATAACAATGAAATATTCGCCGCCAAGAATGGCCGCCGGAAAGATTAGAACTGAACTTTCCCGTTTTGTTTCGATGTTAAGTGCCCGTTTTGTTATTCAAAATAGTTCTCTGTGCAAGGCAAAGCAAA
Organism: Siderastrea siderea; assembly: GCA_964030785.1. Lineage (NCBI taxonomy): Eukaryota > Metazoa > Cnidaria > Anthozoa > Scleractinia > Rhizangiidae > Siderastrea > Siderastrea siderea. The sequence goes on from OZ034971.1 coordinate 55,731,348, forward strand.
AAGGAATTCCAAATAAACGTATATTAGTTGTCTTTTGAGTTGTCCATAATATATGTTTTATTCTATTATAATTTTCGAGTTTTTTCGAAACGTGGAATAGAGTTATTCCTTTAAATAAATTTACTGCCACCTCCATGTGAACCTCGTTGATGTTTTTCTCCCTTCAACCATTCAGTGTGGCCTAAAACATACGTACCTTTAGAGCTCATATTAAGATTTATATTTATTTGTTTTGTAATTTTCAGCAATGTACATTCTTTACTCAAAAATTAGCTTTGTTTAAAAGTTGTTGTCATATTTTCCCAAAGTTCAGTTAATACTTCAGTTTCAGTTTTATACACAGTATATTTAACTTATTTGTTAATTTGTATATAAATATAATGAAATTAGTGAATTACAAATAAACTGCAGCACTGCATGGTGTTAACGCAAACTGACGTCAGTGGTGTTTTCTCAGCGGTGTTTTTCATATTGCACGGCCTATGTATTGCAAAGCGCTGTATTCAGCTGTTAGCTGTTAGCCGCTGTTAACCTCCAAAAAAGCTAGAGGAAACCTTGCGGTGGCCTAGCATCCCACTGAGAGGGGAGGAGTGGTAGTACGTAGCAATACTCTTGTTTGCTTCTTGCGACAGTCACTGGGTTAAGCTCCGGCTGTGTGCATAGGTCATCTGTGTCAGTGCGGACTTTGACACTAACCTGTAAACTAGAGGGGAGAAGAAGGAGGGGCAGATTGATAGAAACATGGCGGCGTGCAATGGAGGGGCGGACTATGAAAACAGAAGGGGTGAAGATCTTGGACTGACCATCGCCGAGTAAGCAAACAGTACAGAAAGAGTTAATATCCCGTAAAAATGCATTGACGTTTTGTAACCTTTTCACAAGTCGGTCGAAAACGCCGCTGTGGACGCAACTTTTTATCCATTTTAAGACGATTTAAATGGAGGAATTTGAAAAAGTGTGGATGATATAAACTGAATTCGTAAGGTAAATTGGCCACCATAAAGGAATTCAAAAGCTGACATTTTGAGCGTTAGCCCTCACGTCAGAAAGAATCATTTTCGGCAAAATTATCCATTGAAGATAAAGATCTCCTTTTCCCATCGTTTTACAGTGGACAATTAGCAAAAACGCATAAAAAGTATGCGTTTTTGCTAAAAAGTACGCACTTTCTATGCTTCGAAAGCTTTCAAGACCATCACACGCTTTTCTCTTGGTTTAAGGGTCTGACGCTAAATAGGGGAATCACTTTCCGGATAAAGAACACACTTATTCTTCTATTACTTTTCTTGAGTAAGGCTAGCGCCAACCGGTAAGAAAAAAATGGTGCAGTTTGAGTTACTCTAAAGAACTGTCTAGAAAAGAATTCTGCTGCCGACTAAAAATCCGTTTACCTTGGATTGATTTTCCAAGCTGCTCTTAACTCAATAGTACATCGTCAGAGGATATGCTTTATATTTAAGCAAATCAATGTCGCCTGAAGGCGAGCTGAAATTGTTTGAATGTAAGTCGGAAAACAATACACGCTGGACATTTTGGCACGCAGTAACCCACCCCACCCAAAGAGTACGTTCACAGTCAAGAAAAAGTCTCCTGTGTATACATATTTGAAAACTAAAGTCTAAGGCCAGTTTCAAACGTCGAACTTTACGTGTGAAGAATTTCATGCAAATAAGTAAAAGAGAAAGTTAGTTCTTTTCTTTTTTGGCTAATTTGCAAATTTTCGTGTTCACGTTACCGCAGAGTTTTTCGCAAAGGCTTCCCACTGGACACAATGATTTCAAAACTCTCCAACAACTAATATATGTGTAGAAAAAACTCTGAAGTTGATCTAATTCAAGAGCGCGACTTGAATCAAGATAAAAAGACGCTTACGTACCGTTGCGTGCATGCACATTTTGGTCACATAATGAAGCGATTTTCTTGTTATTTACTACAAGGTAACTCAACTGAATCACAACACCTGTTGCTCATTGATGAGAGGGAGCGTAGAAAATCTCCGAAAAAATCCTCCTGCTTGTGAAGGAGTGGATTATTCTGAAATCAATAATTTCCAAAACGATACACCTTTGTCACAATGTTGCAATAGATCTTCCTTGCATGCCTTATCACAGAACAAAGCACAGTTTTGGCTTTTTTATTTGTTAACTATACAATGAAAAATAAAAATAAACCAACACACGACTCTTTCTTTCTTAATCATGACCACGGAAAACCAAAAAAAAAAAAAAAAAAACGCGTACCAAAGCATACAGGTGGGAAATGATTGTCCGAATGTGGATAATTGCGTCAAGAAGTTGCCCCGAATGCATGCTGTAGGATAGCGAACACACACCGGCTGAAATTGTGGCAAGCAATGTTGCAGAAGAAGCCATCGATTCTAATTCAGTTATATTTTCAGGGCTAGACACAAAGTACAACTTCACTTTGCCTCTATTATTTGATACTCCATTGGCGGGCGTTAATCTGATTTTGTTACGAGACATGAGTTGCCCGAAACATGACCTAGTGTAACATCGTTTTAAAAAGCTTTAAAAGCTGACATTATAGTAAAAGCCAAAGAAGATAAAAATCAGAATTAATGCTAAAAATGACCAAGATAAACAGTTTAATTGGTTAGATTTAGAACTCAAACGAAGCCAAAATATGCTGACGCAAAAATAGTTTCCACCAACAGGATATATGAGGCCGGCTATTTTTAAAGCCAAAGAGTTGTTTTCTTCTATTCATAGGAGACCTAAAAATAATGGAGTCATCATTCACCTTATTTTTTCTGGCGTTTTGATTGATAGAGAAAACATTACGTCAGAGCAAATATTACCTACGCATAATGGTCCTGCTCACGCCAATCACAGTGCCAACTTGTTTTTTATCCAATGTTTTTTGCAATTAACGTTCTGGTCTTGCGCAGTTATGTTCTCTCACGAATCACAATCGCAACTAACGCTCAGGAGTCATGGGAAAGAGGTTTAGCTAGTTTTCTTGAGCAAAGCTGTAACTGAAGGAAGGAAACCAGTGTTTGTAAAGGCGCTGTTACCATGGTTACACTAGGCAATCTTTTTTGTAACTTGTAGCGCAATTTTGTTGCGATACAAGTTACAGGAAAAATTGCCCGGTGTAACATACCCTGGAATGAACGTCTCGTAACTTTTTTGTTACTGCAATCGTTGCGAGAAATAGAAGTCGGTTCTACTTTTCGCAACGATCCTCGCAACGCTGCAGCGAATTTTTCCAGCGTTGCGTAGAGGTGTTACACTAGGCAACGTTGCGTGCCGACTTGTTTCGCAACGACACAACAAAATTGCGAGACAAGTTGCAAGAAAAATTGCCTAGTGTAACAGCGCCTTAAGTTAATGTATTTCAGAATAGAAACGGAAAAGTGGAAGATCAATTTTTAACATGGGTGCAGGCAGGTAAGTCACCTTTGAGAAGTGCTGAAGAGATTGATTTGAAGAGCTGTGAACGTTGTTTTCGGCATCGGCAAATACCGTCGTTTTCATCTAAGCGTGGACACGTGACGGAAAAACATGTTCTTACTGGGTGCAAACAAGACATGTTTGACCGCCAAACATGACATGTTTGGCTGCCAAACTTTGAAGTTTGAAGGCTGTTAGAGCAGGTTTCGCTAAAATGGCAGGTGTCCAGAAAACGAAGAAGACCTAGAAAACGCAGTTTTTAGATGGTTTTCTTCGAGATTCGGGAATATTAACGGGCACATGAGAAAACATATTGACTTTGTCGAATATTTATGCAAATTTTGGCATTGAAACCCTATCACACACGTAGGAATGCAAGTTTAACGGCTGTCAAACTTCAAATGTTTGGCGGCCAAACATGCCACGTTTGATATCCAATTAAAACATGTTTTTTCTTCACGTGTCCACGCTTAGATGAAAACGACGGTAATTGAAGTGCTCGCCACTGGGTCTTTTTGATGTTCCTAAGCCTGCGGGTGGGAGCAAGAAAGTGTTCCGGCTCCTTAACTTCGAGTGTATTAAGGCTATGACGACAAAACCTCAAAGATAAATAGTAAGATCAAAAAATGGTGTTTCCTTTGAGGTCCGCAAATTACGTCATAATTTCCAAACGGCAGCAATCTTGGATCCACCTTCTTGGATTTCTTGATTTCTTTAATACTTCCAAAAACCACCAAAATTGGCCAAATATTAGTATTAAACCCAATAAAAGAACACTTAAATGATGTACGTTACCGCAATGTAGTCATATTATTTCATGAAAAACAGGAAAATTCAAAATTTGGGGGAAAAAACTGCCTGGTTGTTGCTAACATCAAATTTAGTGAATTTTAAAAAGTTGTTAACGCTCAAAGTCAGCGCGGACTCTCCGTTCGCCTTCCCCGTCAGGCTAAATACCAAAACTAAAAATATCGAGTTTTAACAGAGACAGAGTCTGAAGCTAGTTTGATCATTGGCACAGGGCTTGTGGTAGAAAAAAGAAAATGAGACACAATTTTCCGTTCGGATACTCCTGTTGGGAACTTTGGACTACACTTTCAGCCAGTACTGTGACATTTTTATCGATTATAAGGTTAGGCTGAGATCGTCGGCGTGTGATGATAACAATAACTTTGTTCTGACTGGGCATTCTAAAGCGAGCGCGCGAAAGAGACGCGCAAAGGTTGACTCATAGGGTTTATATTGGAGATGACTACCTCTAAAGACGTTCCATTTAATTTGGAAATTTTCCTGTTGGGAAAACCAAGCAGCCTTACCATTTGCACACCAACGGAAGATATCGGGCTTTTTTCCTGTGAATGGTAAACACTTACTGTGCCGAGAAGCAGTATCAATGTTAACTCGTACAACGCTAAAAGCGGGATCGTGGTTCAGTTGTATACTTGGTGGTTCGGGACAGCGGGACGGACGGGACGAAAAGCGGATTTCATGAAATGGTCTCTATAATTTGAGCGCCCTTTTGACTATTTACAGAAGTTCCTGCTATTCACTATTAAAATAAGATGACACTCTTACCTCTCCTATCGTCTCCCGACAACCGCTCACATCTTCATACTAAATTGCGATCTATACTTTGATAAACCAAGGGGATGAGAGAAGAAGGGGAAGACTTGTCAAGTCAAGGGAATGTCAAGGAAAACGAGTTCCAAAACTCTTACCCCTTGCTTTGTTCACCCTACGACAGCTGTCCTCGCCAACCTCATTACCTTAGCAGCTTAGTGAGAGTGCTTTTAGGCAGAGCCAAATTATTAATTCTTCCCTTCGTAAAATAATCCGTGCTCATTATTTTTTTCCACTTTTTCAGTTTTCTAGAGTACAAGGAAATGGTGCTTTTTAATTCATATGGCACTGACACGTTCAATGGGACCACCCGACTTCCTTTCTATTGATTTTAACTTTTATTTAACTGTTAATTTCATTCTTTCGCGAATCTAAATGCGCTGTGCGCATGCTTGAGAGATTGCAAGCTGAGTAAAGATTCAAAATATAATATAACATATATGCTTCTTAGTCTGACACTCTGCCGATCATTTTCCCGCGAGCCTGCATTTTCTTCTTCAGAGCTCGGAATTCTTCCGAAGTGTACTGCTTCTTGGATGTTTCCTATGGAAACAAATTTCAAAATTTAATGTGCAGCAAGGACAATCAGCCAAAATGTGAAACAACAACAACAACAACAACAACAACAACATCATCGTCATCATTATCAACAACAGCAGCCTCAACAACAACAACAACAACAAAAAGGATTCAAAGAGCTTAAGAGTAAATAACAATAGAAGAGGGTCAATCCCCATGCTCTCAATACTGATACCTACTAATAAAATAACTAGAGTAACTCAGTCGACCCTCTCTCCTCCGCTGATGGTTTTATTTACATATATATTCTCACACTGCCATTATTACACCTTAAAAATAAAACGAAGACAGGCTGACTGGGCGCTGTACGACGCATTGTAAGATAGGCTAATGTACGCCTCTACTGATTTCGTGGATTAATCGTTTAAATTGTATTAATACCTTTCTTTCTGGGCGTTTTTTCTCTCCTCTTTTCTTCTCACTGAGGAATTAGAAGAGTATCAAAAGATTGAGCGAAATATAATTAGTAGTGAAGAGGCCAGGACCTGGTGATAAAATGTCCTAGTATAATACTTTGTTCCAACGTAACTGAAGGCTTTCGTTTCTTTTAATGAAATTGAAATCAATAAAGGTGATGATAATGTTGAATCCAAATTGTTGGAGTGTCACGTCATGTAAGGTTGCATGAAAATAAGATTATTTCTGCGGACTATGAAGAAAGTAGATCCTCGCTTTCGAATTCAGGTTTTTATTAATGTAGGTTAGAGGTGTTTACAATAGCCACTTCGCCAATCAAAGTAAGCGCGTGCATATCTATTTTTTTTTATTACAGTGACTCACCTTGTCTTAAGTTCTTTTTCTTTGTAAGTTGTGTCTTCTTTACTTTCCGCTGGATTGTTTTTTATTTCGCTTTTTTTGGCTGCTTGTCCCCCCAGAAACATACTTGCTTTCACTGCTTTTCCGATCCCTTGCCAGCGGTTAGTAAGCGGCTTTATTTCCTCCAACGGGTGACGTTTCTTTTTTAATGCTTTCAACTTTTCGTTCTGTGGCAGGGAAATTGCACGCTCAAGAAGATATTTGAACAATGGAATTTCGTTAAACCGGTCAACTCGAAGTCTTAATTTTGTGATGACAACCTTTCTCAGCAACTCCAGCGTTTCTGGACTACGCCGAGCAATCAGTCGCTGAAAGCTCGCTTTGCCAAGCTCGTACACTTCCAACGTTTCAACGCACTCTACGCTAGCACAGAACTCTGGAACATCAAGAATCATTTCTACGTCTCCTATGACGTCATTTGGTCCGATGGTAGTGGCTTGTATTTCGCGTTGCCGGAGTCTGGTCTCCATAGCAGCGAAACCGTGTTCCAGTCGTCGACGTCGCCTTTCAATTACGGTCAGAGGTCTCACAAGGTCTTCCAATGCATTAAGTTCAATCTTTTCCTCGCCATCGCCCAAGTTTATATCTCGTTTCTTCGCTGCCCTTCTCGGGTTCAGAGCCTCGTACTGTTCCTTGCACTTGCGCGGATCGGACAGCACCTTTGCGGCGCCTTTAGCGATGAAATAAACTGAGTTACACGGGGAACCTTGTTCCACAACGCGATTTCCAAAATTCACTTTATGCATTTTCAGGTTTTCGATCAGCAACGATTTCAGTGCTGTAGGCCAGGAAACGAAGAGAGGACAAGTAAGAACAAAGCTCGACTTCTCCTTCCATTCAAGATTATAGACTTGAAACGACTTCTTGTACAGCTCCTCGTTGATAATGATCAGCTCGGTGAGTTCATCAGCAATGACTGTAGCATTTCGTTCTTTTTTGTCGCTCATCAACACCATCTCGCCAAAGCTGCTCCCGCTTTTCAGACTTCCCAGATCGGTGCCAAATAACGCACGTCTCTCCTGCATACTGCATCTGCGGTCATGGTGAGTATGGAATTCGCCGTGATGTTCATCTTCTTTCCTGGCGTACATTGACGCTGATCCCTTGAGAATCACATAGAAACTATGACGAAAAAAAATCTGATTGAAAGAGGCTCAAATGAACTCAGCGTACTCATACTCACAGATGAGAAATCGTCAAAACAACTATCAGCGGCTAAATTACCACTTGGCTAAAAATAGCGCCGTATTGATTGTAACATCGCCTCACCCAACTTGAGATATTGGTCCTGGGCCCGGACTCCCAAATTTTAAGCGATGAAGGTGGTTTTCAGATCTTTGTGGGGTTGGCATCCACGATTTTCTTTTTTCATTCCAACGGCCCTTTCTAAGACCTGCTTTTCCCGCATAGTCATAAACTGTGCAAAATACCTCTATATTAGGAGGCACCGTCCATAATGTGTTCATTTCAATGCAGTCAACGACAAACATCACATACCAGTTGCCTCTGTCTCCTTGCCGTACGATCAGGTGATCCTTCTTCACTTTGATGAATTCAACATGTTTTATGACATAAACTAAAATATCTGTCGAGAAAGAAAAAAGCTTCAACTTAAAGTTCTCTTGATTTCTTTTACATGGGAAATATACACTTTCCACGCAGGAATTATTTGTCAACTTTTCAAATGGCTAAATTGCCGCTGGCTATTCTGGCTAATTTTGGTCAATCAGTCAATCAATCAAGCATCAGTACAGTATAGCTCATTTTCAAAATTGACCTAATTGGTCAACTACTAAAAGCGTAATTCACATGTGAAGGAAAGTCGAAGATGAAAACAAAACCACAAACCCTAAATTAGCCAAAAATATACATATATATAATTTGCAAAAATATTTACTTTTGTTTAAGTAACAGGATTTCCACGTAATATTATACAGTGTGTCAAGGTTCCAAGGTTCTTCCTCCCTTCCTCTTAATTAACCTTTTGAAAGCGGTTACAGCGATGGCGAACCCTTAGTACTCTTTGGTTGGTCTCAGTTGACAATAGCGGCCTTTTATACCATTTCCGGCTAACCGAAATACCAGTAGTTTTGTTTGGCAAAGTGCGCGGCCTTGGACTATTAAAATAAAATAAAAATTGTCTTACCATCCTCTAGATTCTTGAACAGGGGGCTCCTGTGTCGGATCCAAGGCAGTATTCGAAGAATATCGTTCTCGTATCTTAGCTTTGGCGGTCTGCAAAGTAGCTCCTCAGAAAACTGTAAAGACGTGTCTGACATGACGATGAAATGACTGTCAAAACAACAACTTATCATTAGCTAAATAAAAATCTTTCGTTGTTGTGTACAGTTTTGACGTCACAAAGATTTCTTGTTTGCAGCGTTCGCTGGATTTTTGCGCACGCGCTGTTCCACGTGGTTTGATTGCGACAGCTACGCCATCCTCTGCTTGCGTGGTAGACTGTATTTTTAAACAGCTGTGTCGGTTATAGAATATTAGTCGTTCTGAAGAAGTAGTCTGAAGCTTCTTAGACTGGTTAGATTGGTTAAAATGGAATAAAAACAGACCAAATTTACGCACGTTATTGTAAAAAAGCTTTAAAATTGGAAAGACCACAGTGATAAGACGCTGAGAATTGCCGGATCTTTAGTAAACCTGATCAGTAAAATACACAAAGTAAAGGGATATACGATAAGGCGGATCCTTACGGCGCTAGACGAAAACAGAAAATTTGGATATGTAAAGCAAAAAATATATGTAACAAAAAATTGCCCGATAGTTCATTTTGCAATACACGTTATCGTACGCTGTCTAGAATACTCCACCATACGAAGGACGGGGTGGTTGAGAGTATGTGAAAAAGGAAAGGAGGGCTCGAGATCAGTTTTACGGAAGATATATAACGACATTTTACGTTGATTCACGCCAAGCCCAACTTAATACCATTCACAAAATTTTGCTTGTTGGATAAAAAGTCACAGTTCACAAAAAATTAAAAACTCGGTTCTTATCTTAGGGATTTATATTGTTATGGAAAGTCGCAGCTCACGACCGGCAACCAAACTAGCAGATCATTGCATTTTCACGTCCAAGTGGCCCACAAAAATGCCACAAAACACCTTGTATTTCATAAGCAGCTCAGAATATGTTGGAAATAAGCTACTTTAGTGTAGTCACCTGTTCTTGCGATTTCGCGAGATGGAAAGAGGCGCAGAAATTGAAGCCTTTTTTTCGCAAAATTTTGGGGCTTCGAGCGCTTGTTTTCTCTGAATTCGAGACAATAAGAGTAGCCGCAAAATTAGTGAGCTCAACAGCCAAACTTGTATTAAGCTGCCCTGAATTAAACAATCACCTTCTATAAAGCAGCGATTATAAAAATCTCGTCTAGTCTCTAAAAACTCTCCCTTACTTGCTGTAAAACTGAAATGTTTTCTTTTAGCAGACACCGCGTATAAGCAGACGCAGGAACTATTTACAAAATCCCACTGAGTTATTTTCTATTGTCGGTCATTTTGTCAACGAATAGCATATGACCGGTATCGACGAGTATCATTAGATAATTTATCGTTTTATTATTATTATTATTATTATTAACATTCCTTCAATACCAATTTTTATTTGTACGCTTCTACTTTGATTTACAAAATTCTTCGATTGCTCAGTAAACACTCACGCAAAATAAAGTTTATTTTACGTGAATTTTGATACCTCAAGCGAGCTTTTGATTTATAACAACATTTCGTATGATTACGCAATAATAATAAAAATAATAAAAATAATAATAATAATCATGATGAAACAGATAATAAGTACACAGTGAAATATTGTCGGAAAAAAATTCCGAGCCCCCAGTAGGAATCGAACCCACGACCTTCCAGTTACCAGTTGGATGCTCTAACCACTGAGCTATGGTGACTCATATGGTGAGTAGGCCGCAGGCTTGGGGTTAAGTCTCAGGACATCGCATCTCGCGAGTACACTGGACACTAATCATAAGCAACACACTAAATTACCTGCATCTCGCAAGCACATTAAATAAGTGTTGTGTACACTTAGAGATTTAGTGAACCAGCCAACCACCCAATGCTATAAAGATGAAACAAATAATAAGTACACAGTGAAATATTGTCGGAAAAAAATTCCGAGCCCCCAGTAGGAATCGAGCCCACGACCTTCCAGTTACCGGTTGGATGCTCTAACCACTGAGCTATGGTGACTCAGCATTGGGTGGCTGGCTGGTTCACTAAATCTCTAAGTGTACACAACACTTATTTAATGTGCTTGCGAGATGCAGGTAATTTAGTGTGTTGCTTATGATTAATGTCCAGTGTACTCGCGAGATGCGATGTCCTGAGACTTAACCCCTAGCCTGCAGCCTGCTCACCATATGAGTCAGCATAGCTCAGTGGTTAGAGCATCCAACTGGTAACTGGAAGGTCGTGGGTTCGATTCCTACTGGGGGCTCGGAATTTTTTTTCCGAGAATTCTTCACTGTGTACTTACTATCTGTTTCATCTTTATAGCATTGGGTGGTTGGCTGGTTCAATAATAATAATAATAAAAATAATAATAATAATAATAATAATAATAATAATAATAATAATAATAATAAAATACAAAAATAACAAAATATTGATTTCCAAAAGTTTCTTTTTAATTTATTTTACATTAATAAGAATAATAAAGAAAAATAAAGCAAAGAAATGGTAAATGCAAGACAGATGCAGATAAAAACGGTATTCCCTTCTGCGCGCGTGGGACTTCACGAGTTTAGATGATCGGTAAACTAGAAAAAGGCGGCTTGCTAAAGCTGTTCTCATCCGTACGCTTAATACAGTTGAAACCTGAATTGAAAGTGGCTGTCAAATCAACTCACTTTACCGTCATCCGCTGAATCGCTCGTTTCAAAAATTTGTGATGTGAAACAAACTCAGTCCTACAACTGCACCCTTTTAGACTTTTGTTTTCAAGGCCACTTCAAGTAATCAAACAGTTCTCCGCAATGACGGCCATTTCAGCGGCCATATTTATTGTTTTCAACCTTGAGCCCAGAACTTTCGCGCATGTATGACGACGCGGGAGCGGCCTTTGGGTTTTTCTTCGCTCGTAAAATTAAAAGCTTAGTTTTTATCAGGATCAATTTAGAGCTGATAAGCTAGGACGTTCTTGTTGTTTTTTCACGAACGAAAACACCTATACAATTTTTCTGAACGGATCTTGAACATTCCTCGACAGACTTTATCTTGTACTTTTAAAAATTGAAGTCGACGAATATTTTAGCTGTGTGTGCTTTTAAAAAAAAAGTGCTCGTCCATATCAGAAACAGGATGAACATTGGAAAAGGTGGAAATGGCTCTCCGTATACATCCCAATTGTTTGTCGATTCTTGAAAACGAAAAACTAGTGTAAAATGGAATGGAGCCTCACATTCCTTGCCAAATCAATAGCGAAAAGAAAAAAATAACATGAATGGGTCATGAATATTTGATGATCATAATTGTACAGTCAGAATTATTTTTGTCGGGACGAAAGAAATGATCATTACAAATGAAAACCCTTCAGAGCTCGAATCCACACTGGCATTAAAATTTATGCTCTTTGTCAGTTCACGCCGGCAGAGCGCATTGTTTGAGTGTTCAGAGACTATTTATTTCACAGGATGTAGGCTAAGTTCGCTCTTTGTCTGGTTGTCAAACAAGGAAATAACCATAGCAATTTACAAGTCACCTTTTTGATTGCTTCATTAATTAACTTAACCGTCGTCGACCATTTATTTCAATTTTTTGTCATTTTTTTCGATTTTCAAATTGATTCGCTTTTTCTTTCATTTAAAAATCAAATTGTGTAACAGATAAGAATACAGTAGCAAAGGTAGTAAAGACCTTAGAAATGCTGATGATTTCCACTTGACCGACTTCTGAAAAAGTAAGTTGCAAATTAATTAAAAAATTAAAAAACGCCCCGACATTTTATCAATAATTAATAAGCTACCACTTTGCATGTCTTTTGCATATATAAAACAAAAGAAATTTAAGTGGAGGATGAGTGATTGTATTTTGGTAAGAAATTAAAGTGAGAAAAAAATATTGAAAAAGCAGAGAGCAAAACGTCCCACAGGCATGCCTGACATGCCTGCTGTGGGTCACTCTGCACATTTCCCGCCAAATTTCAGTTGTGTTGCGTGACATGATGTGACGGAAATATGAATTACAAACAAGATTATTCAAAATTATTCATGGCTTCATATAGCAATGTAGTGGATCGCTTGCCGGTGTTTAGTTAATCGGGTTTTACTGTTGCTACACGCTTGAAGACGCGTGTGTGGAGATTTAGTTTAGAATGCAGCGATTTGATGAGGACCAGGGCATTAGTTTTCAAGGGAAGAAAAGAAGGTCAGGTTCTTTCATATGCCTGATTATCTTGGCCGTAACTACATTTGTTTTGCTCGTAATATCAATCGTGTTTATTACACTGTACACCTTGGAAAAGTCAAAGCCGGGGCCAATACCACAAGTTCCAAAAGAGCAGAAATACTGTGGGACAAGAGCGTGTTTTGAGACTTCAAAAGGTATGCTGGTATTGTCCTATTTCCTCATAATGGTACGTTTTGAACGTAACATTTTGGTCTCTATCTGACCCCGAATACACGCATTATATAAGCCATTATCGCGATGGCATCACTTGCTAGAACTGTTGTATGGTATACAGGATATACCATAATTTCTTAGTTTTTCTTTCCGATTCAAACCTTGTAATCCTAGGGGATTATCTCACAATAGCCGTGAATTGCACAAGAAGACAACAAACGGAAGACTTTTGGTGGTAGTAAAATTAGTCAAATTACGCCATTGTGAAAATGACTTTTTTCGCAATATACAGTGTACTTGTCCGCGTGCGTGTAATCTAATGGCATCATTTTGCAGTCAGAGAACGCTTTTCGTTTAATTGTCACGTGATAAAGACAAGCTCGCCCTTTCATCGGTTCCATGAAGCCTATTTGCAGACCCTAGATATTGCTAAAAAAAATTCTCTTTTTTTCATACGAGTTCCAGATATCGTGAGGAAATTATCATCTGCTTATCTTTAAAGGAATTTAATCGAAGTGATTTGTTTATTTAAAGCTTACCTCAAAAGCGCCCGAAAACTTTTCATTTTATTTTAGCATTTTGCTTGGCGCTTTAAACATGTAGCCGCAAATTAGGGTAGCCTCTAAATCAACACGCTGAAAAGCCCTGGGAAGCACCGGTGTTGAAAAGAAATTGATTTACCTGATTCTATAACTTTTTTGGAGGAAATTTTCTTATTTTCATTTGCGGTAAAGAAGTTTTCGTGGTTTTTGTGGATTCATAAATTGTCCTTTCTATCGCTGTCCTGTGTTTAGCATGGCTGGAGATCATTAATGTTAATTCGACTGTATCGAGACTAATAAAACATGACCCATGGACAACAATAAACAGGAATAAAGTGTCTTGTGTTTTTGTGGATAACTCATGCCAAATTTCTCTAGAGTCCAGCAGGATAGTAGCCTCCCACGCAGTCGTTTTTAGGGGAGTCATAGTACCCTCGACTGCGTGGGAGGCTAGCAGGATAGCGCTTCTCGTGTACCAGTTGTTTGTTCGTTCGTTTTAAAAATGAAGTTTAGGGACGGTCCATTACTTATCTTACAAGAAGGCTTCATGGCAATGCTGCAAGACAATCCCGATTATGAAAGAGTGCGGTCTCAGAGTGTCAGAGCAATTGTGAATACACTCTTTTTTTTAATAAGAGCCTTATTTATAAGAACGTTGAGGCTGAAATTGACCCAGATTTTAAGAACATACTAAGAACGTACCCAAGCTGACACGAGATAAGGCAGTAATTTTGTTCAGCTCTGCGGCCGTTTTTGCATCGAGCTAAAAACACATCATGAGTAACAACATGAATTTCTATCGAATCACATTTTCTTTCTTTTTTTTTCTTTTAATGTAGAGCTCAGGCTATATTTTCTTTCTTTCTCAACTGTGGAAGAGTAATAAAGTGAATTTTGCTAAGAAGAAAAAACAACAACAGCATGTATGTCAAAGAAATTTGACATGATACAGCGCCCAATGGTATTTTTAAGGTTTCCCGGTCACGTTTATATCAGTTTTCTGAACTTCTATACCATGTAACTTAAGAACATGCTAAGAACATTTTAGGCTCAAAACCTGAAAAAAATAAGAACATTCAGTTTCGGTTCAGCCTCAGCCGCAAAATTAGACGTTCTTATAAAAAAAAAAGAGTGTACTGCCTGCAGAAAGGTACTCGCGGGGCTGCGAGACTGGCTCGCGAGTGTCTGCGCTTTCGGTAGCTACGTGTGGTATGTCAGTTTCTAATAGAACTTCAAGAGTGTAGGAGTGGAATTCCTTTGTTCGATGTCATAAACAACGAAAATAGAAGTTCGAATTCCGTTTTCCGATTTTAAAATGTCATTTCGAATTCCGTTTTCCGATTTTAAAATGTCATTTCGAATTCCGTTTTCCGATTTTAAAATGTCATTTCGAATTCCGTTTTCCCATGACGTCGGTAATCATTTTCTAGTTCTTTACGTTGGCTGATAAAATATTCCCTCTGTCGGTTGATGTTTTAATATCAAATTTAAAAATTTTTCATCAACTGTACGCTTGCAACTGTGCCCTTTGCTGCCAGTTGATGTAAAAAACGTTCACAGTATTTCACTTGCCGTTAGTCTTTCATTTCTTTAAAAGAAACAGTGAAGCAAGTGGTACACAAACACACTTCTTCGCTCTTCTTTTTTCTCCATAGATGTCTTCAAGCAGCTGAACCAGAGCGCCGACCCTTGCACTGACTTTTATGAATACGCATGCGGTGGCTGGGAAGATGAGAATGCACTGGGATCTGGGGAGACATCCGTCACTGGCTTCTCTTTGGTCAGAGAGAAGAGCTACCATGTTCTTAGGGAGGCTCTGGCAAATGCCAAGAAAAATTACTCAGACGTGAGGACATGTTTTATTGCTTGCACTCATTCCTTATTCCTCATTCCTTCGTTCGCCTATTTTTCTTGTGTTTTAATTCTCACTGACGCGCTGCATTTGCACAGCAGAGCAATTGGGTCTAAACCAAACTTGTTTAATCTTTACACCAGTCACTATGTATAAAGGGCACGCATCGGACAAGAACTGCTTTAAGAACCCGGTTCGGAACATTCTGTTGACACTGAACTGTGGCTGGAGTAGTTTTCCTGCGAGTGTACAAATTGCTCAGACCAAGTGCAGATTTGTCTGGACAAAAGTCAGTGCTGCAAAACAAAGTTGTTTGATCGTTTACACAAGTGGTGATGTGTTGGCAGGGTTCAGATGAAAAACGCGTTGAGAATCCAGTTTGGAACATGCTGTTTAGACTCAATTCAACAGAACCTGGACAAGTTTGCATGTGAGCTGACTTGTATTTTGCCAGCTAAAACTGTCGGTGCCTTTCATGCCCACTTAAAGATGGCGGACATTTGCGTTTTTCGTTATTTTGAAAAAGCGATTACGTTTTCAGATTCATGAAGTTTCAAACATATAAATTAAGCACTGTTATACTGTTTTGCGGTCGCAGTTTATGTTTAGACAAATTTGGTTGATCATTATTAGAAAACTGCTGGAGTTGGCCTAACGCAAGATGTTACGATAAAAACGTTAAAAAAGCCTAGCTCGAGAAATTGACATTTCCGTTGGCTAGCCTAAAGAAGCAGCGGAAAATTGGTTTAAATTCAACCAATTTTTAATTGTTTTCTGTTTCTGTGCTAAAAACGTCCATCGGCCGCTATGTTGCACCGTCCTATTAAACCACAAAGATTTTTTCCAGTTTTTAGGAGTTTTGAAGCCTTCTAGTTGGAAGCTTGTGTGTTGATAACGGCTCTTCATTGTGGTACACGTTTTAGGACTCAAGATATCTGATACTGCCGTCTCCCTTATTTTTTTAAATAGAGTTTGACTTATTACTTTTAATGTAAGATTATTCTTATGGGTTTTTTCTTTTCCTTCAGAATGAAGCTGTGATGAAGACAGTAAAGTTCTACAACGTTTGCACTGATACCGCGGCAGTAGAGGCACGAGGAGACGCTCCGCTGAAGACTTTAATCAGCTCTTTGGGAGGATGGAACGTGACGGGTAGTATGACGCCTTTATCGTCTCTGGATATCACGCAGCGGATTGGCAGAGTATCGAGCAATCTTTTCATGAAGCCGTTTATTGACATCAAAGTGTTTCTCGATCCACATGACTCTAACAAACACATTCTGCAGGTCAGTTGTCTTTTGCACTTTTTTGGCGAAGTTTAGTAGTGACTTTTTGTTATATAAAGCAAAGTAATCCTAAAGCAAAATCCAATCATATTTGATCAAATGGCGGTGTTAATGTATAATGTCTTTCGTGCAGAGGCGAAGATTGAGCGGAGGACCTCCTCCCCAGTCTCTTCGCGGCTTATAGACGATCATCGTTTTCGCGGCGTTACTTTTACTGCCAGCCACGCCGTCGAACGTGCACGTGCAATCAGTCCTACAGTCGATCGATAAAAGGGCTCTGGCAAATGGAAACGAATGTTTCTGAGAATGTTGTTTTGACTTACAAAGTCTTCTCTGATTTTCTGAGAAAACAATGGAACAAACAACAGAACAATGGACCCTAGCCCTGAAAACAATAGAGCTGCGTGATACCAATTAAATTAGAGGTTGTTAAGAGCTGCGTGGTATCTGGATGTATTGGGGTTGTAGCTAATATTATCAAACAATAAATGCAAATAAGTGTAAACGTAGTAGAATTTTAAACAACAACTGTTTTTGTTGATGGAGTTAACTTAATTTCAATATCTTAATTGAAGTCCCCTCTTATGATTTTACTTGATTTGATTTTAGTTTAGGCCCGGCGAACTGGGAATGGCTAAGTTCTATTACACAAAGAATACGTCAGACTACCGGGCTGTAAGTAAAACTTTCACCCCGCAAGAGCGGGACAAACACATTGAAAATGTTGCTAAAAAAGTTAACTCAGGAATAGGAGCCATGAGTCGAATTCGGGATTTTGTCAAAAGAGACACCTAGTTTCGATCTATATATGCTTAATTACTGTAGTGAGGTAGGGGATACCCTAGGACAAGGGCACTCAAATGGACTCCAAAAACTTCAGAATAGATATGCACGCCTAATAATGAATTTGAGCAATGATACTACTACCATTGAGGCTTTAAATGCCTTCGGCTGGGAAACTCTAGAAACTCAACGGACAAAGTCAAAAGCAAAACAAATGTATAAAGTGGTCAGCGGCCTGGCACCTGACTCCCTTGCAGATCTTTTCTCTAGTAAGAAAAATACAACACACTGTAACCTCAGAGGCTCCTCCACCTCTCTACAATTACCGCTACCCAAAACTGAATGCCTAAAGAAACGTTTTTGCCATAGTGGAGCTAAACTGTGGAACTCGCTTTCGGCACTACGTGAATCTGAAACCCTTCTTATCTTTAATAATAGAATTAATGCACACACTTTTTCCTGATTTTAGAAAATTTTTAAGAATATAATTAGTAAATAATATAAGTAACTAGATATGTAAGTTCTTTTTTTAAGGAGTTTTATTGTAACCACACGCCCCTTGTGGAAATCAGCTTTTTAAGTATTAAGTTAGTTACGGCGCATGTGTGTTTAAATAAAGTTTTACCTTCCCAACTCAAAATTTAGGACCATCTTGTCACTATAGGAAAGTACTTCTCAATAGCTTTCATTTCACACTTTACGAATTCTTTCAATCTCAAAAGTTAGAACCACTTTGTACAGCATAATAAACAGTACCACAGTAAACTACTGCTCAGTAGCTTCTATTTGAATGGTCGCACTTTGGGATTTTGTCCACAAACTCAAAAGTTAGAACCACCTTGAACAGCATAATAAACAATACCACAGAAAAGTACTGCTTAGTAGCTTTCATTTGAATCGTCACACTTTAGGAGTTCTTCCAGTCTCAAAAGTTAGAACCACCGCGTACAACATCATAACATCACTGCATTTTGACAGGTTTTTGTTGGTTTTGGGGATGCACATTGCTAAAATAATTAAGCCGCCCCCCTGGGAGTTTAAAATCAATTTGTCTCCTGGTTACTGTAGTGCTTGGAGCCTAGGAAGTGGATTGTTTTGCCTTGAAGGGTTGGGGCGGAGGGAAAGGAAAGCAAGTAAGTCCTGTTTTCACACTATATTGCAGGTTTGTCCACTAAAATGAGTCAGAGGTGAAGGTTGTTTTGATGCTGTTTTAGGTTCGTGATGCTTACAAGACGTACATGAAGAAAGTCGCTAAGCTTTTAGGGGGTGGTCCTGATTCTGATGAGCAGATGATGAAAGTCTTTGAACTGGAATCCCAGTTGGCAGAGGTTAGTAGGAGGAAGAGAAAAGCGCTCTGATTAGGTATTGCCAGAGGTGAACATTTCTGTCTGTGGCTATGTAAGCCAGTAGCTGATTGTCAGGCCAGTCTTTGTTGTACGCTTTGCAAGTTAGAGATCATTAAAGTGGCTTGTAACTGGTCGTAACGAAGTATATGTTGAATAACGGATCAAAGAAGTGGTATCTGAAAACAGAGGGGTAGGGTCAGGGATCAGTGGGGTGGTGTCAGGAATATGGAGTATGGGATCAGGATTTGAAATCACCAGTGGTGTTAGCCTGCAACGCGGACGTCCTTAGTTCTTCTCAAGCAATCCATTCCAAGCATCTCAAAGAATGTCACGCAATCCACTCCAAGCAGCTCAAAGGATGTTACGCAATCCATTCCAAGCAGCTCAAAGAATGTCACGCAATCCATTCCGAGCAGCTCAAAGAATTTCGTCCCAATTCACGCAATCCATTACAAGCAGCTCAAAGAATATCACGCAATCCATTCCGAGGAGCTCAAAGGATGACACGCAATCCATTCCAAGCAGCTCAAAGAATATCACGCAATCCATTCTAAGCAGCTCAAAGGATGTCTGCTTGGAGGCTACACTGGTATCACAAACCTGGGAGTTGGAATCAGAAACCACGAAGAAAGGATTTGGGAGTTTTTGTAGGAAACAACATGAACAATTTTTGTGGGATCCTAAAACAAAGGTTGTGACGCTTTTGGGTTCATAGATTCCATCTCTCACGCAGAATTAGACCACGGAAAAAGTTCTTGTATATATTTGTGAATATGTTTCTATGTTTCGTTTACTGAGGCTAAGTTTAGACTAGACTAAAAGTATCCGGATTCGTCACATCTTGGGTGCTCGGATTCGTCAAGTGTTTACATTACAGGGTAAGCGGATTCCTAATAGTTATAGTTCGAATCCAGAATTAGGTGATTGCTTCACAGAGCGATCGTAGACTAAAATGTGAAAAACATCGTTCAGATTCTTAAAAAAAGCGTACATTAGGCAAAGAAGACTGAATCGTCTTACGGTCATATTTCTTCCACTGAGAACAAAAACAAGAGGTCGGTATTAGACTAAGAAAAAAACGACAAACTTGTACTCATCACCCAGTCCGGGATTAATTCAATATAGTGAAATTCAGTTTCTATAGCGCCCTACGTTTTTATATCGAGAAAATCTTGCTAATAAAATGCACGATTTGAAGACGCGAAGGCCATAAAAGCCGTAGAAAGCCTTCGGATATACTGAATAACCCGTTTACACACTGCAAAGATTCCGGATTTGAGTATTCGAATACAAGGTATTCGGGTGTTTGAGACGCAATCCGGGTAGTTTATCTTTTGTCCTTTTGTTAGTTTCGTCCTTTTGTGTGTGAACGAAAAAACGAATCCTGTACCAAAAGTCACTGGATTCGTCACAACAACAACGAATAACCCGGTAACTTTTGCTTTAGTGTAAACTTAGCCTGAGAAAAAACCGACTCTCGTTTTACTTAGCTTTTTGCTTCACTACACAGCTTGATAAAGACGCCGAGGAAACTAACATCATTGAAGCTCTGAAGAAAGATTTTCCGGCTGGTGGAATAATCTTTGACCTGAGAACAACATTACAGGCACTTAGCGATATGGCTAAAGTCGATGTAAGTTTTAAAGATAAAGAAAATAGGGCGATTTATGATATTTGTTTATTAGAGCGGTCTAAGCCACATCATCGGCAGGTACTTCATATCAAGATGGGCGGGAAAAATTTGAATCGGCTTCTGCAAAATACCTCAAGTAACGAACCCGTGCCTAGGTGACGTTCGAGTTTAATCTTTTATCATTTTCATATTGGGGTGGTAGCTTCTTGTGGGTACATTTACTTCAGTAGAGTCTGTTCTCTTAAGTATGTAAGAAAAGTACATGTATAACAGGAGCCTGGTAGCACAGGATACCCAGGAAACCAGGTACCTAAATTTTTGATTGCAAAACCACTTCGCAACTTGAGTTCTTGTTCTCAACTGTATATGGGCAGATCCGCCTTACTAAATATTAAATATTTTGTGCAAGAGTTTTTTTAGCAGATCAATCTTTGTCTGGGTCTTTGTCATTTTACGGTCAGCGTTATTCGCTATGCTTCTCTTTCAACTTTAACTTTGTCTTTCACGCTTGTTACGAGAGTTTAAAAAATTAGCCTGATAGCGATGATAAGGGTAATGATACAAACAACGAATAAACGTATTATCAATTTCAACGAATTACGAGTATTTTGTTCGTCATGTAGGCTTCCTTTTAAGCTAAGTATTTCAAATACTTCTCTACCTTTGAAGTTTGAAGTCGCGTGTTATTGAAACTCGTTCTAATTTTGTATATCTTATCTTGCAGCTTGACAAACTTGTTGAGCTCGTAAATGCTGTCTTCGCGAGGCAAGGCCGTAAATTCCAGAAAGACGAGAAAGTTCTCGCTTACCCGCCAAAGTACTACGTCCGTCTCTTCAATTTCTACGAAAATATCAAAAAAACGTAAGTACTCGTAACAAACTATGCCGACTTAACCTCTCACACCCAAGAAGCGGCTAAATACGAAACGAGAAAACACTGAAACGTTTTGCAGAGAAACATCAGCTTAACCAAGTGGAAGAGCAGCTCAATTGCTTTCTTATAAATGCCAACAAAGAAGATCTATAGCCACGACAATGACCGTAAAAAGGTTATTTTTAAGTTACGAGCTAGTACCATCAGTTTTGTACATCTGAATGATGCGAGGCAGTGGGGAGCAAATTTTGTCAGTGGTGTATATAAAAAAAAACAAGGACAGAGACCCAAAACCATCGCTCTTCAAGTGAAAAGCCCGGTGTACCAAGGGTGTGTCCTACAGCGTACCCTGCATATGCTCGGTCTTGTTGGTAGTCTCAGTGTACTTATCATGAATTGAGTCACCTTTACATTGTTTTTCCTTAGGCTGTCTTAAAACAAACCAAAGTTAACACATCAGGCGAATTTTACATAGCGAAAAAATCCTAAGCCTGTTGACGATAGCTTGTGGTAACGTTTTCAAATTTTACCGCTCTTTTTCTTTCCTCCCTGTTGGGGCTGCCTCATTCTCTCAGATATGTTTAACGTTTTCTTCCACTGACTAGAATGTTTTTGGTTTTCGTTTCTTTAGAGACCCAGTGGTTGTCGTGAATTATATAATGTGGACTGTTATCCACAACTTCATCAAGGTGATGCCACAGGCATACCAAGATGCTTACAATGAATATGCCGTTACGGTGACAGGGAATAGGACACGTTACAGATGGAAGGAGTGCATTGACAAAATGCAACCAGTCTTTGGAATGCCGCTGGGGTTGTTGTTTGTTGACAAAGAATTCGACGAACGAAGCAGAGCAGCGGTAAGGATAAGCCTCGCCCTGAAGTTGACTCGAATGTTCTTGATGTTCAAATTAATATATATATATATATATATATATATATATATATATATATATATATATATATATTTATTAAAAACTGGACTAGGTATATTGGATTTCTAGCATTTTGATTGGCTGAATGGAGCTAGGCTATCAGCTCATATACCTGCTGCGGCCAAATATGGTCAATGAATACTCAACAACAAAGTGAGCTGAAAGGTTTTTCCTCGCGAGCGACCCGGCGAGAAAAGTGGACGAGAAAAATCACGTTGCGTTGCGTTGTGTTTACAATTAATTTCTTTCAACGATCGTCACGTCGATCATTGAAATTGAACAAACAGTAGGTTTTATCAGGAAGGCTTTCCACTTCAAAATATCAAGACAAGGCATAAAATAAAACACAGTGAAATGGGGCAGGAGCATTTAATAAAAACTATCACACATTCATGGCGAGTCGATGCAAAGATCATGAAGCAGTCTAAACAAGTACTAAAAAATACAGCTGCAAACTACCAAGAAGGAAGGAAGGAAGAGATTTTTTTGGCTTAACAAGCAAAATTGGCACTGGTTTACCTGCACTCGCTGTAGCTCTTTGCTCCAACAGGTCCAAATGCTCAGATGGAAATCTTATGCCATGTAAACGGAGTTGAATCGCTTTTCCAGTTGTTTGAATGTTGTTTTTACCATTCCGTCCGCAACCTCTAAACCAAGAACAACTGCATTTTGCGCTTTGCGTTTAACAAACTATGATGGTGAATTCTAATGTTCCTTGTTACAGTAATCTTGCTTCTGAGATGCATAGAAATTACCTCTTCAAGTCCAAATTTGTTCTGTCTTCAGTTCGATCAAACACGCACATGATGGCTCCGTTGTGCGAACAGATTACAAACTTGTTCAGTTTCAACTCCAGCAGCTAATATGGTGAAATTGTACAGCTTCAATCCGCTTTGAACGATGATTACAACAATGTTTCAGGAAAAATCAAACATGTACCATATTACAGAGCCAAAAGTTAGAAGATTTTTTTTCCTAAACTTGTGCCACTTTGTTCACTTTCGAGTAGTTTTCATTGATTTATAAGATTCAGCTTTGCAATGAAACGCTGCAATACTTCGCAAGGTTTTGGCGCCTTTTTCGTTCAGTCATGTGATCGATTCTTGTTCCCTTTTATTTCTTTTCTCATTTTTCCCGTTCTTTCTTGATTTTTTTTTAAATAGTGGTTAAGTTTTTAATAAAACAATTATTCTACTCGGGCTTGCTGGATATCAAATGATTATAACCAACTCGGCGCTACGCGCCTTGTTGGTTATCTATCATTCGATATCCAGCGCGCCCTCGTAGAATAATTGTTAAATATATATATATACACCCGTTTTCAAAAACATTGCTACTTGAAAAATATATATACATATATACATCTTTTGTCTTCACAACGCGAAAACAAAAGAATAAATATGAAAACAAAAGGTAAATATATATGTATATATATTTTTCAAGTTGCAATGTTTTTGAAAACGGGTGTATATATATATATATATATATATATATATATATATATATATATATATATATATATATATATCAGAAATTTGATTTTCTGAGGTACATTAAAACTGTACCTGGCAAGTACTACTCAATAGCTTTTATTTAAATATTCACACTGTAGGATTTCGTCCACAGAAAAGTTACAACACCACAGGACAGCGCCACAGGAAAGTACTGCTCAACAGCTTTCATTTGAGTGGTCACACCTTAGGATTTCATTCGCAGACTCAAAAGATAGAACTACCATATACAGCTTAATAAGCATGCAGTACAACAGGAAAGTACTACTCAATAACTCTTTCCGGCCTTGTTCGCGCTGATGCGCACGGGCCTCATACGGGGATTTTCTAAACAGTATTGCAGTGAAAGCGTGCGCAGCGCCTTTTTACAGGTCATATGATAAGATAAGCAATTTTATAATATAAAACAAACATACTGTTAACATGAAGGCTTCTTTACACTCACAGACGTTTTTATAACCCTATCGCTGTTAATGAAAAACTTTTTGTTGCCCTTCTTTTTAGGTAGTACAGATGACTCAACTGATGAAAGACGCATTTATCAAAAATCTTGATACACTCCCGTGGATATCCGAGGAAACTAAGGCCAACGCAAAAGAGAAGGTATGACGGACACTTTAAGTGAGATTGTTTATAGATCTAATTGCGTTGGAATTCATGACCTTGATGTTTGTTTCTTTAGTTAGCTTTAGTTGGAAATGAATTTGTAGATAAAACAAAAAGCCAAGGTCAAATGCGAGGGCACGTAAAGTAACAGATGGTTTCGTCTTTAAGTCCTTATTCAAAAATAGCTGCCATTGCTTTTCGGCTCAGTTTGATAAGAGATGAATTGTTTATCCTGGAAATTTTGTTGTGCTGGTTGGAAAGGCTTATAAGTTCTGGAGATTTGCATGGGAAACTGAGTGGCTCTTCTCCTCGCCCCTCCACCATCCCCAGCCGTTTCTGTTAATGTCTTGGCTTGATTTTTTGAGTCAGTTATGTAAAAAAACATTCCAACATTCGCTACCCTGGAAAGTTTGGTTGTTTTAGCCTTAAAAAGTAAAAAGTTGTTTTGTAAAAGTAATCTTTGCTTTTTTTACCGTTTTTGACGAAAATACGTTTAGGGTGATACAAGGACACTCGCCACCTCGGCGCTGCCCAAATCTTAACCCGTGAGCTCTGCAAGACCCTATACTTTTGAATATTTTGTGAAATTTATTGGTATTTAATTAATATTTAATATTTAAGTCACAGATGGGCGTTTTTTCTTATTTGCAGGCTCTCTCCATCGAGGAAGATATAGGTTATCCAAGTTACATCAAAGATCCAAAAAAACTGGCTGCCAAAATCCAAGGCGTAAGTTGTTGCCGTGCCATGTCTTTCGTACTGCGTGAGCGACCACATCTCTCAACTGCCACTTCCCCATGACGCCGATTTTTTCCTTTTTCTTTTCTTTTCTTTTTTCTTTCGTTCGTAACGTTGAACAATTTAAATTGTTGAAGTAGGTTCAATCAAAACAGACGTCCCACTTATGTTTCTCTCTCCTTTTCGTTTCACAGCTGAAGGTGGGTGATACGCTGTTTGAGAATGTAGTCAACGCCCTGATGTTTGTCGCTGACCAGTCCTACGGATCACTGGACAAACCTGTTGATAGAGATCAGTAAGACCGCCAAAACGTTCATTGTGTGCCTTAACATAGGCTAAACCTAGATGTGTCAAGTGCGAGTTCAAATCGCTCTTGTAAAGTACCTGCGACTGTGGGTGCGATTTCACTTCGTCTTGACTGCGATTTCGATGGAAAGGGAGCAGAGCGCATGTGTTGTGCGCAAAAAAGCTGTTAATACTCACCGTCACCGCCTGCCTTTGAACAGTATTCCACATCGCAGCGAAAATCGCCCGTAGTTTACAAAGACAACCTGAAATGCGTAAACGTCACCTTCCTCGCTTAAACGTCTTCTCATACCGCGTGGAGATTCCTCGTTCCGCGGGGCAGGCAATTTTTTGCGAGCAAAGAAAAGTTTTTTTTTGCTCGGTTATCGCTGAGAGACGCTAAAAAAAGAAGGACGTCTCACAGTCGAAATTGACTCAGGGTTTGGTGTGAAGTTTTCGTTGTTGTTTTTGTTGCCGACAAATGTAAATCAAAGGGGCTGTGAGCCAACTGGTGAATGGAGGAGTGCTAATTTTGCGGCCACAACGTTTTTCCAGAAAAGTAAGATATGATACTAATGTGTGTAGCATGATATTTAACCGATTATTAGAGCAGAACAGTTATTTAGTTCTATGAATCCAGGAATGGACGTAGAAGCGGGGAATCAAAAAGAGTTTCGTCTTCAAAGTTAATGCCTATCACAATGTTCTGGCCTTTACTATAGTGAACAGTTTTCTAGCTATTGAATAGTTAACAATGAAGACTCAGGAATATATAAACTTCCGCCCGTTTGGAACGATCTGTTGGAGAGCCGTGTCTCGGGAAGAACAAGGCTATAGAATCACCAATTTCCGCATTCGCTACGTCTGCGTGAACAAGTCCACAAATGTGGGCGAAAGCTTAAAAATTCTGATTCTAATTTTCCTGAGGCACAAAGTTTAAACCTATAAAACTATGAAGAAATACGTAAAAAAGTTGGTTTAGCAGTTTTCATGCTTTTTTTTTCCTTAGATGGTTCATGGGTCCATCACAAGTAAACGGTTATTATTCACCAAGACAAAACCGAATCGGTAAGTTAAGTTGCCATTCCTGACGCCAAAGGTGCTTTCTTTATTTCTGTGCACCGTGGTGAAGAAAATGGTACTCAGGATAGAGGTGCGTGAAAGATAAACTTGGAAAAGGTAAGAGAGGATGAGTGAAGAGAGCGAATCCCCCATACTTGGACCTCTTCTGACGAAAATTATTTGAAACCTGGTTTTGGTTTTGTGTCATACTGCATGGTTATTTTAAGGACGACACCGCATTGGTCAGTTAACTTGACGTCATGTAATTTTGTATTGTTGACATGGTAACAACAGATAAATATAACCTTCGCAGGATGGGTGCGAACTAATAATAAATTTCAAATAATTATCATGGGGCACGGGGATTCACTCTCTTAGTTCATCCTCTCTTGGAAAAGGAGAGGAAGGATCAGCGAGCAGCGTGAGGGAAGTCAGGGAAGTTACAAGGTGACGCCACGCTCGCGAATTCCCACTTCCTTCCTCTTTAAGCGCGCTCTGCGACCACGAATTCTCATGTTTTCTCTCTCCTTTCGGCGCGCATCGCGCTTCCGAATTCCCATATTCCCTTCCATTTGGGCGTCTTCCACGCTGGCTAGATTTTTGTTTGGGTTTTACTTTTCACGTAACATTTTAATCTAATGGAAAAATCTTCCCGCGCAATAACTTTCCCCAGGAATATTTTTTGTTTTGGATTTTTTTTTTGGCAAAAAAATTCTCGCTCAATCAGGTTTATCCAAAACTATGAAATCTCAGTTTTAAAATGGCCAATTTTCCTTGGGTAACACCTTTAACTTGGCACCTGACTTACACCTGAGCCCTTTCACCATTTAGTGCCATCCTTGCTACTTAGCGCAAGTCGACGCAAGCAGCACCAGTATTGTCTACCTCAGTATGGCCCTGCGCGCGATCAAGGTTACATTAAAATTTCTCTAGGTTGTCTTGTTTACTGTATACTTGCGAGTTGTCTTCATGGGTCACCGCATGACGAGTTCAAACCATGCCTGGACACATTTTCTTATTCTGTTGTCTGTCTGTTTGTCTGTGTTTTACCTTAATACTTGAGTGCTTGTATAATTTGAAACGAGTTCTTACAAGGCGTTTTCAAAGTTATATGTAGAAATTCCTATTTTCAATCGTTTTGTTTCAGTTTTCCTGGCCGCCATCTTGCAACCACCATTTTACAATCCAAACTACCCCAAGTAAGTTTCATAATTTTTTTGCGCAAAACACGTGACGTAGCCTCCACATACATCAGGCACCACATCTTCCTCTTCAAAGTTTAGCACCTGTTCTCGCGGGTAAATAAATAAGTTTATGAATTAAGACGGATTCCTCTCAACGTTCGAGCAATAAGTGCAAAAACTATTTACCAAAAAACTACTCATAGCACGGTAACATTTTAAATGCTATTTGAAACATCTCACTCTAGTTCACTTGCCCAAGTGACCCCGCGATGAAATTCGCAAGCATTCTCAAGAAAATTAATTTCAAATCTCGTAAAAGTATGCTAAAAACGGGCGCCATTTTGTTTTGAACTGACATGAAGCGTCTTTTTAATTGAAATATGGATAACTTCAAATCCAATTTTCTCTCGCGGGGTCAGCTTGGGAGCAAAAGTAACGATAAGTTCTTCTTATCTGTTCTCCAAATGTGACAGTGCTTCAAGTATTTTTTTGGTAACTTAATTTTTGCACTTACTGCTCGAACGTTGAGCGGAAATCGTCTTAAATTACATTTGAATTGTAAAGTGCCATATCCACGGAGTGAGATATGCCACTGCACAGGGAGGAAAACGTAACAGGGTAAAAAACCGGCAAATGCCGGCAAAAAACCGTTCGAGCAAGAACGAGAACCAAACACAGCCAAGTTTTGGTGTCATCTCCTGGATTCGTACCCAGGCTACATTGGTGGGACGCGGGCGCTCTCCTCACTCTCCATCCCTCCTTCCCTTTGCTTTATGCGCCTTTAGAGAGGAACACTTCTTCAACCGGAATATGGAAATGTTGGAGAGATAGCGACCGGACCACACAGAGAAAAATCTCTCTGATCAAGACGCAAACCAACCGCAAACTTGGCCCACATTAGGATGCGTCCTCTTCTTCTATCCCGTCAGTATTCCGGCCTCTGTTTGGATCCTACCCAAACCTCAGATGTGTTAACGTGTGAGAATATTTTGCGAACGTAATTTTTGCGTGTTTAGTGCGGCGATTTTTCAAAAAAATTCATTTTGTCCTGTCCTGATGTGAGCGTTTTCATATCACGTCTAGGCGGCCATATTAGTGCACCAAAAACAATGAAACGGCAGCCATATTGGTGTACTAAGCCAATCCTGTGGGAGTTGAAGTCTTTTCTTATGTAAACACTTCCTTTTGTTAATAAATTTTCATATCACATCTAGGCGGCCATATTAGTGCACCAAAAACAATGAAACGGCAGCCATATTGGTGTACCAAGCCAATCCTGTGGGAGTTGAAGTCTTTGTTAATAAATTTACATAGCTGCTGGTCACGTGAGTGAAAAGTTAACGCTCTATAAATAGAAGGCAGACAAAAATCACCAAACCAAACACTGTCTAAAGAGGTTATTGTGTTCTTTCGTAGATATTTTACTTACGGTGGAATCGGCATGGTGATTGGGCATGAAATAACCCATGGATTTGATAGTAGTGGTAAGGAAGAATTTAATAGTTCTTGTAGAAGACTTCAAGAAGTCCGACAAATTACTAGACCTTCTTTGAACTGGACCAGACGTTTATTTGCAGTGTTTTTGCAAATTTTCAGGGAGACTTTTTGACAAGAATGGTAACCTGAACAACTGGTGGTCTATTACGTCATCGTATGGATTCCTGACAAGAGCGAGCTGCCTCGCCAAGCAGTATTCACAATTCAAGGTTTACGGCCAACAGGTAGAATGACGTGCTCTCGGTAATTTTTTTTACCATTTTTGGGCAGGAAAAGAAAATTGCTAGAATATGTACAGAAATAATTAATTCTAGCAACATTTTCGCACAACTTGTCTCGCAACAAAGCTGCGTTGCATGTTGCGGACTGGTACGGCTGCACGTGTTACTATCTCCCGCGCAACAAATGTACCTGTTGCAAAAAGTCTACTCTTCGACGTCATGGACAATTTGTTGTACGCAGGGGTGGTAATACGTAAAACATCGCTCCGCAACTTGCAAAGCAACAGTTGTTGCGCGACAAATTGTATCCGGGACAACGGGAGACAGAAATTTCTACCACAGCGTAGGAAAAATCAGCTCTACAGTGATACACTGAAAAGGTATCAATAACCAAAACCCTTCCGGAGATTCCTCGGATATTTTCGGCAACCTCCGGAAGTCCTCGTTGTTTTTAAATTTTATTTTTGTTTCGAAAATATCGAAAATTCTCGACACAACTTACCATATTATTACTCTCTAAATATCGAGCGGACAAATCATTAATAACAGAGGGCAGGGCCTCTACAGACTAGACAATTAGGTAACTAGACAGGGCCTCCACAGACTTGACAACTAAATGTTATCGACAACTAAATGTCGTCGACAACTAATTCTAACCGATGCAAGCATTCCACACACTGGAGTGTTAGTTGTCGTCAACTAAGTCAGGCGAGCGATAGCTTAGGAACTAACGTTCACTACGCCTGCTCATAACATAGTACGTGATCACGCAGTTACAATAGTTGTCAAAAACTAAACCAATCATTCCCACACACGGGTAAAATGGTCAAAAACGTAGTTGTCGACAACTAAGCAGTTTTCCTTTTCGAAAGGGAAACTGCCCAGTTGTCGAGAACTAAAAATTTAGCGTTTAGTTGTCGACAACTAATCTCACACACAGCGTTTCTTAGTTGTCGATAACATTTAGTTGCCGATCGAAAACTAAATGAGGGTCCACAATGGGTTCTCAGATCCCGCTATCCCGCCTTTTTTTCCTGTTAATCCCGCCATCCCGCCCTTCTTTACGTCGAAACCCCGATCCCGCTCAAATTTTTAAATAGTTTTCTACTTTCATGATGAAAACCTCACATACATTTATTCAATGGATAGACGACAAGTAAACACGTTCTTATGGTCGATCTAAAATTAAATAACGTCACTATAAATGACCGTAAAAAGTTTTTCGTTTGTGTTCTTCTGTTCTAGACCTGTTTTACTGTTTTCTTGTCCAGGTATGAGTGAAAGGTAAAAATTGACAAAGATTGTTTGCTACGATATTCTACCTATTCTCGGTCCTTCCTTTTCTTGGAAGACAAACTACTGAGTATGTAAGTGAAATGGTGGTTGTTCAAGTTGTGGGGGGGGGGGGGGGTAAGGGCGCCTTGGGTTTGATCTGAAGGTCGGCGTTTCCTTAGAGACAAACGTTTTTTCCACAATGTTTCTCTTTGTAAATTCTGCTGTATATAAATTTGTTGTGTCCTTAGACAAGGCTAGGGACACAAAGGTCATGCAAGATCGGTACAGTTATGAGGTATGCAAAAATGAAATGTGACAAAAGATTTATAAAAGTGGACTACCTAACTCACAGTTTATTTTGAAGCTTTCAG